>JAODKC010000036.1:19759150-19773703 GCA_026777985.1 Mormyrops attenuatus
GCGGCGGGCGGGGGGGGGGGGGGGGGGGGGGGGGGGGGGGGGCGGGGGCGGGGGGCGCCGCGGCCGGGCCCCCCGCGGGGGGGGGGGGCCCCCCCCCCCCGGAGCGGTCCACAGAGCCACAGCAGTGACACACCTGTCCTCCCCAGGTCTGAACACGCTGGCAGATGAGGGGGCGGACCCAGCCCTGCATGTCTTGCAGTCCCCTCTAGACAGGCGCTTCTCTATGGATACGGTCGCCACGGAGCCCTGGCTGAGACCGGGCACCTCTGACACGGTGAAACGTCGTGCCCAGAGCGGGGTGGGCTTCCGGAAGCCCAGCATGCCCAGCTGGGAAGGTCCGTCCACCTACCATGGCTGAGGCCATACTGCACTCAATATGAGTAACAGACAGACATTTAGTGAGTAAAATGTATTTATTTTTCATGTGTGCTGCTGTAAAAAATAAATTGTATTTTTAATTCTGTACCTTTTGTCAGTGCTCTAAAGCTAAGGTCCAATTTGGCACAAAATTCTGTCATTACAAAAAAATCACAAAAATTAGGTTATCAAAATATCCTCCAGATAAGCTCCAAGTGGGGAAAAATGCCATTTTTACACAGATGATCTGGGAAGTGGCATATTAATGGAAAATCAATGGCAATGTTAATAGCTATTCCTGTTATTTACAGCTATCAAAATATGAATTTGAGGCAGCACAGTGTGAACAGGGCCTTTTTCAGAGTTACGGATAGCGATGGAGGTTTAAGTGAAGCATCTCCTTTGTAGGGCCCTACCTGCTGGCTGCTATGACCTTTTTTTGCAGATGTTTTAAAAACAGGTTTCCTTTTAGCAGAGATGTGCAGAATTGGGCACTTAAACAGCACGCTCTGATTCCGCACGTTGCTGCACCCCCCCCCACATGACAAGCCACCTCAGGGATGGGAACCCGAGTGCAGCCGTGCGGCCAGTGATACCTCCGCAGCACACTAGCACAAATGGAGTTGGACCGTGTGAAATTTTCCCTGGAAGTTGGAGAACCTGCTTTCAGGGCTGGATGTAGATTAACGTCATACCCAGGATGGAGCAATTGCAGATTAAGGGCCTTATTCTGGGGCCCAGTGGAGTAGGATCATTCCTGGGTTTCAAACTTGATTTTTAAATGTAAGGGATCTGATGCCATTTTCATCCAGCAGGTGAATCTGATCGCTTTTTACATCCCAGGGTCCTTTCTCAGTTCTTATCAGTAGATTTCAAAATACGTATCGAGCTTTTGTTCTGCATCCACAATCCCTCCATCCCCTGTTAATACCGAAAGATGTACTAAGTATCTCAGAAATTAATATCCTGTAGGCATTAAAATGTATTTTAATATGTTAAGACTTTAAACAAGGTCCTGTGTCCAGTAAACATCGCCCAGTTTTAAGTCCATAGTCCTGCATTAGTCAACCGATTAGAGTTCGAGGGCAGAAGATGCTTTAAGTTTGACCAGTTTTCAATGCTTCCCATAAACCTAGTTTTGTATAATCATCAGTAAGATTACACAGATCAGTGAAGGTAGAGGATGCCAGACTGAAATGAACAAAACCCGGAGTTCAAAAACTTTATTGACCTGTTACCTGATTAGACTGTTGGATGATAACCAATATTGTACAGAAAGGTTTTCTGCTCCGCATAAAAAAACTTTACATCGCTTGTACCGTATACATGTTGCCATTGGTCTCCGCTGAGACCAGGAATGCTTGGGACTGATCCGACACGTCACCACAGAGACCGGAGCACACGAACATCCGTAACATCTACACGTCCACCACCCTCAAGCCAGAAATCGATCAGCTCGTAACATCTCATACACAGACGGTAAAACCAAGACTGAACACAGCGGTAACGATTTGGATGCAGTTTCCATTAATCTGCAGTGTTTATTTTAGTTCCAGTTTCAAGAGGATCCCAGTCATTGGCTCCATCCCCATTTAAATAAAAGCCTGTACATATAAAACGGAATAAATTTTACTATCTCTTCATCAGTTAGCATCTTATAAACCGATCGCATGGCTCAGCGGATATCCCGGTCGGCCTAGAGTTAAGTTAAGTTAAGCATTCTCACAAAGTCCCCAGTGCATCCTGTAAATAAACCAAGTGCAGCAAATTCAGTGGGAGGAAACAGAACAAAAAAAACAAACAAAATTATTGCAGGAACAATGTCTAGTGTTAGAAGATAATATGTACATTACAAAGCTGCATTTCCATAACTAGTTATCTGAAGGGCTGTTGATTACATTACATTAGCCTTCGGCTGTGCAAAAAAAATCAAGTCACAAACATTACTTTCTATTGTATTATTTTGCTCTTTTCTGAATTTTTTTCTTTGAATCCATGTCATTCTTCAGACAGCTGTAATGCCAGGAGGTGGGAAGGATGATTCAGTCTTTCCAAACACCAGGCATCTGAACATTCAGAAAGTTAGAAAGTAAATGTAATAATTATTATAACCATCAGTACAATCCTGTGGAGTTTCGTTATCCTACTGTACAAGGCGAGGCCCAAATTCCAGTGATAGACTGTGGTCGGCTGGCCACGCTGGGGAGGGGGGGGATCAGCAGCAGATATGTGCAGAACAGACGACCCCCAGATACCTTCCAGTACCATTAGTGGGGTCTGCTGTAAAACTGCTGCCTGAATGGTGGTGGTGGGTGGTGGTGGGGGGGGGGTGGTTCACATCAATTCAAAACATCCCTGACATCCTAGAGGACGGGGACATGACAGACCATTAAGGACAGGGGATGAGGGACAGGGCGGTGGGGTCAGACCGGAGCCCCGCCCCCGCACACACCCACTCTCTCTTGTGCCCTGCCCCATGCGGCATTATTGGAGGGGTGCTCACAGGCTGCCCACGGCCGGCTCCTGCGTGGATGGCTGCGAGATGTTGAAGACGATGCCGATCCGCAAGTAGAACTTGCGCAGCGCAGCCCGCAGCTCCGGGATCAGGTCAAACTGCATGATCTCGCAGAGCAGCGGGTAGTACCTGGAGGCGTGGGCCCGGAACTGCAGTGGGGAGAACAACAGCACATCTGTCCCCGGGCTGAATGTCATGGGGGGGGGGGGCACTGCTCTGCAGTTAGCAGCAGTGGGGTTGCCGAACCAACAGCTGTCAGCAATATAACGCAGTGATTCCAAACCCGGTCCTTGGGGACCCAGAGATGGTCCAGGGTTTTGTTCCATCCCAGCTCCCTGGCACAGTCCACCTTTTTGCTTCCTCCCAGCTTCCCAGGAGCAGGGAGAGAGCAAAAAGTTGGACTGTCTGCGGGTCCCCAAGGACTGGATAGGGAAATAATGACATGACATCAAATACCATGAGGTCAAATACCAGGTTCCAGAGCAGGACAGCAAACTTTGTCAGGTGGGGAGCAGACCCCCCGCCACCAAATGACTTGGTCACATAAAAACAGTCCATAAGGTATTAACATGCACAGAGACCTAGCGGCCAGCAGACTCACCCTGTCGTCGCTGATCTTCAGCACCTTGGTGAGGAAGAGGAGGAGCAGGTTGGTCCAGGCCTCGCGGTGGCTCTCTGACGTCAGGGTCAGGAAGTAGCCAATAGCCTCACTGCACACGCTGCAAGACAACAGACACAACAGCCCTAAGAGTGATGGAGTGCATCCACAGTGATGAAGTCAAACTTCTAGTGAAAGCTGAGGATGCCAAATGGCGCCTCATCATGGATATACTGCAAAAAACACTGGAAAATCTGTACCCCGTGTGCCAGAGAATATTAAGGGAATGTCATTAAAGAGTCCAAATAATGACTAAAAATAGTGGTCAAAAAACTAAGTATTTAACACGGGTGCATAAGAGGGTGTGGGTGCGCATCACTGACAACAGGGGACAGTGGGTCAGAGTTTGGGAACAGGGATGCAGGCCCATGAGTGGGGGGCCAGGGCTGGGGCCTAGGGGCCTGTTTCCCTTACTTCAGCAGCCTCCTTTGCACTTCTTCCCAGGCGGGCCGCCGGTTCTCGTCTGTATACATGCGGAACAAGATGCGCAGGCTGCAGGCCAGGCTGCTGGTCTCTTGCTTTAGCAGGTTGGGCTTCGACTTCCCCTTGAAGCCTGCAATACAGCCACACACGCGCAGGTACACATCACAGCCTGCAGAGGGCGACTTCGGTCACATGCGTGAAGCTCTGTCACAGGCCGCGGCCACCCACCCGCCTTCCACAGAGCCGTCCGCTGCTCGTGGTTGGAGTTGAAGGCCTTGGCGAAGCGGTGAGACTCCAGCAGGCAGTCCAACAGCTTGAAGAGCTGATCTGAGGTCAGGTAGCGGTAAACACCCTGGTCCTGCGTGTCCACGTGAACGTCGGTGTCTAGCGAGTCTCTCTGAGGAGGGAAAGACATGAGCGATGCAGGTTGGGAGCCATCTCAGGAAAACGGCAAACTGTAAAGCTCACAGAGATTAGTGTGGGCTACATCATAGCATGTTAGTGCTGGCCATGTGGCTCAGAAGCCTCTGTGCCTGTGATCAGAAGGTTGCCAATTCAAACCTGGCTTCAGCAGAACAGTCACATGTCTACTGGCCCTTGAGCAAGGCCTTTAACCCCCAGCTCCATGGGCACCACTGCAGGTGGCTGCCCTTCACTGCCAAGCTTGTGTTCCAACTACATATGTGTCTATGTATCATGAAGAGCAAGATGGGGTAGGTGAAAAGAGAATTTCCCCACAGGGAACAATAAGAGTGTGTCATTATTATTATCGAAAACCCTACATGGGGTGTAACCGGTTCTGATTCAGCAGTGAGTCTGATCCTGGTTGTGAGGATCATCACCTGAGCTGCTGCAAAGTTCTCCGCATCCTCCTTCTTGCTGGTAGCAGGGAAGAAGATAATGTTGTCGATGGTCTGGATGAGCTCAAGCTGCACCACACACTTGATGAGGAGCGAGGAGAACAGCTTCTGCTCCTGGAACTCTGTCAGAGGTGGCACACAGGACAGTGGGGGAGATGGTATCGCAGGAGGTAGTGGCATCGTTCGGCAACCGGAGGGTTGCAGGTTCGAGCCCTGGTTCCTCCTGACCCCATCAAAGTGTCCTGAACCCCAAGTTGCTCCCAGTGTGCAGGTTGGAGCCTTGCATGACAGCCTCCGCCACGGGTGTATGAATGTATGTGGGTGGATGGGTGAATGTGAGGCATAAATTGTAAGGCATTTTGAGTACTCGTAGGAGTAGAAAAGCGCTATATAAATGCAGTCCATTTACCATTTTACCCGGCATGAAGCCAGCAGAGCGACGCCCAGAGCCTGACCTCGGCGCACCCCGCCCTGCTGCAAGTGCCTCAGGCTACTCACTTGTTGGGGTCCTGGCTCTGGGGCCGTCTTCATAAGGGCCTGAGCCCACACTGAATTGACTTTGCCGCCGGGTGTCCAGGGACATCTTCTCCATACTACCAATGGACTGTTGGTCCTCAGCACGAGCCTGGATGTCCAGGGACTTCTGGGATATGGAATCCTGAGGGTGCAGGGTACAGGCCACAGGCTTTATTCACATTCAACTCAGCTTTTGTAACCATGGAACTGCTTCTACCATCTGCATTAAACATGTGACTGGAACTGCCAGGAATAAATGAAGCGTAACTAGGATACTTCATGCAGCAGTGCAGTGACTATCACCCGAGTCCCAACCCTGCTGTGTGTGCGCAGTTTGCTCATTTTCCTTGCGTTGTGTGGGTTTCCTCCCACATTCCAAAGTTTACTAGTAAGCCAAATGGCACCTCTAAACTGCGTCCCATCCATGATGTCCCCATGCTGCTAGGGACTCCATACTGGAAAAGTGGTGGGAGGATGGATGGAAATATACATGTCAAATGACTAAAAACCCAGTTGAAAATTATTTACTTTTCCAGATTTCAATTTACAAATCATCCTGGATAAACTTCAGGACGCAGGATGCAGTTATTGAAGACATTTAACAGGCTTCAGAGGTTTACAGGGTATTAAGTCTGAAAGCTTAAAAACAACAAACAACACTAAGAAGGAGTAGCAGGTTCTTAAATCCTACAAAAATATGAAACCCATGCTTCACTTTCTAGAAAGACATTTTCTGATGGCTTTCACCTTCTTATTGCTTGATTTAAAACTGCCCATGGAAATTTCTGGAACGGTACGATCTGTGCAGGGGACACTGGCAGAGCATCCTTAGTGTGGAAACGGACTAAATGCAAACAAGCCAGACAGAAATGGGACACTTTACACACCAGCTGCTTGTCGTGCCCTTCCAGCTGTAAGACTGCTTCACCATCGCCACCTGCTGGTCTCCAGGTGAGCAGTCTGAAAGCAGACGTGCAATGAACACAGAGCCCAAGTAGGAGGAACCGAACCCCAACTTAAGGAAAAAAAAGCCATCTTACGTGCTTGGAATGGTGGTCTTGAAGATATCCAGCATGCAGTTACAGGTTTTATCCCAGGTCTCAGGTGAGAACTTCTCCCCGTTCAGAATGACCACGTTCTCCAGGCAGTTGGTGCCTGATCGTGCCAGCTGCTCATTATCTAATGAGAGGGAGGGAGGTCAGGGGATTCTGAACTCCTACTGGACAGGAGAGCGGTACCTCAGGCTCGCCGCCCACTCACCTTGCTGCACACACCAGTACAACTGAGAAAGGATGTCGTCCAGGAGGACATCATTGAGTGACTCAAAGTACTGAGTGAAGACATCACATATTGCGTAGAGGGCGTGGTTACAGGTGGTGGTCATCCATTCAGCTTTCTGTGATCACACAAAAACATGGGTCCACAATGGCATCTCTAAACCAGACTTCTTGTCCTAGAAAGTTAGACCTCTGCGGCTTTCTTTAACCCCACAGTCAATTTCACCTCAGTCTGCTGCTCCGGCAGCTTCATGTTGTCAAAGATCCTGAAGACGATCCGGAAGAGGTCCTGCCACCAGTGCTTCTCGAAGGTGTGACCGTAGGTCTTCATGACCTCAAACATCACCGTCAGGCCCCTATGATGCAGCCAGAGAACTTGTACCATTTGCCCGTTCTTACTACTATCCATCCGAATGGACAGGTTGACACTACGATGCCGGAGCAGAGACATGAAGGGGAACTCACCTGGTCCGTACATCCAGCTTGCACCTGTTGATGATGCAGGAGAGCTCAAACAGGATGGGAAACCAGCCCCTAACCCATACACGGTCCTCTGGAGCCACATTCATGTCATCACTGGTATAGTCTTTGAAGGCCTGTCAGAGGTAAGATGACATAAAAGGGCCGGAAAGACCATGAGCACCAGCAGAGTCATGGCCCACAGCTGCTCATTAACAAACCCGTGGCTGTACAGAACCGCCTCACTTTATGGGCCTCATGCTCCCTCATTCTAGGTGTATATGAGTTAATTGTTGTATTCTGGAAGTTAACTGCAGGCTCACTGGACGGCCGCTGTGTCTTTAGCTGTGGTGACAAAGGCAACAATGCCAATTGAAGAAGCACAGAGGGGTGCTGACCTGCGGCCGCTCGGACACGTATTTGGCGCAGTGCCGGATCAGGCGGATGGCCTCCATGCTGGTGTCAGGGAAGGAGGCGTTGCACGCGAATTCTGACAGACACTTCACCGCATCCTGGAAAGAGTCTATGGTGGCTGGGAAGTGCTTCTCAAAGACATTTGCTAGAAGAAATGACACACAGAACAGACAAGTTAGAGCCACTATGACTAATGGAGTGCTGGAGAGTAACAGAGGAGAACCTCAGGTCATTCACCCAAGGACACTCAGCCTGGGGGCTACATCCAACAACATCCTCTGAACTATCATTCTTCACTGAGCGACGAACACTGCCATAGCTAGACGGTGACGCCTGTCTGGGCTTGAAGCCATCGTCGCTGATACGGACGCCCTGCCACAGGGACTCACTGACGATGTGGCCGGTGGTCTGGAAGGCCAGCTCCACTATGCTCTCGTCCTGATCGGAGGCAGCCAGGTGGAACACGGAGAAGATGTTCTTCCAGCCGGAGCGGATATTGCCCGCCTGGGAGTTCACCATCTGGGCGATGCACCTCACCACCATGTCCCGGATAGTGGGCGACCTGTGTAAATGACACCGGGCTCCCGTTGGTATAGCTCTGCTTTTGAGTCTGCTAACCTTCAGCCTCAGAGTGTGACAAGGCCTGGGCCCAGCAGTCGTTTTTACTGCTTGGTTGGGGACAGCCTTGGGCTTGGTGCAGCCTCCGTGTTGAGGTTCACCGGGAAACCTGGAAGGTTTAAGGCTAAAAGCAGCTCCATCCTCCATAATAACTAAGCATGAAGCCCAATTATGTGGGAGAGGCAACCTCATCTTTTAAAGCGGTTCTTAAATGCTGGGAGTCACATGGTACCTATTATTTAACTTTAGTAAAACTGCTTTGCAGAGACGGGCCTGTGCTTTGGATGGTAACGTCTATAAAATGAGCACACGGTAAACATGAACGTGACCTGAACCGGCCAAGCATGCTCAGGTTCTCACTCTGCACTGAACACTTCAGCGCTCCCCTGAATGCGCCATTTCCAAAACTAATTTAGATAACTCTCTCAGCTGAAAAAGATTTAAAGCCTTGGTAACAGAGTGGCAGAGGGCCCCCCTTAGGGGTCTCCATCTCTAATTGGTCGCTCTGTGCCCTATATTTACTCCCAAGGGTAGCTCAAGCATCAGCTCCTATTCCTCCAGGGCAGTGTTTCCTGTAGAACCCCACAGACAGTACGCATTTTTGCTCCCTCCCAGCTACCAGCGCACCTGTACCAGGTATTCAGTGTATACGATTGGCTGGGAGCTGAGTGGGAGCAAAAATGAGGACTGTCTGAGGGTCCCTGAGGACTGGGTTCTGAAACACTAGCCTATTGAGATCTGAGGGATTTGGCAAAAACAGTGCTCTCCTGATACTACTGTTCCCATTAGATAAACAAGACTAAACCCTGTACAAGATGGCAGTACAATGGGCTATATGGGCTCTTCTGTAAACTGAGCATACGGTTTGTCAGGTATACTCTGACCTGTTCTTCTTCATGATGTGTTCGAACGGCCTCAGAAAGTCCTTCTGGAATCTGAAGTTGGCCAGTTCTCCCTTCTCTAAGAACTTCATCGACAGCTGCCGCAGTGAATCCACAGCGAAGATGGCCACATCCTCATTGGTATTGCAGCCCACCTGAGACAAACACGTAGATTACACCTTATCCTCTCTCCAAACTGCAACCACACCTTTTGTCCAAAACAGAAGGGCAACTGGACTTATTCCTTTTCACTGACGATAACTCAAGTTACACATACCAAGAGAGCCCCTATCTGGGCATAAAAATGCAGCCTCTGACCCCTGTGTAATCTGCTGGCCTTCCAGTGGGAGACAAACATTCACCTTGTTGAAATGATCTCCTATGACCTCCCATATCCTGGACCACTGCAGTCTGATACGACCCATGTTGTAGTAGGAGATCTCCACGATCTTCTGAAGGCTAAACATACGAGGGTGCGTCGGGGACGCCAGCTCATCCATGGACACAGCGCACAGCCATCTGACGAAATCCACTGCGGAGCACCATTTTATACATCCCGGGTCAGTCAATGTGTTCTGGCCTTGAACTCAAAACACGGTTCCCAGGGGCATCTTAGCCGTGAGACACAGACATGCTAGAGTACTTACCCACTGCATTGCCATCCAAACGGGTGGAACCGGTGAAGATCCTAAAGAGAAAAAAGCCCCACAGATGTTCAGTGAATGTAGAAACATATAAAAATGAGTCAAGATACAGCTTGGTAATAACGATTCAGACAGATCTCTGTGGATAATGACCCACTGCTTCCATACAACAGTGACTGGCCGTAAGAGACCTGCTGAATCCATTCCCAGTATACCAGAGGGGCTTCACAGGTCTCAGGGGATCTTTGACAATACCGTACCTGTCCACGGCCACTACCACGCTCTGTGAGCTGGTCTCCCCAATGGACTCTTGAATGCTGGCTATCTGCTTGCGATCCACAGTGCCACTGACTGCATGACGAAGACCAGAACGTGAGAACGTGAGCGTGCTGCCATCATCAGTCACCCATCCAGCAGCCAATCACAGCCAGTGGAGTTGGTAATTATGGCTTTGAAATGGTCACTTTAGCAAACACAGGAGTACCCTTGAAACGCTCTTGGTCTATAAAATTAGGAAAGCAGTTTATGGAGAGTAAAACAACAGATTTCATGGCGTCCAACAGACTTACCCAAGCCCAGGTACTCGTCAGACGTCTGCTCCTTGGTCCCAGTGACGATTCCCTCCTTACCCCTGACCGTCCCTGAGATGTAGCGTGCTTTCACACCCGTGCCGATGAGTTGGGCCAGTTCCAGCTGGCTGATGCACTTGAGAATCTGTTGGGGGGGGGGGGCACAGCAGAAGGAATCTCACAGGCTGCGCACTCTTACCGCTTTAGGGACGTTTCTGTTCTTAAAGATCTTCCTACTCTAAATTATGTTTCAAAATTCCATTACTATTTTCTCTAGAAATGCGGTCAAAGACCCCAGGAAAACCGAGATAAGCCGGAGAAGCAGCGAGCTACAGCTACAGAGTGCCCTGTGAGGCTCACATTCCAGCAAACTCACCCCAGCTACAGAGTGCCCTCTGAGACTCACATTCCAGCAAACTCACCCCAGCTACAGGGTGCCCTGTGAGGCTCGCATTCCAGCAAACTGACCCCAGCTACAGGGTGCCCTGTGAAGCTCACATTCCAGCAAACTCACCCCAGCTACAGGGTGCCCTGTGAGGCTCACATTCCAGCAAACTCACCCTAGCTACAGAGTGCCCTGTGAGGCTCACATTCCAGCAAACTCACCCTAGCTACAGAGTGCCCTGTGAGGCTCACATTCCAGCATACTCACCTCAGCTACAGGGGGCCCTGTGAGCTTCATATACCAGCAAACTCACCTCAGCTACAGGGCACCCTATAAGGCACGCATACCAGCAAACTCACCTCAGCTGCAGGACACCCTGCGAGCTTCACACACCAGCACACTCACCTCATGCCAGGAGTTGCCCAAGTAGTTGCCATCTGTCTGTGCCACGGTGATGAGGGTCTTGATGGTGTCGATGTTCTTTTGCTTCATCTCAGTGATGCCCGAGCTGGCTGTCAGCAGGGTGAACCGTGCCAGGGCCTGGACATAGGCATCACGCTCCAGCTACCAGTCAGTCAGGAAAGTGAGTCAGGGAAGGGCTTCCCAAATCGTATGTTTTAACTACAGATGGCTCAAACATGCCTTCACTGTGTTAATTTACTGCACAATGAGGGTCAAGGTTACCGAGGTCAATATAAACAGTCAATACAAAGTTGAATTCTTTTAGAACGTTAACACACTGACTGCTAATGCAACTTACTACATCGTAACAATCCTTAGATTACATTAAGCTTGGAATAAGTCTTTCTTTCCGATTTGGCTGGATGATGGATTTGCCATCCTTACCTGGATGGCAAAGATGCAGGCTATCCGGATAGCACAGCGGATTCCTTCCAGGCACAGGGACGCAACCTCGGTGTCGTCACAGTCCTGCAGCCCCACGCTAAATGCAGCCAGGAATGGCGTCCATGCCAGCTGCAGAGAGAACGAACGTGAGTTGGCTTCCATTCGGGACCATGTGGGGAAACACACTGTCGCATGTGGCTAACAGCAGTGCCGGGATGCTTCCAATGCAGATAAAATTAGGTGCTGTGAGCGCCAGATGAATGTGACTCGCGTGATGCAATACGCTTTTAATTTTACATATTAAAACATTAAAAGACAACAAACAATACTAGTACTAGTTTTGAGACTTAACCACAAGATCAGATAAAGGCTAATGCTTTCCAGGCATGGGAAGATGTTTGTGTTCAAGGCAAGACACAAGATGGCCTGCATTAAACACAGGAGTGGAGCCTAATTTAAACATGGATCTAGACTGAACCGGGGTACGGAGCCTTACCTTAAACATGGAGCCACGGATCCTGGGGGCGGGGCCTTAACTTTAAACATGGGCCTGATCTGGAGGGTGGGGCCTTACCTTAAACATTGGCCTAACATGCTCCAGGTGGGTGGCGCTGGTGAAGGGTGCCTGCACATGGCTCACAGCTTCCATCAGGGCCTTGGCCGTCTTGGCCATTTGCTCCATCTCCAGATTGTAGAGGAGCCGCCTCTGCTTTTCACTAGCCACGCCTACAGGGGAGAAGAGCCAATGACAGGGTAATACCACACATATACCACACGGCCATTCAGATAAAACACTACAAAAACACAGTAAATGACAGTGAAAAAGTTGCAGGGCCATTTTAAGACCTGGCTCACTGGAGGTAATGCACTTACTCTGCTTGTTAGATTTAATAGTTAACTCCTTCGTCTCCTTCATGGAAATCTTCTTGCCAGCGATTTCATCGTAAATGGCAGAGAGGTATTCCTCAGGTAAATCCTTGCTGTCGTTGATGCCCCTGTTCATCTTGATGTACTGCTCTTTAGTCATCTTATTCTTCACCTGCAAGCCAAAGAAAAAAAAAAAACATCCTGATCCCCCTCAGAATCCACACCTCATCTACCATGGCAGCGCCGCGATTCCAGTTATTGTAACAGGGCATTGCTAAGTGTATGTGACTGAAACTAGGTACTGTTTTGTTTTGGACACCGGTCTCGAGGCCTGAATGATTTGCACTGCTGCAGCTGTTGACTGTTTACGATGTCTACACCACAGCTGAACAATCACACCGATACACAGTCCCATTCAGGAAATCAATGATGCTTCCGCCCGACCCACCTGTGGACTGTGAAGATCTGTCGTTAACATGATGATGGAGTACGCCAGGACATAGGCCGTGTCTGCGCTGGCGAACAGAGTTTGCCTGTCAAGAAAGAGACACAAAATTGAGCTCTACAGCCATCAACCGAGAAACGAACAAAACACCAGTTGAGAAACAGCCCTTGGACAGGACAGAACACCAACCCCTGGTTGCACTCCAAATATCTAGCAGCAAATTTCTCCATGAGACGGTCGATCTTCTGTGCCTCCCCCGGGAGGCGAAAGCCCTCCAGGAACATGCGCAGGGCCGAGACGAAATCCTTGCCTTGGAAGTCCATTTGGTCGACGTATGCGTACATCACCTCTTTGTTAAAGCGGTCGTTGTCCCCTAGGAACTCGCCTACCTGAGTCTGAAACCAAGGAGAGTTTCAAGTGAGAGATCTGACACAAGTAATGTGGAAATCTAGTACACTGAGTAAATATAAACTGAAGTTTCCACCCCCCCACACAAAGAGAGACAAGCTAAGGATTTGCTCTGTGTGCTCTGAAGGTCTCAAGGTCTTACAGAATCCAGCCTTTCCTCCTGATGCAGAAACTGGGCGATGTCCTCTGAAGTGCTTCCCAGCATGCCCTGCTCCTGCAGGTACTGAATGCCCCTCTTTGGTTTCTTGTTGAACCTGTGTGAGGTGGAGAATAGGAAGGCTTGGCTATCAGAATGTTTACGGCAAATTGTCCCCCCCGCAGACGCTTTGGGTGAGATGCGGGACTCACAGGTCAATGCCCTGCTCGATGATCTCCTTCTGCTGCTTGAGGACCTCGAACTGCTCGGGATTGTCCGTGCCGGACATCTGCGTGCTGTAGCTGCCAATCCCCGAGGAGGCCGTCGAGTCCAGGGAGTTGATGCTCCCGTAGCGGTGCATGGTCTCAGACGGCTTAGTCTCTGTGCTCTCCTGCTCCGATGGCCTCTCCTGGCCTGGAGGTGCAAACCGATGGACAGCAGATAAAGGGGGCAGACTGTGTCAAACCTCCTGTGCTGGCTCAAGTAGTGCCCCCCTCTCCAGAATATCTGATCAATAATGGCACTTAGCACCGTAGGGTCACATGGCACTGGGCCAGTCTACCCCACGGGCCATTCCATTTTAAAGAAACAAAGGGGGAGATCAGCAAGTTTACCCACTACCTGAATAACATGCTAACAGTAGACAGCATGGTACATTTACAAAGTGCTGAAGGGACACAGAGGTACAATATCTAGGAAGCCACATATATAAAACATCAATAAGCAAAAAAAGAGGCACTGACAGCTCCTAGCAACACAGCATCGGCCAAGAGCCATCTCAGACCCATCACCAAGCAAAACTACCTTTAACTATGGTCTCTGTGGTAACCGGCCTCTACCCACAGCATATTACCTGCTTTTCCTGCAGAAGTCAGGCCAGGAAGCAAGTGGACAGTGGACAACAGGGAGCAGAATTAAAGGCAGTAGGAGGCTGGCTAGCCCTGGAAGAGATGCTCTAATGGCACAGCCGCTTGTAACACCTGTCAGTACTAAAGGAAGGTTCTGCAGTCAGCAGTGAGAGCATAGTCAGTACTGAAGGAAGGTTCTGCAGTCAGCAGTGAGAGAGCGCAGTCAGTACTGAAGGTAGGTTCTGCAGTCAGCAGTGAGAGAGTGCAGTCAGTACTGAAGGTAGGTTCTGCAGTCAGCAGTGAGAGAGTGCAGTCAGTACTGAAAGAGGGTTCTGCATTCAGCAGTGAGCGAGCGTAGTCAGTACTGAAGGAGGGTTCTGCAGTCAGCAGTGAGAGAGTGCAGTCAGTACTGAAAGAGGGTTCTGCA
>JAODKC010000036.1:19783524-19816229 GCA_026777985.1 Mormyrops attenuatus
TCACTGAGAGGGGACAGGTCAGACACACACACAGTCACTGAGAGGGGACAGGTCAGACACACACACACACACACACACACACACACACACAGTCACTGAGAGGGGACAGGTCAGACACACACACACACACACAAACCACAGTCACTGAGAGGGGACGGCTCAGACACACACACACACACACACACACACACACTACAGTCACTGAGAGGGGACGGCTCAGACACACACACACAGTCAGAGAGGGGACGGCTCATTCACACACACACGCACGCACGCACGCACGCAGAAAGATACACTGACAGACCACAGTCATTGAGAGGGGATGGCCCAGACACCCACACAGACTACAGATAGACCACAGTCACTGAGAGGGGACGGCTCAGACACCCACACAGACCACAGACAGCGATGCTGAAGCCAAGCTGCACATTGAGGATTCCGGGACAAGCAGTTCAGACAGCCCAGCCTGCTCACTTTACCTGCCGTTCTCGCTTTCTGGAAGCCAAAGACCAACTTATCTTGTGATTTGTAAGCTATATTTCAGGGAGGGGGGAGAAGTGGCAATTAAAAAAACGCCCGACACTCCGTTCCTTGTCCACGACCGCTGCGCTGCCGGTGCCACCTGCACTCACTGCCTGGTTCTCCATGCGGGCGAAGATGACATTCAGCATCTGCGTGAGGGTCGCTTTGGCTGTTGTCTGGTTGATGAGGTTCTTGCTAGCCAGGTAGATGTTGTAGCACGTCCGCACTGCCTGTAGAACCGTGCCCTCGTGGATCTCAATCTGTTGTGAGGTCACGGCGGTGAGCAGGGCCTAGGGGAGAGGACAGGGGGAGTTAATCAGCCCAACGGAATGTGTTCAACTTGAGACTGGATGTCCGGGAAACAAAATCAAGCTGTTTTCTGTTTTTGCATTACTGTACAATATTACTGTAAGACCCTGTCACGTTTTAAACATTTAAATTTGCTCCCACTTTTACATGACAGCTAGAATGGTCCAGACGCCAAAAGTGTAGGTCTACCTTGATGATCTGCAGCTGGACGCCCTCGTCGGTCTGGGGGCCCTGGAAGCAGCCACAGATGGTCTCGATTATGCGGTCGATGAGCTTCTTCCCGGGGGCGGTGCTGTCCGGTGTGCTGCCCGTCAGGTGTCCGTAGGCGATGAGTTTCTGTAAGCGGACAGCACGACGCGAGGAGATATCTGAGGTTAGTGCCCGGGCCCAGAAGGTTGCTGGTTTGCAACCGGCAGAGTAGTAATATCATTGTTGGGACCTTGAGCAAGGCCCTTAAACCCAAAATACATGGGGATACATGCCTGACCCTGTGCTGACCCCAAGCTTTTCTGCCACCTGTATGTACGAGAGCACGCCCGGTTATGGAGTCTGAATTTCACTGTACTTTCTACCTTTAAAATGATAGTAAAGGCGATTTACTCTTTTATATATGGGCCAAGCTCTCCATATAAAAGACACAAGACGCAGGTGTGTGGAACAGTTCATCACTGTACCCTCTGATATCCCTGGGCCATCCCATCATCTGGGCAGGGGGGAGCAGAAAGAAGGTGGAAGAGCGGCTGACCTGTAGACAGTCCAGGGAGGTGCTGACGATGCGGGGGCATTTCGACTGGCACGCCAATTCAAACGGCAGGAAGTACTTATCCGCTTCAATGAAGTTGGCCTTGGATTTGACAGGAGGCAAGGTGCTGGAGCCGGCTTTGCTGTCCCCTGGGGGCGGGCTGTGAGGGTAAGCAGACAGACAGATCGTCCAATAAGCACGGAGAGACACACGCTGGCTGACAGAGCAAGAGGCCACATTCATCTACATCAGGGACAAGTGGGAGGTAATGGGGAAAGTGGGAAATGCGCCGCGTGAAGCTGACGTCAGCAAGAGGAGTGATGATTTCACACACATACACACACGCGCGCGCATGCACGCACATACAAAGCTGGTTGTGGAGTGAGCGAGACCAGGGACTGCCCTCATCTCCAGCGCTATAATGAAATCAGATGGCTGAGGGATTAGGCTGGCCAGCCTTACTGGGGTTACTCCAGGGCAGTTGTTACAGTCTGTGGAGGGCGGGGGGGGTGGTGTAATGTTGGGAGTATCACATCTAAAGGAAATTAAAATGCGGAGAGACGGTAGGGAGCTCAGGTTCGGGAGGACGACGCAGAGGCACCGCAGTACTGGGCGGCTCGGTGCGATGCCTCCCTTTGCTCTGAAACTGGACCTGAATCGATCTCCTCTCCTTTTCTCTCTTATTCAGATGGGCCATCATCAGATAAAACTTGAATATGTGCAGGAGAGTGATGTGAAATATGAAGAATGTGGGGGTTGTTGGTAGGTGGCCTGGAAGGTAGTAGGGGACGGGCGAGGGGGCAAGTTAAAATGGAGACGCCATGAGAGGGGTGATCCTAGAGGAGGTCAGAGAGTCCGCTAGAGACAGCCATGCCCAGGCCCTGGGACACAGGTACGACGAGACTCACCTTAGCTTCTCTGTCTCTTCTTTGATCTCCTCTGAAAAAGAAAATAAGACAGAGTGATGGGGAAGTGCCAGACAAGGAAAAAGGAAGAGCCATAGGCGGCAAGGAGATCTCCGGTATCTCCATGGATTTTCACCCCTCTGTAACACGCAGCTTGGCCTCTAGTGAAGCTCTTGGTAACATGCTCACCCATTTCAGGCCTGCACCACCGTGTTTACAAGTCTGGTCAGTCTTGTTTACAATAACGAGAAGATGCTGCTAACTGACATCAACAGCAAAAAGAGCACAGTGTACAGGCAACCTGTTTAAATCACTCAAATACAAGGCAAAAGCAAGTCCAGCTCAGGTTTACAAGCACGTGGAGACGCAGAGACAGAGAGGTATGGGCACAAAAAATGACAGAGAGGCACAGACAGAAACAGAGAGGCACGAGTGGAGGTAGAGAGAGAGGCATGGGCAGAGGAAGACAGAGAGCCACAGGCACTGAAAAAGAAAAAAGAGGATCTGACAGACAGAGAGAGGGGCATGGGTGGAGGCAGACAGAGAGGCAATGTCAGAGGCAGAGAGTGAGAGAGGCAAGGGCACAGAAAATGACAGAGAGAGGCACAGACAGAGGCAGAAAGAGAGAGGCATGGGCACAGGAAATGAAAGAGAGAGGCACAGACAGAGGTACAGCAAGGCAACTGCAGAAGCAGAAAAACAGAAGTACGGACAGAAGCAGAGAAAGCTTCTTGCTCTGTGAAAAATCAAGCAGAGAGCAGAAGTGTAAATTAATAAAGCAAAGCCAGCAGGGGCCCATGAAGGAGCAGAAGAGAGTTTAATCAAAAGTGTGAACTGCTGAACGAGGTCACTGGCAAGAAATGTACTCCCATCAGAAACCACCGTAGCGGCCAGAGGGGCGACAGGCCGGCATGGCCACGCCCCTGAACCACAGCTACACCCCCCCATTAGAGATCACAACCCCCTGAGCTTGAGGTGACCACACCTTTACAGCAAAGATCTGCCCAACTTCTTCGGTAATGAATGATGATCAGTTTGATACGGTTCAAGCACTGCTGACTAACAGAATGCTTTGTAATGTGGACAGGCAGAATTCAGACACCGCGCAGCTGAGCTGCCCTACCGGCTACCAGGCCTGACAGACAGGTACCGGGTGCCATGGCAACACCAGCATTCCATTCCTGCTCCCCTGACTGCTCGGTGTGGTACTTCCGCATGATTGCGTGGGAGCCAGGGGTCTGCAAAAGCATTTCACAAAGCTGACAGTCAGAGGCTCTTAAATGCCTCATTTAAAACCGACTCCTCTGATAAAGAGAGTGCTATACACTGCCAGGCGTATACAATCTTAAGCGCAGTCCCTCTCCTTAACCTGGCTTGCAGTTAATCACGATACACACTCTGTACTTCTACTCTAGGTACAGTGCACGCACCACATCACCCAGACACAGATACCCCAGGAGTGAATCTGTATGGGATCGGGTAACACTGAGTCAGGCTACCTTGGCACAGCACGGGCCATGGGCACAGGTGAATGCAGTGACAGCAGAGTATTCCCGTCCTTATGGGTTTTGAGGTACTAACTTGAGGCAGCCAGAAACCAGAAAAGTAAAGCCACAGAGCTGCAAGTGAAACCATCCGAAAAGGGTGAAGTGAGGCCTGATTCCTGAAGTATCGGCCGTCTCATTTGGGTTGGTACATTCCCACTGTACCGTAGTTACCGGTACACCTCCACTTATCGACCATGAACAAAACAATTAATGACACAACACAGAAAGCTGGCAAGATAAAAGGGTGAAAAAATCCAGCCACCAAATCCAAGTCACCAAGTCAAAGTCAAGAAAAAGTATCATCTCAGCTCTGTGATGCAAGGTTCATACACATGAGCGCACAAGAGATGTTTTAGGGGCACATACCGAACTGATGTAAGGACAACTGATGTCAACTTCACAAGCACGCCCTACACTCAAGCTCCCTGCTCTCCGTCGCCTGCAGAGACCAGCTCAGTAGGGCCTGCTTCAGATCAAACCTCAGATTTGGAGAAGCCTCAACTTCCTAAAGACCATTAGGGCTGATTCCTAAAAATATCATGGCCTGTGCTTGTTTTCGCCCCAAAAATGTGGAGCATGTAGAAAACGCACCACCGGTGGAGGAAGGACAGGGTGCTTTGAAGAGGAAACCCATAGCAGGAATCAACAGCAGAACAAACAACAAAGCAAGGCGGTTCAAAGGCAGAGCAGTATTCACGACTCCTGACAGTGGTGTTTGGTTACTATTATAAATGATGAAACGATAACTCAGCAACCCAACAGAGAAGTGCAGAGGACACAGCCACCGACGTCAACTCATGAATTAATCAGCTTCCCAAGTTTGACATGACATAAAAGGAGAGAACAGCACAGAACTCAACTCAACAACACCACACAACGCAAGGGGATGGGAGAAACAGGACCATGGAACTAGGTGGTGTCTTGCACAGTAGGTTAGGACACTGTGCCAGTGATCGGAAGGTCACCGGATCAAATCCCAGTGTCGGCAGAGTGATGTCACCGTTGGCCCCCTGAGCAAGACCATTAACCCCCAATTTCTCCAGGGACTGACTGACCCTACTTTCTCAATTTTACAATGCTGTGGATTTATGTAGCTTCTGCTAAATAAATACAACAGCCAGGACAGGATCCTGGCAGGAGAAGAGGAAACGAGGGGGTAACCATCTTACAAAGTAAATAATTATTACATGACAGTTTTAGCACGCTCCCTGATAAAACTCCTACTGATCCTACAGGCCAAATTCAAGACAAGAGCGTGGCCAAATTTACAGTACAAGTGGCACAGTCAATCTTCACGGCCATGCACTGTTGCACCACAAGACTGACCAGATCAGCAATGTTTTCTGACCTGTCTGTAGCTTTGGACTGACCAATTACAAATGCCACTGCTTAGCATAAAAAGGGGCCTACTGGGTATTCTTTGAGAGGCAATGTCACTCAGCAGAAAGAGCGCATCCAAAACTACTGTCTGTGAGTAAGATTCTGATATGATTTCAGTGATGTGTAAAACACAAACTGTTAAAATGAGAAGGTACGAGATGTTAAGCTCTAATGTCTGAGCATGTGCCATGGATGTGACACCCCCTGACTGAACCACAAAGAATCCAGGTTCCTCACTGGGCCTCCACTGCTAATTGAAGTCTAATAAACATTGCCTAGCTACCTGCACTGCCATCATTGCCTGCCTCATAGCAGCTAAATGAACAATGGCCCGTGAATCCCCCTGGGTGACTTGCCTGTAAACTCACAGCACACCTAAACAAAGGTCTGCCTGAAGCTCCAAGGTCTGCCTGAAGCTACAAGCTGCCTTTTCCTTGCAGCAGGAAGCATCCCACATGCATCACAAAATAAGACAAGAAGCACATCATGTGAGTAAACAGTCTTAAATATGAACATACAGGAGCCATTTTAGCACAAGGATCCTGACGATGACATACAGACAGGTTCAGTCACCCCCTGAAATGCCAGTCACATGGAACATACCATCCTCAATGTCAAAATGCTGCCAGTGGTCACATGGGGCCTCCAGGGGGCAGGCTTCACCAAACCAGATGACAATCATCACAGGCTACTTTGCCAAGCCAATCAGAGGGTAGCATCTCATATGAGGTTACTATTTTTCAGTTCAGATGAGGAAAAAACAATTGAATTATAACAACGCAAGCTTACCCAGCACCAAATCAATCAGACATTTATAGTGGCACAGCACAGATGTGTTAGACTGTATAAAAAGGCCAAACACAGACAGCATAATGAAGCAGAGTGCATACAAGAGACAGGACACAGAAGCCAGCCAAGGAGATGCTGCACGAGACACAGCCCCAGCATGGAAATGTGGCCCCTCCTGATGTAATCCCTGCACCTGCCCATCCTGCCATACTTCCTGCCACAGGGGCCTGACACAGCAGCAGTGGCTCAGCGGGTTTGGATATGCAGGTACGACACCTATGACTGGAAGGTCATTGGTTCAAATCCCAGGGTGATTTCACCATAAGGGAGGGACCCTGCTTTCTCAAAATTGTATGGATTTTAATAAAAACACTAAACTAAATAAATAAAATGTTCTTTGAGGGGGGTGGGGGTAGCCGCCACCCAAGTCATTTCGTCAGAGGTAGCACCCCTGGCTCCATGAGATTTATGCCCAGGATTACTGCCTAACAAACCAGTTTAGCCGGCCACAGGCCAAAAGGAGCTACACTACAGATTTTTCCAGGACACTTATACACTTCTTTATGGACCAACAGAGCTGCCCTGGTGCTTCGCAGCAGCATGACAAACTGTAATAGTCTTCTTGCTGACCTTGAGACTTAGGTACCAGGTACTAGCCAGCCTGGCAACTTGTCCAATGCTGGCTCTGTGGCATCCATCTGAAGAGCAGATCATGTGAGGAATGTGAGAAGAGCCCCCCAGGGCCGAAGAACAACAGGACAGGGAAGGGGCCACCTCAAATGAGAGATGACGTTATGGTCAAACTCAGAGCCGGTCAGGATTTACATGGAAAGGAGAAACACTGCAAGGGTCAACCTATATCAAAACACTACCCCGTTGCTGTGCCATGGCCCCACCGCTGATGTCAGAGTGTGCTTCAGATGGTAAATTCAGGTGGTAAGCTAATTGGGAGGTCTGTGGCAGTTGGGAGGTGTGCCAAGCTCAATGACATCGTGTGTGTCACCTGTCAGCTGACCTGTTAGCTGCTCTTTGTGTAACTGGGCCATGATGAACCAGTAAAGAGTAAAATGGTCTGAAATGCTGGGCCTGAATTTTTGGAGCATAATATTTCTCAAGTAGGGCATGAGACCTACGTGTGTACAGTTTACTAGGCATAAAGTAGGCGTGGTGCAGTTGCAAGGTCCAACACAAGCAGCATAAGTATGGTTTGGCTGAAGGAAGAGGGTTTGGAAAAGCACAGCTTGCAGCTGGTCTGCTGGCAACGGGTTCAGGAGAACTTCACAAGCAGCTGCCCTGTACACAATATTTCACACAAACAGTCTCGGCTCTCATGCACTGGCTGGTGTATGGAGGCCTCATATGCTACACCTCAATGATACAGAGGAGAATGCAGGAAAAAGCGCAACAGACCCTGCATGAACGCCATGGAGGAGAAGAATACTCCAGCCAGAGGAGGACACATGTATTCATTCCCAGTTTTTGAATTACTGCATAAAAAAAAAAAAGGTTTTACTTTGATCACTTTCCCCACATAACCAGTCAGGCGTCATCATGTGCATCAGCCTGAGTGGGTGAAGGGCACAAACCCCACCCCCTAACGCAGAGGAATCCAGCTGGACATGCGAGTCCTGATTTTTTCCTCCCTTTCATGCAGAAAGTCACAGATGATTAAAGGAGAACTCGTCAGGCGAGAGGGGAACCGTCTATTTGAGTGCAAAGATCACAAACATCAAACACATTCACCTGAATATTTAACGTTCATTTACAGAGTGCATTAACTGGCTGTTGGGACCAGAAAGATTTCGTATTTAATCCATATAAACATTCAGGTCAAATCAGAAAAAAAATAAAATAGGGCTGCACAACATCACATTACAATGTCCTCACAATTATACTGCGCATGCTCAAGAATCACCAGGACTTTAGATGATGGGCGAAATATTTGTCTGGACACCGGCTTTTCAGTACTATACAGACATTACTTATGCCCACAATTTGGTAAGCAAGTTAGAAGTATAATATTTTAGGCAATGAGATGTGTACTGTGACACCCAAAAGTGAGTAAACTGCATAAATCGGCGTACCCTTATATTAATTAAATTTGCTTAGTGGAGCATGCCGCATGCTACTGTTTTGGCATGTCAAGGCAGTGATAAGCACTTAAGTGGTGGTGAAGAAAGTGACAGCTCAGCAGAAACAATATCTTTTGAGAGAGGAGATATCTTGGATAAACAAGTAAAGACGCCGGCGGTGTGGCAATACTTTTTGCAGATTAAAGTCCAAAACATTTATTAAACATAAGGATATGCCAAGTTTATACAGATTCCCAATATTCCTAATTAGGCGCAATACTAATCTGCTGGTGATTATTTGGCATGCGGCATATAATCGCAATTACATCGTGATGTGATATCGTGCGGCTCTAAACAAAAAGATCTCCAGATGATGGCATGGGCTGAACATTTTCAGAAGCAGCTAAATTGAAACACAGAAAGATCATGCAGACTGTACTCATTCCCTTGACCAGAAAACGCAAAGGAAACCACACGGAGAGATCATACAGATTGAACTCATCCCCTTGACCGGAGAACCCAAAGGAAACCATCAGGAAACACGGAGAGATCATGCAGACTGTACTCATCCCCTTGACCAGAGAACCCAAAGGAAACCATCAGGAAACGCGGAGAGATCATACAGACTGTACTCATCCCCTTGACCAGAGAACCCAAAGGAAACCATCAGGAAACAGGGAGAGGTCATGCAGACTGTACTCATCTCCTTGACCAGAGAACCCAAACGTTTCCTGTGTGTCCTGTTTATTAAATATGACCCTCTTTATCAACATTTATGTATTTAGGAGACGCCAAAGTTACATACAATTCAATAAGTCGGGTCAGCCAGTGTAGCCAGTCAACAATTGCGGTTATGGGCCTTGCTCAAGGGCCCAACAGTGGCATCACTTGGATGAACAGGTGACCTTCTGATCATGGGTACCAAGTTCAAACCCACCGAGCCACACACCGTCCAATCTACAATGATACAGATGAAGATCATGTCACATTTAAGGAGATGTTCAGCCAGAAATCCAGATAACTTTTTCTCAAAAGTGTAATACAAAGTTATTTAAAGGTCACTGTCAGGTGCTAAGAAGAACAATGTCAATATAGTAAATTCTGGCCACAATTCAGCACTTAGATGAAGTGCTGAGTTTGGATCCAACTCCCTTCACACCCAAAGCAAGGAATCCAGTGAGGATTATAAGGCGCTCACTACATTTATTCAGTCAGTGTTGTATGTGAATTAGGAAACACTCAACACCATATCGGAAGGGGAAGTGTAAAAAGTCTTCTGGGTGTGCTACAGTCAACATGATAGTTCAATGTATTACAGTGACAGCAGTAGAAACTCAGCATCACTGCCTAATTACTTAATTAAATCAGTGCTCTTTTTATTGCTCCCTAGTTACAAAGGACAGATTCCCAACCCTCAATTCATTCAATGACATGATTCTATGATGGTGCATATTTCGACACAAGGCCATTATTGCAGAACATACATTTGTTCCACCAAAAACTTGTCATCCTTGGTTTAGGATTTACATGTCTCCATGGTGATGCAACTGAGATCACATCCCAACGGTTGGGCTACACGTGGTCTCCCATGTGATCCTCAATAGAGGGTCTCCCTAAAAAGAGAGATTACACCACTTCTCCCCCTCCCCCCATCTCCACAAGGTGACCTGCAACGCCACATCAAACGATGGTGACAAAACGATGACTTGTGAAGCTTTTTCGCTGATGTTCGGCGTGGCAAATCAAAGTTAACTTCCCACTGGTAACTGCTGAGTGACAGCACATTGAAAGGAGGAGAGAAGAGAGATAAACCGAGGGCAGAAGAAACAGCAGCAAACAAAGCAACAGACAGCAAGGGTCATTTAAAGACACAGGCGAGCTGTGGGTAGACATGCGCTTCCCCTGATCACAGCATTGCCCCTCATTTCTGAGGAGAGCGACCCAGACAAACAGCAGGGATGCAGAGTGAGCAAAAGCGCAGTGCGGGCACGCTGGCTGTTAGAGCACCCGGCGTGCCCGGCTGCAGTATCGGCACTGCATACGGCGACCAGACGGGCGGCACAAGGACAGCCGGCAGCGTGCCCAGCCGGCAGAGGCCCTTCCAAACACCACCTCGCATCTCATTACTGTGCTGAAATTAAGCCATGGTGACCATCTTTCGGTGATGATCCGCAGAGCTGTCCAGCTTCATCACAATATTAAAACCAATACATGGGCCATTTTCGCATAGCCTTGACTTCTCCTAACCAGTATCTGATTTTTATGTCATCTATTATTCTCTTGGACACACTCTGTTAGATGACCCTCTGATCATCTGCCCTCAGAAGGAAGCTCACTTCTGCTTCTAGGTGACATGTGTGGCTGTTAGGATTCAGCAGGCAGAACGCCCCATCCCCCTACGCCCTCCCAGGTGTCATTCTACTGAGATTCCATCCTATAATCCTATAGATGACTTGTCATGCACTTATTTACACTTCATTCTGGATAGCACAAGTACAGGGCTTGTCTAAAGGCCTGAACTGAAATAGGAGCGCCTTCCCAACCTCTTATTTTGTGAAGGTGGCAGGACTTGCCCAGCCAGGGCCCTGAGGACAGCAAACCACGATAAACCTCCAGGGCCAGTCTGGCTCCTGTACGGCCCGGGGTCCGACTGCATGCAGGGAGTTGCCTGGGCTACACCATCGCTGAGCCAGATTGGGCATTGTGTCACCACATCACCATAACAACCTAAAGTGCTGAACCTTGTACAATCGGACCGTGACAAAACCCCAGTATGGAAGAGAATACCACGGTACTGTAATAGAATCAATAATTCAGCGCCTTGTTCCGTAAGCGAATCTCACTCTACATGGCCCGACCGCTGCGAATCCTCCACGAATAAAGACCTCCTCCTTGGACGCACATAAAAAGTCAAGATATACACTATAACAGGACCGTGCACAATCTGCCTGCTCTCCCTGGCCCTGGGCCTGCAAACCGCCGGCGCTGGCTTTGCAGAAGACACCATTTGGCAAGCAGTCAGCATGACTAGCACACACAGACAGGTCCTACTTCAGATAGGACCATGAAGCGCCATCACAGTCAAAAACCTCACACCCCCTAAGGCTTGTATAACGGGATCGATCCTGGCAGACTGCCCGTTTCCTGCGTAAGGGCTGACGGGACACTGAGAGACACAAGCAGACACAAACACCCAAGAGGCAGTCACACATCACACACCCTCGATAAAAAGCGGCCTCAAATTAACAGGAAGAAGAACGCCTTCATTGCCATTGTAGAAAAAAAAGACAAGAACCATGAAATTCTATCTTTGCACATACACATCTACAGGTGAGAGTGAAGCCTAGGGCCATTTATCTGGTAACCATGGAGTGGTTTTTGGGGTTAGGAGCCTGGCTCAAGGGTCCAATAGTGATATGATCACTCTGCCGATCACGGGATTCAAACCACTGACCTTTGGGACACGGGCATGGACCCACAGAGCCACACACTGTACTGGTAATACACATTTATGAGAATACAATTAAGGAAGAGTTCCACAAACAGACAGGACCATCAGGAAGTGGATGAACATGCTGCTTCTCATCTCATGTTCTCATGAACATGCTGCTCATTTTTTTTTTTAAGTTAGACTTTATTGTCCCCATTGGGGGAAATTCTTTTCCACAGCACTGTACATCCCACAGGAATCCACATCACATTTTACACCTGTTATTACACAATGACCACAGAAAATATAGCACAAATACTATTGTCACACAACAATAGTACAGGGTACAGCAGAGATGGCACGCGACAGCAGGCAAAAGAAATCCTAAGAGGGAAACTAGACTCCTATACCCTGTGTCCACCATCATGGTGCTGGAGCCGGGTTCCATGCGTTTCCACCACAAAGAACTGCCCCTGGGCTAGCAAAAATGGCTGCAGCACGACACCACAGAAAAGCTGGCCTCAGAATTTTGGTATTTAAAGCTGTCACCCATTTCAACTGCTGGAAATATCAGTGTTACTGACGAATCCCTCTCCCTTAAGAAAATCCACAGTCAGGAAAGAGTATCAAAGAAATGTCCTGTTCCATTTCACAGAACATGCGAGTTCAGAAGTTTAAAAAGCGCTAACCGGTGCACAGTGAGCTGAAAGTCACACGGTAGCCATCTCTTGCATGGGAGTCTGGACAGGCTACAACAGAATAGTGATGCTTTATTCATTCCCAGGGGGAAATATTATTTTCATCTTGCTCTCCATGAGACACAGACACATATAAAGGTGAGAGCAAAGCTTGGGGGTCACAGGGCAAAAAGTCCAAAAAGGCATCATTCTGCAAGCCCTGGGGTTTCATCCAGCGATCTGCAATAGTGGGCATGGAGTCCTAACTTGCTGAGTCACACAATACCAGCCCCTCGTGCCCTCAGCTGGCCTCACTGCCTACACGGCACAGCCTGGGGCATGAAGCACAACTTCCACGAGTCACAGAGCCGTTCCAGGCGAGTGTGTGCGCCCGCAACCCAGCGTCACAGGTGAGCCATGATTAATTGATGCCAAGACGGATCGGGTGAGAGGCGCGCTGCCATGGATAATAGATGGCATGAGCGTAATGAAATCCCTCGCCATTGCACAAGGCTTTATCTCCCTGTTTCCGATGGCTCTGCTTACAGACGGTTTCTAGTGTGGAATTTCACGTCCCAGGGCCCATCTGCCCCAGGCCAATGTTGCCCCCTGGGCAGCAGGGGGCAAATTGCTTCCCAAATGAAGCATCCCTGGAGCTGAAGCCATAGTGGCACTGGAATTATATGAGGCTTTACATGTGTGTGACTGCATATATGGTGGGCAGTCCAACAACCCCATAGGAAAAGGTAGGGGCCACATTCAACTCCCTAACACCTTCACACTTCAGCGGCCCCTGGCACCCAGCCCACTGGGGAGGGGAGGGCTCGTTAGGATTCTGGGCATGTCATGCCGCCGTTACCGTCACATAGACGCAGGTCGGGCTACTCGCATAACTGCAGCCGGTTGCCAGACCCTCCCACCCGAGATGCACACTGTGCTTTACAAGGAAACTAAACCATGACTGTAATCATCACCAGTGTAGTGCACCCCCCATTCCCCCAACCACACGTCTGACACCTGTGGCCATTTACAACCATTATGTACATATTTAGAAATACTAGTACTTAATGTAAACTGTACATTTTACAACGTCGTGCATATATTACAGTTATACTCTACATGTTTATATTTCTAGAGCTGTCAGAGTACTCACTGCATTATGAATGCACGAAGGCCCCCCCCAATCATACGCGGCCCTTATGACCATGTCCAGAGCCTCCGAACTGCACGCAGGCCCTCAGCACCGCACACGATTCTACTGATGGTGCTATAAACTGCAGTCACCCTCCAGTCTTGACCTTGGTCCAAACTGAACCTACAGGCCAGAAGCGTGACCTAAGGCAGCCCCACATTTGGTGACATGTAATATATGCTCTCCTGGTGGCTTCTTTGGGACACTGTGTGCTCAAAGCAGGGTGGCACAGTGGGCAGAGTTGTAGCTTCACACCTCCAGAGATGGTAGTTCAATTTCTGCCCCCAGCCTTGTGTGTGGAGTTTGCATGTTCTAATCATATTTGGTTAGGTGTCCTCTTGGCATTCTGTGTTCTCCTGCAGTCAAGAAATGTGGCTAGTTCTTATAACCTGCCCACACTGCGTGATTGCGTGCCCTGGCATGGATTGGCATTGGACCCCAGTGCTTCCTGGGATAGGCTCCAGACTCTCTGTGACCCCATCCTGGATAAGCGGTTCAGGAACACTGATGGATGATCTCAGATTGTCATACAAAGTACCTTTGGTTTTTATGTTACTCGGAACAGCATTCTGCAAATTCAATAAATCAGCTAAATTCCACATCCCAGCTCAAACAATTATGATCCATTTCATTCATTATTATCATTTTCAGCATTTTAGAATAGAATTTCAGCAGGAAACATACACAATAATGATGTGACTTTATGGTAAAATTGAATGTGATGCATGTAATCACTGCTGTGACAGAGGCACACAGGAGCACATTCCAGCCCTGGCAGTAACAGGTCTATGAATTGTTCAGTACTGAGCACTGCTCTGGCGTCTCATAGTGGCTCCGCCCTCTTCTCCATTAATCCAGCACAGGTCATCTTATCGTGACAGGAATTGTCCGAACGTGAGCCCCACATTCCATAGTGTGCAAAATGCCCAAGCAGTCAAGGTGCCATATGCTATATTTTGCAGGGAAATGTTACATATTTGCCAAAAAATAAAATAATAATTACTTTGTTTCTTCCAGTGACAGAACAATAAAAAACAAGGCTGATTGATTTTAATTTGCTATGCCCTAATCCCTTTAATCCTGACCAGGATAAGCAGTGAGAAGATGGATGGATGAGTGAATGGATGTAACAAGTCCCCATGTGACTGTATAACACTGTTAAACTGGAGCAGGAATGTATCACTCATCCAGAACTCAGTGGACGCTTGACTCCCATGCACTCTTGGCCACCCTGATATGGGGTTTCTGTCAGGCAGAGCACATGTGTTTGGGTCTCTGCATTCACACAGCATGAAGCTCTCAGCATTACAGAGATCTCAGGGATGCAGAGCAATGGTGAACGGCACAGGGAGCCCGTCCCCAGCGCTGACACAGCAGTGAAGAAGCCCGTCCTAAAAGCACGGGCGCAGGATATCCCTCTGCCTCCATGACTATGGAAAATAACCTCTGTTATCTGAAAGATCCTTATGGCTTCTGGAGACACACACTACACCCAGCCCTCTTAATCCTGCTATAAATCTACCCTGGTGTACTGTTGTGAAATGAAAAGTAAAAGATGATGGTACAATGATAAGAAGCAAGGTGCTCTGCTGCTCCATGACACCTGCAACCTCCCCCAAGACAAAAACCAGGGAGAATTCAATTATTAACATGAACTGCTACTTTCAAGGAAACTCCGGCCTGAAAGAGATTATTAGCCGGGGGCGGGGCTTTCGTCCACCTCTGCTTGTCATCTAGGTTTAATCTAACCGTATTCCACAGGTACGGCAAACAGTCAGGCTCAAAAAGGCTGAAGAAAAGAGGAGGTGGATATAAAGGCAGGAGCACAGTAGTCAAATAAAGGGCAGCATGGTGGAATATATTCATGTTGATCAAGTCCAAAAAGGTCTTGCTCTTGTACCCTGAAGTAGGGAACTTCACAACCCACATTACATTTACAGCATTTAGCGGACGCTCTTATCCAGAGCAACTGACATTTTTCTGAATTCAGGGACAGTCCCCCTGGAGCAAGGTGGGGTTAAGGCTCTTGCTCAGGGACCCAATGTTGGTAGTGCCAGAGGTGGGACTTGAACCCACGATCTCTTGGTCCAGAGGCAAGCATCCTAACGACTAGACCACCACCACATTAAAACATCCAGCAGGGTAAACAGGTGTAAATATTGTAAAAAGGTCACATAAGCAAGAGAACAACATGAATATAACACGTCACAAACGGAAACGGACAGCATCCGCCATGTTTAATTATGACTGTGGCTTCTGTTACTTTCCCAGGCTTCATTCATGGAGGTTAAGAGGTCGACATGAAGTGATACCGGTGTTTTCTGGGGCTCTGTGTCATACCCCTCCCAGTCTGAGCCCCACTCTTGCTCCTATTTTCACATCCCATCATTTAACAGAAAGAAAACAGAGATGCCTGTAATATCTGGGGCCGGAAGAACACACTCGCATGGTTGACTGAAATACATGAATATTAAATATGCGAAATGACACAACTGGCTGCAATTTTTTTAGAGTCCAATTAAAATATTTAGGGCAACAGCGAAAAGTAATGCTGTAAATTACGATATGTGTGGCATAATTTAAAATCCCTTATAAATTGCTAAATGAAAAAACAGCCTACTCCTCTCCAGTTCAGACCTGACAGCCTAATTTAATTCCACGAACAAACAACAGCACCCTTTTAGGAGAACAGTGCTCTGTGTTATGCTAGAGAACTACAGAAATAGCTCTGAACAACAGAAACGCAGGATGGGAGAAGCTTTTTAAGGACGAGTATGGACAGGAGGACGTGCTACTCACAGAGGACATCATCAGGCTGGACAGTTTACTTTTGTAGATCTGCTCTTTTTGCCCAGTGTTCAGAGAAACTGAGAGAACCAAGACATCAGTAAATAATACACTTATAAAACGGCAATGTATTACATTCTAATGTACGAGTTCAAGAAACTTTTTCATTATTTATAAAACAAAATGTTTTGGCAACTCACTGCACTGAAGGCAATATTATTGTCCGTGCATCCATTGTGAGTCAGAACAAACAGGATGGGATACTATTGCGAAGAAAAACTTCAGTTTAACATTTATTATAAGGAAACATACACAGTACAGTCAGTGAATGATGCACTACTTCTGCAGCCAACGCTATCTTAACTCTTGCAGCCTCAGAGGAACAATCGTTCACCACCACCATCACATAACACACAAAGATACTTCAGGGTAGGTTGCCAAAATAAAATGCACTTCTGCTGGAATCTGTATGGACCAATGTTCGCTCTCAACCCCAGGAGAACCCTTATGGTAACCAAAATAAACAACAGGACTTTCAAAGAAGAAAAATAAAAAAGGTCTATATATATATAAGCCAAATGTCAGAACAAGGTGTGTCTAAGGAGGTGACTAACTATAACTGTGGTTATGCAAGATTGTGCAGAGATAAGAACTGTTTCCTACAAAAACGAAGGCTTTGGGGGCAGCCCCTCTGAGCTGCATCACTGGTGTGGGTCCTGCTCTCCAAAGCCTCATTGTTCAATCACTGGGATCAGATTACAGTCGATTCTAGCATTGAGTGAAATGTTCCAAACACCAGCTGAGGCACACTGTGGGTAAGTAACAAAATCCAAGGACATAAATGTGCCCACAAACACCTCAGAAGCATCTGTTAGCGAAATAAACATTGCATTAGTTGCAGCAAGTCTGCGAGTGAAACTAAAAATCTGATGTCTCAGACTAGGGATTCGAACTACTGCTGAGATGAACTTCTGTCTAACAGTCTCGTAAGAGACACACAGTGGGACCAGACCGCGATGGAGCTCTCAGCGGAGGTCTGACCATTGGTACACACACAGCCTGATCATAAGCACTCTTGCCACCGAGTGACACGGTGCGTGTCCCAGACCCGGACCTCAGCACTGCCACGCAACTCCAGTGTGTCAAGAGGGGGAAACCGCTATTGCCATTTGGAGAAGTCACTGTTGTGGATGAATATGGCACAAGTGACAAAGTGATTTCATAGAGAGCCCTTCAAACGCAGGAATGGATACTGATAGCCTAACACCCAGGTGGGGGTTACCCGGGAAGGTGGGTTGCAGCACAAAGCTGCCGTTGTTGACCTGCACCACGAAAACGATCGTGGCCATGATGTGACACGGGGCCACCGGGCTTAGTTTACCGTGACAGGTGCGTCAAAAATAGGAACCATCAGGGTTACGGAGACGAAAAACGGATACATCAAACAGACTAGCTAAGAGACACCACCAGATAACCAGCTGACCCGACTGCCAGATAACCAGGAACTGGTTCTCCAGGTGGCCCCACTCGGCCCACCTAACCGGTCTTATGGGCGCATTCTGCACTGGGCCGGGCCGAACCTAGCTGCCTGCACACATCCACGCCAAACACGGGACAACGGAAGGGTTGCCCGGCCCCAGCGGGACGATAGCCGGAGGACTGAGCGACAGAACCAAACCCCTTAGCCCGGCCCCGCAGCCACTGTCCCTCATTTCCCCAGTCATTTTTAATAAACAACCCCCACCCCGCACCGAGCAGGACGAAGAGGGGCTCTGGCGTTACCTTGCAGGACACTAACTGGGCTGACAGGAGGGTGGAGCGGAGCTACCGCACCCCGCTGCGCCTTAGCCTGGGCTGCTATCACCGACCCGAAAGCCGCTTAGCCTGCTAGCCGGCAGCCGCCTAACCGCTCAGCTACCAAACCTGCTAGCCTGTTAGCCTGCTCGCGCTTGTTAGCCTGCTCGCGCCTGTTAGCCTCCTAGCCTGCTGAAATGGCATGACGTGTGCCTGAGTATGACAGCCCCCAGTCGGGACCCCGACTCACCCAGTGCCACCTCGCAGGCTTTGCGCAGCTGGGAGTGATGCGCCTTCTTCACCTCCTTGTCGGCCAATATCTTCTCCAGAGCTCGAGTTAAAAACATGTTTTTGGTCTTTTTCCCTTCATACATGACGCGCTGGAAGTGTCTGGGGCGAGGAGGACCTGTCCCAAGCCAAGGCGGACTGCGGCTCTCACCTAGCGCTCGTTTTTAAATTCAGTGTCGACGTGGACCAAATATACAGACATAAATAAATAGAGAGGTCTGGATAAATGTACACGGAAATCCCTCAGTCTTCCATCAGCAAGCTGCCTGCGCCATGTTGGAAGGAAGCGACGTCATGCACGTCAAAAATGGGGCCGCAGTGAGGCGGGGTGAATCGGGAGAGAGAGAGAGAGAGAGAGAGAGAGAGAGAGAGAGAGAGAAGGGGGGGACAAAGGGTGAGAGAGGGAGAGAAAAAAGAGATGGAGGGAGAGCTGGGGAAAGGGGGGGAGATGAAACAGAGAGAGAGAGAAAAAGAGGCAAGGTGCATCCTGAAAGAAATTGAGAGAGAGAGAGAAGAAGAGAGAATGAGATGCATACATAGACACCTGGTGTGTGCAAATGAGCTGCTGTTTACAGTGTGCTAGATGTCCTCTATCATGTAGTTTTACATTTCAGTGTGTTAGTTGGTTTTCAAAGCTTGAAACACTCAACTTAGTCTGAAGAGTTAACTGTACCTTAGTCCTTTTGGTGAATTGAATTCCTCCTGTAGTTCATAAATCATGAGCTCAGATGAATTTCTCTGTCTAAATTGCCCATAGTGTGTGTGTGTGTGTGTGTGAGTGCCCTCAGATGGACTGGCATCCACGCCAGAGTGTTCTTTACCTCCATCACTGCCCTTCCTGGGATCAGCTGTAGGCCATCCATGACCTGGATATGGAAGAAGGATGAGTGGATCACTGTTTACTTTCACATTATGTGTTAAAGTCATTAATGTTTTTTTTCCCTCTACTTGTCCTGTCTGTCTCTGCATTTTATGTGTTTATGTGGCATGCGGTCTGGGGAATGTCATTTGGTGTCACCATATGCAGCATACTGAATATGGCTGGTGTGACAATCATGGGTGTTGTTAGGTCCAATCACTCGGGGCTAGAGTCCCAAGTATTTTAGTTCCGCTGTCAGTCTCCCTTAAAAGACAAAAAAAAGTTAACCCCCCAGATAAACATGACTTAACCCCTGATCTTTTCAATCGCTAGAAACTCCCCTGGTGACAATAAAGCCCCACTTGACTTGACTTGGATAATAATTTGACTGACTTCATTCAAACTCTGAAATCCTAGTGAATTTAATGAGCCATTTTTTAAACAAGACTTTCCCAGATCCAGTTTTAGTTGGACAGTTTTAGACACAAGTGAGTAATGCTTTCATATCAAAGTCAAAGGTTATCAGGTCTGCTGCTCTGGTGCTGGAGAACTTCAAAAACATAGCAATCTTTTCTCCTGACACGAGATGTGAAGTCTTGGAGCTTTAGCTGTCACAGTATTATGCATGTCTCTGTGATGTTTGTTCTGAAATCTGTGTGTCAGCAGGAGAACGTGGCTGTTTCACAACAGGATGAATGGACTGAAGTGAGCCAAGTGGTATGCTGCTATTTCTTGGCTTAGCTACCAAAACAGTTTTTTCTGGTCATCATGAAGCAGTGCTTGTGTGTATAAAGTCACTGTGTACTGCTGTAAGCAGTCTGGGATAAGTGACGTCTTCTGACATCTTTCTTTCTTGTTCTAGCTTACACACGTTGCAGCAGAGCTCTCTCCGAAAGGTGCTCCTCCATCTCTATAGCCGCGATGGCGTGCCGCGCTGATGTCACAATAGTGAGGCAGGTCACTGCAGTAATTTCCCATCTACTCTTCTCATGCAGGCCAGCCTGTTTGAATTACACAACTGCTTTGATCTTCCGGTGGGCTGTACAAACAAGAGCTTGTTCTTGTCATAGTTGCACAGGGACTCTGCATGGCGTCCCCCCCCCGCAAAATGGGACCCGCTTCAGCCTGCAATGTTCAGGCGACATCACTCAGAGCAGCAGAAACAAAGGAAACACGCAGAAAAAAATGTCATCTGCTTTGTTTTGAATGACTTAATTAGAAGATTAAATACAATTACATTAACAATTACATAATGAATCACTGCGAAAAAATGCCGTAAAGGAACATGATGCTGACGTGATAAAGAATCCCACGTCAGTAAAATATTCTCCATATATTCTTTGTGCACAGTGGCCCAGTGGTTAGCACTGCTGCCTCACAGCTCTGGGGTTGGGGTTCAAGTCTTTGCGATGGTTCCATGTGTGTGGAGTTTGCATGTTCTCCCCATGTCATCGTGGGGTTTCCTCTGGGTACTGCAGTTTACCCTCACAGTCCAAAAACATGCTGAGGTTAAATGGAGTTACCAAGTTGCCTGTATGAGTGAATAGGGTGTGAGTGTGCCCTGCAATGGGTTGGTAACCCATCCTGGGTTGTTCCCAGCCTTGTGCCTGTACCCTGCAGGATAGGCTCTGGACTGCTCATGACCCTGAACAGGTTAAGTAATTACAGAAAATGGATGGATGTTCTTTGTGGAGGAAACAGAAATGAGCTTCAGAGTGGTGAGGTGAGGGTTCTAGTATTAAGGTCTGTACTATGATTCAAAAACACAAAAATGAAACAATCCTATATATCAGTTGGGAACAGGTGAAGGGAATGAATGTGATTGTTGGCTGACTCTGACCTGGGAAATCCACACTCCCCCCCCACCACACATGCACACCTACTTCTCACACCGATTCATCAAGCAGAATGATGCATTAGTCAAGTGAATTGCTGCTTGTTAAGTTCAAAGCCGAGTGTTTGCTGACGACTTATCTCTGATAGTTCAGCTTCGCCTTTGTGTGGGGCTGGAGACGCGAGCAGGACCGTCTCTCTACACCTGGCCACACGCAGAGATTTCTGAGTGCCACAGCAGGTCAGCATATTCACAGAAGGATGCCTGCTCTAGCGGTCCAAGTAAGTGGTGGTGTCACATAAAGCCCTCAGCCCAATAAAATCATGATAGAATTGTATTTATTATTAACACAAAGTGCTTTCATTTTATGGAGAAAATAGAAGAAAAAAACAAAAATCCTTTGGGAGAAACTACAGGGGGCTTCCTGATTCCTTAGGGAAGGAGAGGGGAAAGTAATTGAACATCATGCACATGTATAATGTCATGACACAATGAGATTCCATCTTACCCCAAGGCTGACTATCTGAACAAGCACCTTTACAAACTGCGGTTGACTTCATTCTACACATAATCCACACGTACCCTCCTGATCCACGTTGCACATGAAGTAGATAATTCCTGGTCATTTTCCCCAGACACTTCAATCTCCTTATTCATCATTGCCGGTTCAGTGATTGCTCATGGCAACAAGATGCGTCAATGGGATTAATCTGTTCTCTAGGGATTTTGGGGCCATTTCTGAGTGTCATGGCTGACAGACACGATCATGGTTATGGTTTTGATAGAAACACTGTTATCACCTCTTCCTGTCTGATAAGAGCTTGAATGAACCACTCATGGAGGAAATGTGCACTTTGTAAAGGATGGATGGGGGAGGAAGTAGTGTTCGATTTAACCGGGCTTCCAACCTGAATACTCAGTATAGGCCTTGCACGGAATACAGCGATAGGGGTTTCGTTTCAATGCGTGTCCTTCTCAAAATTACAGATCTAGCTGTCCATCCTACATTCATCTTGGCAGATACAGGTCACATATGAGAAATACACTGTTAACCCATCAACCTCAAGCAGTGAGCTTCTGTCTCTTTTATGAGTTTATAACTTTGACAAACAATTCAAATATATATATGTGTGTGTGTGTGTGAGTGTGTGTGAATAGCTGCTGTTTGTTTTTTTTTTAATTTGAGTAGCATAGTCTAAAAGACTTTGCTGTTGTTCTGTAGATGCGTGAGAAAAGACCAGCTGCATTACCAGCAGGAAGAGGGCATGCCACTTGTTCAGTCTGTTTTTACTCAGTGGAGGAAATTTACAAGTTGAGACAGAGCTTTCATTTTCCTCCAGAGATAATGAAAGCCTGCCTGCTTCAGACAAACCCCAGGGTAAGAATGCCAATTAAAAGCAAACATGGACAATACTGCTATATGACAAAGCTAATTACTTGACATTTGCTGTAGTTTATGATGCAGGAAAAGATGGTTCCCATTCTATTTCAATACTGAAGTTATTGCCAGTTGAGTGAGAGAGGAAATTGTGAATTTACACTTAATGTGTACTTCCTGTACTGTACGGTGTCAGTTACAGCATAATCCCTGCAGTTGGGAGCGTTTTAATGTTCCCAGGGTCCTATGCTCCCTCAGTCTGCTTTTCCCTTATGATATATTTGAAGTCATGGGGTCTAATTGTGACGCTGGGAACAGAGGAATATAGTTGTTTGGGAAATTACATTGAGTAAACAGCAGGCTGACGGGACACAGGGCCCTGGAAACATAGTAATCTGGGAGCATTAGATGGGGCCCCCTGCTGGCAGCTGAGGTCATTGTAATAATTCTCTATGCTTCTTGGGTTTAGGATTTGTTTTTTTCACCTCAGTCATGTTTAGCATGACCTAGCTAACATAACCGGAGTGCTTAGCATGACCTAACTAGCATGACCAAAGCGTTTGGCATGACTGATATATCATGTCCAAAGTGTTTAGCATGACCAAGCTAACATAACCAGTGTTTACCTGTCAGAACAAACATAACCAGAATGTTTAGCATGACCAAGCCAACATGACCAGGGTGTTTAGCATGATCTGGTTTTTTAGACTAAACCAACAACCTCCTGGTGTCCAATATGGACACACATGGAAAAAGGTGGTCTTTTTGTATTTTCACCTGGGCTAGTTTACTGTGATGGGAATCTGTCTCTTCCTGGCATTCAAGGGTTGTTCTGGACACTGCTGGTTTGGTGAGATAAGGGGGATATACTGCTGACCGCTCCCTGGCTTCTCAGATAAACCTAACTGGACAATCTGATTTACAGCCTGGTCTCCAGGTTCCCATCTGAATGAGAAGATTCATGTTTGGTGCTTTTAGTTGATGTGAAAAAACTCCCCTGAATTTCCCTAAATTTACTCTACAAAGCTGTTCGTAGTGACAGATCCTTCTTAAAACCTGTGTGTCCTCAGACTGGCCATGTGTGTGGGGCTTGTTGTTATGAATCCAGGATGTTCAACATATTTTTCACCTGATCTTCCCATGTTAAACCACAACCAGGAAGCCCTTGACAGGTGGCCACAACTCATGTGCAGCCTGAAAGTTGTCATAGCGACTGAAAATACCTAGAAAATGCCATTTGTGGCTATGACTACAGACTCAATGCCACAAATGTGATTTAGTGATAAAACTAATGTGTGTATTTTGAAAGCATTTTCTAAACTGAGCAGTCTGGAAAATTCTTTTTCAAGCGCATGGTTGTGTTTTTGAGACATCTTCCTGCAAAGGGTTCGATGCTTGTTCCTCAGATATCCCATACAGTCAATCAAACACTCCACACTAAAATGGATTCCTGAGATACCTGCATCCTAAAAGGGACAGTATGATTATTTTAGAATAGTACTGATACTTTATTAATCCCTGTAGGGAAATTCTCCCATCTTGCTCTCCATGAAACACAAATGCAGGTGAGAGCAAGCTTGGGGGTCTCGGCAAAGGGACAGCCACCTTGTGGCACCTAGGGAATTAGGGGTTAAGGGCCTGGCTCAATGGCCCACAGACATGTGACAATTCTGCCAAGGACAGGCCCAATCCGGTGACCTTCCAGTCACACGAATAGAAGCTTAGCCCACTGAGTCACACACCACCCCCAAGAAGAAAAGGTCTGGAAAAAGGGTATAAATAGAGTATATAGATAGTGTCAAACTTGATGAGGACAGTCATAAAATGAAGAACTCAAACTTATTCTGGTAATGCAGATGAAAGCACTGAATTTGGCACTAAGTTAGAGTCTATGAAGAGTTGTCGAGAGGTAATTAAAAAGAATGTGTTAGACAATCACTCCAAGCCATATACTGCAATCATTCAAAGTTATATACACTGCTCAAAAAAATAAAAGGAACACTTTGAAAACACATCAGATCTCAATGGGAAAAAAAATCATGCTGGATATCTATACTGATATGGTCTGGGTAATGTGTTAGGAATGAAAGGATGTCAGTGGCCTCCACCTGTTAAACCATTCCTGATTTGGGGGTCGTCTCATTGTTGCCCCTCTAGTCCACCTGTTGTTAATTTCATTAACACCAGAGTAGCTGAAACTGATTAACAACCCCCTCTGCTACTTAACTGACCAGGGGTGAGTTTCCCGAAGCCTTCTTAACGCTACGTCGTTCGGAAGTTCTGTGTTAATGGATAGAACTAACGAATGACGTAGCGTTAAGAAGTCTTCGAGAAACTCACCCCAGATCAATATCCCAGAAGTTTAATTGACTTGATGCTATACTCTGATTAAACAGTGTTCCTTTAATTTTTTTGAGCAGTGTATATATGGTCTGTTCTCAGCTCTACACTTTTTGTTTGCCTCTGTCACAATAACACTGAGTGGTTAAATAATTAAGAATCCAATTCGGTGAAAACTCGTAGTATTTATATCACATCGGCAATGCTGCATTCATAAGCAAATTTTATTCGCGATATTTTTCCTTGGTTCACTTGGCACTGGGGAAAGGGAAGTTTTAAGACTAAATCATCACTTTTATTGCGTGGAGAACATAATGTGGAAAGCAGCATGTCAGGTAATGGAGAGGCAGGTAAGAAGTAAGGTTAGATAAAAGCTGCTCAAATCATGGCTGTGAATTATTTACAAGGTTAACATGGTTCCTGTGATGTGTAGACTTCCTAATTTCAACACGGAAACCATTCCTGTGATGTTGGTGGGTGAGTGGTTGCACAGGTGTTTTATTCTGGCCAATAGGGTGGTCTGAAGTTAGGCCCCGCCCCCCTTTAAAAATGATTGGAATCATCGTTGCTAGGTGGCAGTAACGATTAAAAGAATCAGCATTGAACCATGTTGTGGCATCTATGCCGAGAGGCCGAGCCTCGGCCTAAGCTAGATAGCCATTGTTAGGTAGAAAACCACAGGGTGACTGGTGTTGTTACCGGAGACCAGTACTCTTTCAATGAATTAACTGACACAGACATTTACAGGTGACTTATTTCCTCTAAGAAACACTGAAAAAGCCACATGGTTCATGAAGATTCTTCTGTAAATGACAGTCAGATGGTGGCGCATATTACTAAGAGCCACGTGGCATGTAAACCGAGGCTAGCAGCTTAAATCTTCCATGAGAAAATAAATGATGAGGCATGTGCTATTTATAGAAGGTAGTACAGTAAATATGAGTGACCGTTACACTCAGTGTCTTTACTTTGAAATAAATCAGGGGGTGATGTGCATATTCGTACGTTTAATAGTCCTCTGCTTGTACAAAAATGAAGAGTAAAAAAATATCAGTAATAATGGCTCCAAACTAATATAAGAAATAAACATATAGAGCTCATTCAAACATATTCAAAGCCAAAACGTACACTTACAACTAACCAGCTTTTTATAAAACAATACAGACACACAATCATCCTTTATAATTAAATACTGCAAATATTTCATTTAAATTTTATTATAAAATCCTACTTATGCAAAATGTAACAGTACGACCTGAAGAGGAGAGGTTACTGTCAGGACGGGAGGTATCCTGAGGATTGTGTGTTGATGGCTGTCTCTCTGGGCTGCAGCTTCCCAGTGCGGCTTCCCAGTGCGGCTGCCCGGCAGTCCCTGTGCCCTGGGACATTCTGCCCCCACGCTGGATCAAACATACGTATAAGATTAACGTCTCCAGGGCATTTGTGTAGGAACTCTGAAGAGTCTCATCACTTCAGCCCACATCTATGTCACACTATATTATAGCTTTGCTTAATCTATGCTTTCACAGGGTCAGGTACACTCTGGAGTTCAGTTACTAGTCATTTACAGTCACGGAATCCCTGAAAGAGCAGGTCCGTGGAAAGCCAAAAGAGGACCTGAAAGGAGAACCTGCATACAATAAGAAGGCTGACTCCCCCCTCCCGCCCAGGTGGGGGCGAGTGCAATAGTGCTATCCAATCAGCCCCAGTTTTGGTGTTTGGTTAGTTTAGTGTTAGAACATCAACCTGAATGGAATTGCATGTTTGAGGAACAGCATGTGAGACCTGAGCTTCCTAATCCACATGTCAAGTGCTTCGGTTTGTTGCTATCGCTGTCACCTGGTAAGTCAGGATACAGGGCATCAGCAACACGAAAGGCATCCTTTCTAAGTCCTGCCCCCCGCTGCCATCTTACATGGCACTTCTCTTTGGATGTTCCTCACAGGAAACAGCATCCCATTGGCCAGAAACAGGAATGATGTTTTCCTGCTCTCTGGGTAACTGAGGACATCTTGGAGCTCATGGCGAGGCGCAACTGCATGGAATCTTTCGGGGTTCTGGGATTGCAGGGCTCGTTGGCGCCGACTTGACTGGAGCCCAAGATGCTGGTGATGGGGGGAGAGGGATGCAGGATGAGGACAGCACCTGGGGGGCGGGATTTGGGGCTCCTTAGTGTGGGCACTTCCGCAGGAGTCTGGAAGCGATAGCGTTCACAGCACGCATGGTCTCGGTGCAGGTGGGCCTGATCAGAGACTCGGGCAGCAGGAAGCCATAATGCCCCGTGTCCCGCAGCTCAAAGGCGAAGGCGTAGAGGATCCCATTCCTGTAGGCCCAGTCCATGGAGCTCCCCGAGCTCACGTCTGTGAGGGACACATCACACCTCGGTCTGTCACCACAGAGCAAAATGCCCGACACTGCAAGGGAATGTGAGGTCTGCACACGGGACTCACACAGGGTGGTGGATGCAGGACCATATCTGTACCTCTCCCTGTAGGCCGAGTACAGGGCCATGACAGCCTTGTGAGCGGTGTCTTCCTGTAACACACACGGCATTCGAAGCATTCTGTTCACATGTGGGGCGTTATGGGGGACCGGTCACATGCCGGGCGGATTAAGGCAGGGCGTTAGGGGGCAGACTGGAAGTTGGGCAGGTTATAGTGGTGTGTTTACACAGGGTTTTATGGATACATGCAGCTCCACGGAGGAGGTCTCACCACGCAGCTGAAATTGGGGATGGTGGCGTATTTGTAGGAATAGGGGTAGAGCAGCATCTGCGCATATGCATGGATGGAGATGTAGGCCTTGATCCGCTTCCTATGCTTGCGCAGGAACTTGGCGACGGCCTTCACCTCGGGCTCCGACTCCGGGTAGGGCCCGCAGTAGGTGTCGTCACATGGGTGTGATGAAGCGCCCTCATCTGCAGGGGGCAGCAGAGAGTACAACATTTGTGCCTGGGAACCTCTGTGTGAGCTGCTGTAGGTAAGTGGGTCAAGGACAAATATCACACATGGTCCATTTCCTACCAGTTTCAATTGTTAATGCTTAAAATTGTATCACGCCATCATCCTGGCAATAAAAACAAAAAAATATACAAAATCCCTATATCAGAGTTAAAGGTGTCAACGCGTCACTAAATCCCAATAAATGGGGAAAAACAACTATGTATTTTTTTTTTTGCATTTTATGTGGATATTTTATCATGTGAATATGTGCACTGTGATGGATTGGCATGCTACCCTTACTGCCTGGGATAGGGTCCAGACTCCCTGCCAGCAGCTAAAAGATGGATGGATGGATGGCTGGATGGATGGACGGACAGTGGGATGAATGGATGGATGAATGGATGAGAATATTTATTACATTTGTAATACACAGTCCGTAGTACATGCCTCCAGGTACATTATAAAGAATGAATGTGCATCAGTCTAAGGATTAAGCAGATTCAGGGTGTGTTGCATGCATATATGATGAAGGATGTGTACTGTGAGTCCGGCATCTGCAGCTTCTAAGCACAGGACCCTTGACCAGGACCGCAAGCTGATAAAATGTGAATGATTATAAAAAGCTATCATGCTCATTAACGATCGGCAACGGCAGTGATAATCTCCACAGTAATTACCAAAACAATTCTTTGTCAATTTGCTGTAGTGTGTGGTGTCAGTGTACGGCTCACGGTTACGTGCTTATCACCAGTAATTAGTGCTGCCCGCTAACATGGGTCCTGAGCTCCAGAACAATCCCCCTGGGGGGTCCCACTGCAGCCCAGACCAAGTAACGTATCCCCCCCACCCCGCTTCCCCTCTAGAGGGATGGGCTTATTCCTGTTTACGTTAGATTGGAGGCGTGGAATGAGAGCTGCAGAAAGCCTGCAGGCTGGATTCACAAAGCTGTTGGCGATGCACAGAGTCCAGGCAAAAAACCATATGCCTGTCGACAAATCTGCAGGATCAGAAACTGAGGTCATGCTTTGTGAGGACAGGACTTTGTGTTTCTGCGCTGACTTAAGGAACTATCACATGACCAAAAATTACTCAGACTGGGTAGCACACAGAAATCAGGAATCAGTGTTCACACCCCCCCAGGAATCTCTCTCAGCATGACGGACAGTGTTCACATCCCCCTGGGAATCTCTCTCAACAAGACGGACAGTGTTCACACCCCCCGGGAATCTTGCTCAGCAAGATGGACAGTGTTCAGACTCCCCGGGAATCTCGCTCAGCAAGATGGACAGTGTTCAGACCCCCCAGGAACCTCTCTCAACAAGACGGACAGTGTTTAGACCCCCCGGGAATCTCTCTCAACAAGATGGACAGTGTTCAGACCCCCCGGGAATCCCTCTCAACAAGACGGACAGTGTTCACACCCCCTGGGAATCTCTCTCAGCATGACGGACAGTGTTCACACCCCCCAGGAATCTCTCTCAGCATGACGGACAGTGTTCACACCCCCCAGGAATCTCTCTCATACCTACCACACCACTTGACTCTCCAGTTCCGGTTGATGTCCACACCCCGGCACTTGAACCTGCCATTTTTTGACCGTGTTTTCCTCCAAAAACGGTCCTGGCAGGCAAAAAGAGGAAAACACAAGCAGCAAAATGAATTATTGAAAGCCAGGGAATTACGAAAGTATGTATGTGTCTATTACCTTCTGAAAAACATTTCGGTTAATTTGGATTAAAAAAATAAAAACTCCACATCTGGAGCAGGGTTGTGTACCTGCAGTGCTGCCCATTTTCTTTATATAGTGAAGGTCACATGATACCATGTTACAGCTGCAGCCAATCAGATGGGCACAAGGGCAATAACACAACAGTAAGCTGAGGTATACCAGCCGCCTTAATATCTCCTCACACTGCCCAGAAAACAGCTTACAAATCCCCACATGTGAATGCAAGTCGTATGTTCTACAAACAGCAAACAGACCCTTGGAATATGGACCTTGGGAACTGGGGAAGCAAAATGGCTGACTCATCTTAAAGGAGCGACCACGTGAAGCCGTGAGAACCAGGCTTGTCTCTCTGACACCTTCACACTCTTAACGCAGTAAATGATGGGCAGATTGACAAGCTCCGCCCCCAAGCGTGACCCCCCTGACACATCCATGTCCCCCCTCCCCCATCCTTGAAGGCTATGGAAGGAAGATTGGGGCGTGAGGAAACTTCACTGTTGTCCAGCTGAAGACGTATCCGTCCACATTGAAGACAGGCATCACGTAGAATCTCAGCTGGGTCAGCAGCCTTCGCATGTGGTAAGAGGTCAGGGCCTGAAACCAGATGATTCCTTTTCAGAAAATTACTGCTGATATCGACACGGCTGCATTGACTGAAGCTGCTGAAACATGGTGCTCTATAGGTGCCATTAACTGTGTGATACTGACCAGGCATCAAAATCACCGTCATTACGGTTACACCCTTTTGGAATACAGCTGGCTCTCGAGTTATGCAAGACCAACTTATGAGACTTACACAAAAAATATCCGAGACATGCACAAGTTCACAATGCAAAGAGGCAGCATATACCTGTAAGTAAATTTACACTTTTCATTAATTTAATGTGTGTTCTTTAGTTTGTCTTATGTGTTTTTTGCCATAAGGTGTTTTCAGTGGTATGGGCAGCTAAATCTGATTTATGTAAAATTTCACATACGGAAGGATTTGTGGATCGGATCACTTGCCCATGTCTGCTTATGTATAACATCAGTTAGTAAATATCTGCCCAGGAGCACAGTGGTATTGTGTAAGTGTGTCCCGAACGCACAAACTAAAAAGGGCTTGCAGAGTGTCCCAAACGCAGGAGCAAACACAGGGACAGCAGGCATGCCTGTGAGCTCATTAAGGCCTTTTTATAAAAAGAGTGGCGCTCATGTGAGCAGGAGCCCCCCCGGGATGCCCTGAATGACACAGCTGAGGAGCAAACTCTCTGAAGTGTGACTGAGACAGCGTCCCCCGCTTCCGCCCACGGAGGGGGCGCCACGCCGAGGATTACACGCCACGCTCCAGAGCCTCATATGCAGCAGCGGTCAAGGCGAGACGCTCATGGGCTTCTGTTCAGTTTGTGACAAAGCTGCAGACAATAAGGACAACAGCTAGAGTTTGGAAATCCAGGCGGGCTGCAGCATATTTAACCAACTGTGACACTGAATTTCCATTCCAGTGGGATATTAATTAACGTCTATGCTATGCAGAGCTAAAGAATAGGATTAGAGAAAAGCAGATTTTACTGTAGTAAGACCCGACCTCTAACTAGACTCGACGGTAATCTGCCTTTCAAAAGTGTTGGTGTTCCACCACACTGTGGTAAGTCTGAGGTACTGCACCTTTCTGAACTGACCTTAGTTTACAGGAAGGTTCACCTATATGTGTGTGTTTGGTGCAGCAACAGAAAACCTTTTAAGACATGCTACATTTGACAGGTGATTTGTCTCCTAGACCACTGATTCTCAACCAGGGGGCTGCGACCCACTAGAGGGCCACAGCAAGGACCGAAGGGGGCCACTCAATTTACTTAAAAAGCGTAGAGAAAAGTACAACATTGCAATCGCTATATATTGTTAAAGCGAGATATAGGATTACACAATACCATTTATACTGATATACATTTTATATGCATTAAAATAAGGGCTTCGTTAAACATTAAAAAAAAAACTAGTTGTAGCACAGAATCCGAGAATTCACAACAAAAATCAAACCATTTGATTAGCAACCTCTGACAGGGAAGGCGAGGAATCATTGTTACTTGGTTCATTTTGTTTTAATACATCGTTAAAAATATCGGAATTTGCAATATTTGATTCATTTTGTTGAAGGCTAACATCTTAAAATGATGGTCTTTTCAATCATTAAGCTCAGATTTAATGGTTGTCAGTCTTCTGCTGTTAGAGCCATTTGCCAAATAGGTTTTAGATTTAGTTTTTTGTTCATAAACAATCACCTTCTGGTTTGAGAACGATGGCATAAAGTGAGAAAAAAGAAGTGCGTTGTTCGACATAGTGCAGTGAAACATTATTTGAGTCGTGCTGAAAAGAAATGACATTGTTTGGCAGTGTAACAAAATTAAAATATGTTTATATTAATTGACATTAGCAATTTTTGTCATCATTGAATACCACATGAAATACAAACAGCATCACAACTGGTATAAAGGCGCAAAAACATTTTCATTCGGTAAAAAAAGGCAGAGAACCACTGTGTTAGATGATGGTTTGTGTGAATTTACAGGGGAATTGGGCTGGGATGTGACGGCTCTGTCCACATATCCTCTGGGGGGGCTTTTAACATTTCTTTAACATTATTTCACAGCTTCACCGATGATCGTATCCAGAGTAGATCATACCTATGAATTCACCTCCTCTTTCATGCTCTTTCCAAAACAAAGTTCCCCAGATGCTGTGTCCCTGTAAGGAAGTAGCGGTTCTGACCCGGGTGCTCAAAGCAAATCTGATGGCCACAGCAGGATGAGGGAGGCACCTACTTCTCGGACAAACCACTGGCAGAAGGCGGGCCCGATCCACTCCCGGGCATGCACACCGCAGTCGATCCACACTGCCTTCTTGTGAGGCTGTGCCCTCTTCCCCAGCTGCCGGGGGACACATCTTTTCTTTATTTACTTCATTATTTACCTTACGTTCCACAGCAGGCATTTTATTAGCTCGTCATGCCACATTGTTCATTTCTAAAATAATTTTACGTGCCGTACCTCACTGTAAAGAGGTTACTCAAAGCCCTGTGGAAATAAGATGCATTCTTATTGTTATACTTTATTTATCAATCTACTGACAGTGAACCAATCAGGTGGGGGGGGGGGGGGGGGGGGGGGGGGGGGGGGGGGGGGGGGGGGGGGGGGGGGGGGGGGGGGGGGG
>JAODKC010000036.1:19818546-19840212 GCA_026777985.1 Mormyrops attenuatus
CCCCCCACCCCCTCCACCCCCCCCCCCCCCCCGCCCCTCTCGGCGCCCCCGCCCCCCCCCCCCCCCCCGCCCCCCCCCCCCCCCCCGCCCCCCCCCCCCCCCCCCCCCAAAAACCCACTGGTGCTGTAACTATGATGCCAAGCATGGGATTCAAACCAATGACCTTCTGATCACAGGTATAGAAGCCTAACCTGTTGAGCCACACACCATCGCTCCGATGCTCCTATCGGTATTAATAAGGGCAGTGAACACAGTGAGGTCCTCCATGGCTTCTGATAATCAGCCACCTTAAATCACATGAAGCTATCCGCCTTCTACATGCACACCACGGCAGATGCCTGAGTGGATTGACTGGTACGAGAAGGTAGCCATTATTCTGCCCACCACGTGACCTGCCTTTCCCAGGTGCTGTTTGTTTAGGCTCTCAGCCAGCAGGTCTGGCTCAGCTTCCTCTCTTTTTGGCACCTCTGATTGGAGGGGATGTGGCCTGGCAGGACCCCCGCTACCGCGGTGGGTAACTCTGCTGAGTATACTGTACAGCCACTGCTAATGGCCCACAAATTGGAGCCTGGCCAGCAGCTTACCAACAATGCCCACAGTTCGCTGCACCGTGCAGCGCTGCCCCTTTCACGCCCACCACAGCTCTGCTGAGGTTCGGATACCTGCGTCTCATTTACAGAAGCACAATGGACCAGTTGCTTTATGTATTTTCGTGCTACATTATGTACAGTCGTGCTACAGCACGATCCTGAAAAACCTCGCATTCACTAAAATACATGACTGATTCACTGAAAATAACTGGTTCAAAAGAATGGTTCATTCACAAATTGGGGGCAGTGTGTGGCTCAGTGGGCTAAGCCTGTGTGCCTGTAATCACAAGGTCATTGAGCAAGGCCCTTAACCCGCAGTTCCCTGGGCACCCCAACAGGTGGCTGCCCTTCGCGGACAGCTTACTCTACAAAGAGCAAGTTGAGGGAGATATAAAGACAATTTCCCCATGGGGACTAATAAAGGATTGATTATTATTATTATCATGATCATTCACTTCAATAGCTGTTTTTGTGTGCAAATAGTGTCTCTCTCTAAGACCTTATCGTGAAATGCAGTTCACGCAGTGCTTTTCTCTCCAGCTGAAAACTGCCAAAAATGCAAATGTTATTCTGCATTGGACTTCTGTAGTAATATATCAATCACATTAGAACAGATTCACAGTGTGATATCATGTGTTCTAGCTGGACTAACTGTACATACTTTCAAGCCATGCCTGTTTTTTGAAAAAAGGTTAAACGTATTAATTTTGTCCCGGTGACTGTTTGGCACCTATTATACAGAAAACCTTTACTGTGAAATTCTGTTCAGATTCAGCTTAGTTATGCGTGCTCAGGTCCTTCGGTGCTAGCAGCTACCTGTGTGTGATGCCCTGTTTCACACAGTGATACTGTGATGTTTTCACACAAGAAAGAGCATAGCTCAGAGAAATGTGCGCGCGTTCTTTCAGCATGGGGCACTGGGGCTCTGCAGAAGAAACGGGCAGGAGCCCTTTACTTGGATGATAAATGATCTTCAGATGGGACCATTTTCAAAGCTAGATGTGATATACTGTACAAATGCAGAAGGAAGTCATTCTCAGGCCACATCTGTTTCCGCCACAAAAAGAAAAAACAGACAGACACGAATGGAGAATTGGTACTTTCAAAGGGATCGGCGTGCAGATGACGACCAGCCCTTTGAAGGTCCATTTAACAGGCTGCTGAGGGTTATAAACACGCAAGAGTCCATTTGGCTCCATTCCAATCCTAAAGTAACCAGAGTACCGGGAAGCCAGCATAACTGCTGCATTCTCATGATGGAAAAGCCTCACGGTCTGACAGAAATATGCGAGAGGCTTTGAAGACCCTATAATGTATGGAGCGATGGACCAACAGCATTCCTCCAGAGCATTAGGGCTACACTGGGCCGAAAGGCAAGACCTGACAAGAGAAACTAGGAAATCCAGTGAACTTATGCTCGCACCATCATGCTCAATCGCTGGAAATCATCTGGCTCATCTGCTCGGGGTTTCCTGTACAGGTGTCCAAACTGTTTGTCGAAAAGTAAACCATTTTCTGCTTATCAAGTTTCTTTGGCTCCTGATTTCCCGTTTATCTGGAATGGCTGGGTAATATTGTCCATAGAAAGGCAGGTCCAGGAAGCTCTGCTGGTCTGCAAAGCTGGAACATAGCAAGCCATCCAGGATAGAAGACAGCCATGCTTCCGTAATCAGGCAGGTCACATGACCATCACTCCACAAGCCTGACCTGGCGGGAAGGGCATCTCCATAACGCGGGCTGGTTATCGTGGTGGAAAACCTGCTTCCTTTAGTGGCACATAAACACAGGACACAGCTCACATTAATGAAGAAATTAATTAATAAAGGAACCTTTATTTGCCCAAGTACATTGGAATGCTTCCCCATCATGCTCTTCTTTGACATACATATACAGTTGAGAACAAAACTTGGGGTCTGACCATATATCTGATGTCCCTAGACTTTCTTTGAAGCTAACAGCCTTGCTAATGGGCCAAACAGAGAAGTAACTATTCTCGTGAGTCTCGAACCAGCACTTGCTGATGATAGATATGGAGATGTGCACTGCTGCCCCACGGTTGGTACAGGGAATGTAACATGTCTGAGCAGAGACATGGAGCTGATGTGAAGACAGCTTTTAGCAGTAGGAGGGTGAGCGGATAGCGGGAGTTACAGCTCACTCACGTGTTCCTGCTTGTAACTCCTCAGTGGAGCCTCGCAGACTGTGACCCTGTCAAAGCACATGGTCCGGGGCCGATGCCACTGGCTCCGGGGTTTGGAGCCAGCCACAGATGCACCTCATCACGCACAGGAATAACCCGTAAACTGGCCGACATGCCGGTGATGAGGAGAACTGGGCTAATGGCTCACAGAGGATCATGTGGAGATCTGAGAGAGGCGCCGTCTGGCTGGGGTCTCACTGGACCCTCCAGGGATGGGGACCCAGTCAGAACAGAGGCTATATTGGGTCAGGCCAGGTCTACACCTCCAGGTTCCTGAGTCCCGTTTTCCCAAAGTGCACCAAACAACATGGGAACAAACAAAGAAAAACGCCGTAACCACTAAATGGAAAGTGAAAAGCACATCCCACTCAAATGGCATCACGTAATAGAACAGGCACAGACAGCGGTGGGGGTGTGTGACTCAGTGGTTTAGGATCCTACGTATATGATCAGAAGGTCACTGGTTTAAATCCCTTTGTTGGCAGTGTGTTTTCACCATTGGGCTTTTCTTCAAGGCCCTTAACCCCCATTTCTTCGGGGACCAATTGATGAAATGAGATCCTCCTTTGGAGTTTTGTGTGCGAGGGGTGGTGAGCAGCATATTCCCCTGTTTATAATGTGAACATCGCTGGTTTGCGTCCCAGCTGGGCCGTCCGGATAAACTCTAGCTGCTGGAGCAGAATATCCCGTATGAAACCTTAGCCCTAATAAAACGAGAGTGGACTCCCAGCCCCGATGCTGCAGAGCTCTGCAAGCTCCTTCCATTCAGGCACTGATCCAGGGGCCATCTGAAGCTGCTTGTAAGGTCTCTGACAGTCTATGCTTTACACAGTTTTACAGGATGGAAAACCTGTAAAATGGCTGAGCGGAGTGGAATAATGCTGCTTGGATATAGCGTTTCACATGCTGTATTTGCAGAAAACCTGGAGAGTACACTAGGATGTCTTGAGTGCAGTGCTTGCCCTCTCTGGTATGGGAGAGATAACTGCAGCATCCTGTCTCAGTTGAGGTAGGCAGTGATCTCACAGTGTCACGTCATTAAGCAGGCAGTGATCTCACGGTGGCACGTCATTAAGTAAGCAGTGATCTCACGGTGGCACTTCATTAAGCTGGCATTGATCTCACGGTGGCACGTCATTAAGTAAGCAGTGATCTCACGGTGGCACGTCATTAAGTAGGCAGTGATCTCACAGTGGCACTTCATTAAGCAGGCAGTGATCTCACAGTGGCATTTCATTAAGCAACCAGTGATCTCACAGTGGCACGTCATTAAGCAGGCAGAGGTGTCTAACACAACCAATGTCGCGGTAGGTTGGGGGGGACACTGTCTCCAGCAGCACCTTACGGGGAGCCTGGGGATCCAGATGAGTGTCTGTCATTATCTTGTGACACTGGCATAATGAATGAATGTGTTGTGAAATTAATGGACCAGTAGTGGGTTACATTATCCGGCTTTCAGGTACAAGCCAGTCTGTAACCTCAAGAAAACAGGACACCCCAGGCTGACAGTAAATACCCCTCAGAGGGTAGGATGAGCCCTCAGCACCACCCTTCAAACTGCTGCCACTGCTGCCCTTGACTGGAGTTTGCCAGCCCAGCTGTGGCCCACCCCCCTCACCTGGATGCACTCTGAAATCTCTGCCAGTTATCGCAGCCTTTCACGCCGACCAGAAGGGGTTTCAAAAAGCCCCGATGCCTACTAATGTAGCAAATCAAAACAGGCATCACTGGAGTGTGTCTTGGTATACTATGTAATGGGTTTCACTGTAGGGTATTATCATATGGTAACTTGATGGCGTCACTGCATGGTATCACTATATGGTATCATCGTGTGATATTTAATAGACATCACTCTGTGATATCACTGGATTATCATGTGGTATCTTTGATTGAATTGAATTAAATGTATTTTTATATAGCGTCATTCACAACAGAGTTGCCCCAAGGCGCTTGACAAGGGTGTGTTGAATTCTATCATAACATCATTTAAACAAATGGGAAGAAAGCAAGCCAGAAGATAATGGAGAACAGGAACCAACATTTCCCAAATAAAGAGGAAAAAAAAACTCTCAAGGGGCTCAAGGTAAGCTGGCTGCCCAACACCACCCCCCCAGTATGCTGGGAATTTTATAGGTGTCTAATAAGCATCATTGTATTTCTTCAATTAAGAGTATGAGACATCATCACTTTGGCTTCTACGATCACTGTACAGTATCACCGTTTGGTATCACTGTATGGCATCTAACAAGTATCACTGGAGGTATCACTGAATGGTATCATTACATGATATCTAACAGACATCACTCTATTATTTCACTGGAACCTTAGAGACGCTGCTGTATGGTTTCACTATATGGTAGCTATAGAAGTAAAACTTTATTTTCCATTTGTAAGAGTACATTGAAGTACTTACTGTCACAGAGTCAGGTCATCTCTTCTTTGAGATACACACACGTATGTATATACACAGGTGAGACTGAAGGGTGGGATCTGAGCACAGGGTCAGCCAGGGTACAGTGCCCAACAACGGCATCAGTCCGACATCCGCGGGATTCAAACCGACGTCTTTCATGGGCACAGAGTCCGGACCCCCTGAGCCACACCCCAGGGCAGTGTTCTGACCCCTCACACCTCCAAGGCGCCTCTGTGAATATGAGTCACCGAGCTCCCGCACACTCAGCTTCCAAAATCCACCTTGGAACGGTTTTGTGAGCTTTTCATACTGTTTTCTCTACAGACGTTATTATGAATTGGAAATGAAATATATAACCACCAAATGGCTCCCAAACAGGACATAAATCACATTTATCTGTCAGGTCTATAAATCTCCAGTAGAGTCAAAAGTTGAAAGAGCCACTTGATCTGTGTTAGATTAATATCTGGAGGACATGCATCAATCTGCATAACTCATTTTTCATCTTGCGCTCCCTGCGGTTTCTTACCTACATATGAGCTACCAGAGGCCTGCAGAATCCCCCTCACCCAGCTCAGCTATCGCTCTGTCCTACAGAACAAGCTTCGGTAGCAGGGCACGTCAAAGCACCGTGCCGTACACGTGTGCGCCTGCCCTCGCTCTGCCAACTCTGCAGTTGCCTGGACCAAACATCCAGCTGGTCAGCGCTAAATATCAACAGTAGCTCAACAGAAGCTCAGTGTTCTGAGGGTGAAGTCTGTTAAACACGACTGTATGCAGGAAACTTACCCTCAGGTTTTCGAAAAGCCTGCTGAGAAACTGCACTTCCTCAAAGCTGTGGGGGATCATTCTGATCACCTGGTCACTGCAGAAGAAAGACAGACTTCAGTTAGGGTGAAGTGGCAAGTGAATGCATGATGGGAACCGTGACTTGCAGAGAGTGACCTGGCAGAAAGTGACCCTACAGAGAGTGATCCTGCAGAGTGACCCAGCAGAGAGTGACCCAGCAGAAAATGACTCTCAGGGTTGCACAGAGAATCTGGCCTCCACACCACAGAGGACATAATCGAGCCCTTAAAAGAGGAGCTTAAAACCTGAGCTTGGGTGAAACTCAACTCACTGCTTCAGTCAAGAAGGCAACAGTAAATGATGGTGATTATGGGAGCCATTAGCAGCACATTGAAATGGCAGTTTACTTACCCCTAAATACCATTAGAAAACTAAAACAGCCTTCACCATGAAACTTTTTTATTTCCAGCAGGGTAATATTTCATGCTAAGCTTTCATTATTCTTTTGCTTATATACCCATCTTTTGACAGAATATGCAGACAGATTTCTGGAGTGGAAAAGAAGATATTTAAGCCAGCTGGGAGACTTGGCCAAGAGAATAAGAGGCGCAGTCACCCTTTTTGACATAACAGCTGTTGCTATGATTAAATTAAAGTCAGCAGTTTCAGAATACTAAATAAAGATGATGCCACAAATCAAAAATGTACAGCTGGTGTAATTGTCATAATTTTTCTGTATGTACCTTCATCCAAATGTATTTTTAAAAGTAAAGTTTGCCCATTTATACAACTTGCAATTTGCAGAAGCAATTAAAGACACCAATTAGGGAAACAGTGACGGTTTATCTGTGGATCTGTGGAAGTTCCCCATTTAGTGGAACAGAGACACTCTCTCTGTAAGACACATTGACAGACTGGCAGACAGACTTTATTAATCCCCAGAGGGAAAGTAAGACTGCCTTCAGTGCTGAGGTGACCGCTTTTCTGTCTGTTGGGATAGTTAGCCTACCTTGTTTATGAAGGCCATTCAGGACAGTGCCTCCTGACTACCTGCATTCCCCCTTTGTGAGCTGCACGGGCGGCTGTGGCTGCACACACTGTGCGTATCCTTATTTTATGGCCAATATTGTGTTAATATAATTTTATTTATTTAATTTTTCTGCCTCATTAGGTCTGCATCCGAAGCATAAAAAGAGCGTTGGGGCCGCACGATTCTGGGGAAAATATGAATCATGATTTTGTTCACTCAAAATCAAGATCACGATTTTCTCTCACAATTCCCGCGCAATGTCTTTTTGTTATAATTTTTCATGACATATTGTCTTCACTAAAACAAACAAAATGTAGAGATGCACGATATATCACTTAACATACCAGTACTGCTGGCCGATATCTAAACTTTGTCAATATTAGAGTTACCATATATTGCTTTACAAAAAAGGAGACACCGGGGGTAGGATGCAAAGAGAAGCGTCAACGCAACACAAATAAGCGCACAGCAAGTGTGCTGACTGTAGAAAGTAAATGGCGGCATGAAACAAAGCAAAAACCCAGATATTTCAGGCATTTTCAGGTCCCAGAAAAGAGGACAAGTCTGGGAAAAAGACGATGTACAGTCACCCTAACCAATATTCATAATAAGCTAAACCAGAGCTAAAGAGACACCTACAGAAATAATGGAGATAATTGCATTGGACAATCAGCCATTTCCCCTACAGTGGAGTATGAGGGATGTCACTGACTCATTCTCCACTCATTAGACGTCTCAAAGCATCAGTTCACGACATCTTTATATTTGATAAACATGTATCGCCATTCCACTAATCTGTGCTGGCAATTCAGAAAGTTTCACATTGGCACCACTCTCACCCCCCCCCCCCCACTCTGCACGTGCCAATTATCAGTGCCGGAGATATTAGACAAAAATATATCAATTATTGGTTAAAATGTCCACATAAGTGCACCACAACAATATGATCGTTACTGAAATATGACAACCACATCAACTCTGCAAAACAGGGAGGGCAGCACTCCTGATGTTTGACAAACAACTCATTTCCAAATGCAAGAAACTCTAAAGAAATGCTCTTTATCATAGCACCTGTTTCTCTAACTCCTCTTCCTGTCACATCATGTAACGCAGTCCTGTCACAATAGGTGGGTTGGTGTGTGTTATTTTTTGAAGTCCCCACAAGGCAAAATTCAATTTTATAAAATTCTGTGACTGCAATCAAAAAACTAAAAATGCCAAAAGTCTTGCATTTTGTTTGGTTACTTATGGTTAAGGTTAGGGGTGGGTAGGGGTTAAGGTCGTCATGATGCAATTAGAGTTTTCCCCATAGAAATGAATGGAGAGTCCCCACAAAGATATAATTACAAACCTGTGGTGTGTGTGTGTGTGTCAGTTGGGGAGGGAGAGGTGCTACAAATGGAAATGTAGAAGCCGCTTGACTTTCTCATCAGATGAAAGACGGCTATCACAACACATGATGTCAGACCGAGATGTCAGGGGCACGTCAACCCATAGGCAGGGCTGGGTTTAGGGGTGAGATTCCCGTGTGCCATTGGATGCATTCCGGGCTTCTGTGGTGGGTAATTTCACATCTGCCTCTCCGAAATAAAGGCTCGTAAATGTGGATGGAGTGTTTTACGTGCTCTTAGAAACCATGTTAGCAATTAAATGTAAGCAGCCTCGGACTGGCAGGGGAGTTTATAAAGGTAGGTCATCTGTAAGCCATATGGACAGGGGACTGCAGGGGAACTGCACAGTGAAATCCACCACCGTTTGCAGGGGAACTGCACAGAGAAACCCACCACCGTTTGCAGAGGAACTGCACAGAGAAACCCATCACCATCTGCAGGGGAACTGCACTGTAAAGTCTGCACACTGGCTGCAGGGGAACCGCACTGCGGAGCCTGCACACCGGCTGCAGGGGAAATGCACAGAGAAGCACACCACCCGCTGCAGGGGAACAGCACTGTAAAGCCTGTGCACTGGCTGCAGGGGAACTGCACAGAGAAACCCACCACCATCTGCAGGGGAACTGCACAACGAAACCTGCACACTGGCTGCAGGGGTACTACATGGCAAATCCCACATGCTGGCTGCAGGGGAACTACACTGTGAAACCCACATACTGGCTGCAGGGGTACCACACAGCGAAGCTTGCACACTGCCTGTTGGAGTCCCTCTTGCAAAGCCCACAGAACTGCTGCAGGGGAACTGTGTGGCGAAACCTGCACACTGGCTGCAAGGGTATTGCACAGTGAAGCCTGCAAAATGCCTGTGGGAGTACCGAACTGCAAAGACCTCAGAACTACAGCAGGGGGACGATATGGTGAAACCTGCATACTGGCTACAGGGGAACCGCACTACAAAGCCCGTACACTGGCTACAGGGGAACCACACAATGAAGTCCACACATGAGCTGCAGGGGAACCACACAACAAAGCCCATACACTGGCTGCAGGGGAACCACACAGTGAAGTCCAAACACCAGCTGCAGGGGAACCGCCCTACAAACCCCACACACTGGCTGCAGGGGTATTGCACAGCGAAGCCTGCACACTGGCTGCAGGGGTACCACATGGTGAAGCCTGCTGCACACTGCCTGTAGAAGTACTGCACCACAAAGCCCACACAACTGCAGCAGAGGAACCATATGGCAAACCCTGCCCACAGGCTGCAGGGGAACCACACTGAAAAGCCCACACACACACCGAATGCAGAGGTATTGCACAATGAAGCCTGCATACTGGCTGCAAGGAGTACCACATGGCAAAGCCTGCACACTGGCTGCAGGGGAACTGCACAGTAAAGTTCACACACTGGTTGCAGGGGAACCGCACTGCAAAGCACACACAGCTGCAGGGGAACTGCAAAGCCTACACAATGACTGCTGGGGAACCACACTGGGAAGCCCGCACACTGCAAAGCCCACACACCAGCTCTAGGGAAACTGCACTGGGAAACCCGTACACTGGGTCCAGAGGAACCACACAGTGAAGCCCGCAGATGGGCAACACGAAGAGCCAAGCACAGCGTGCAGGAGGCCAGTCTGTCCAAAGCTTTGTTCATTCATAATTTTTACTCACTCACCTTACTGGATAGTTAGTAATGCGCATTAGGGTATACATCTAGTTCAAAAATACAACAGCAGGTTCCTCTAAACTGCACAGAAAAAGACCAGGTACAGCATGTTCCTGCACGGATGCGTGTGCTGTGGTGTTGCCAGCAATGACCTCCAGATGCAGCCCAGCGAGTTCCTGTGGTCGTGATCCCGGGAGGTGATGTGTGGAGAGTGAGAGACTTCTCAGGTTCACAGATAACGGGGCTCAAGCATCTTCAAGTGACATGGTGTATGTAATTACAGCATCACCGCGGCTGCATCTCCCAAGCAGCTCACATCAGTCACCTTCACTAGCACCATCTCATGATAACATGTGGTTTCAATGTTAAATTTATCAAAATATAAAGTTTACTCTTTCAGCCATGTTATTTGTAACAGCTGTCATTTCTCAAATAAATGTAAATAAGAGCTTACCTTTATTTACATTAATTTCTGTTTAGCAGATGCTCTTGCCCAAAGCGTACACACGAGGAAAACAGCACATCAACAAGATAAACCTTAATGATTCTGGAAAGAAGTTCAGTAAAGACCAGCATTCCTTCGAGCCGGATTCGAACCAGCGACCTAAGGATCACAGTGCAGCTGCTACAGTCCTCCGCTCTACCAACTGAGCTATCGAAGGGTGGTAGGGGTGGAAACCTAAAATTAACCCAAAGTAACAGCATCTGAAAGCTCATGAGCGTTTTCCTTACACAAAAATGTTCTGAGAGCAGAAGAAAAAATTATTGGTTCAGAGAGATAAGCAATCAGATTGTAGAGAAGGTGGGTCCAAGCAACTAGAGGAGGTGGGACGAATCAATCAGATGTCTTGGTCCTGCCTCCTCTAGTTGCTTGGACCTACCGCCTATAAAATCTGATAATTTTTCCTTCTGCCCTTAGAACATTTTTGCATAATTAAAACTCCGACGAGCCATCTGACACAGCTAAATGGGGTTCAGGCTCCTCAGAATCCATCACTTGTCCTCCTCCTGCCCCCATTGTTTAGAGACACTACAGGCTCTGCTGTAATTCTCTTTCACATTTTGCTCAGGAAACCATATAATTCGAGAGCAACCCTGAGTATGCCACTTAAAAACTAATTTTAAGTCATTATGAGAGGAAACCAACCTGTAGCTAAATATTTCCCTGCTGGTTGAGGTGAATCAACACACTTTCGTCCATCAAGAGAAACCTCACAAACACAAGAGTCGGGAGATTCCCTTTTCTTTTACCTTCTACTGGAAGAGAAGCTTAGCGGGTGGAGAAATGGGAGATACAGTGGACAAGCTTAAAGGAAGCTTAGACTGGAGTGGAGACTGCTCCTGAGAACAAGCACAGCAGTAATTCAATTCAATTCAATTCAATTCAATTCAATTTTAAATAGCGTCTTTCACAACATAGTCATCCCAAAGCAATTAGTAATCAGGCACACAGGCGCATGGGTCCAATGTGTTCTTCGACAGATTTGACACTTATGCGGCAGTTCACACCCCCCTCCCCCATGCCACAGAGGACACATCCCCCGAGATATCACAACCCCCACCCCCCAGACTGCAGACCAAGTACAGACAGAGCGAGGGAATCCCCACATGGTGGAGGTGGGCCTGGGTGTGATTAGTGCTCAAAGCTTATGTTCACCAGCTGTGTGGAAGTTTCCAGCACATGTTCACGCCTTTCTTTGAGTTTGAAGAAGGTGCCACGCTGTGGAGAACACCCTCCAAAACACCAGTGGTGGCCCAGTGCCCCCCTACTGATTAAAGACTGGCATCTTTAATGTCACACATCATGAAGACCTTAGAAAAGCTGTTACTTAAGAAGCTCAGATCTTCAGTTGAGAAGCACTCTGGCACAGGTAGGGATACACAATATGGACAAAAATTATTGGGACACACACACACACACACACATTAGTCACTGAATTCAGATGTTTCATTCAGACCCATTGCCACAGGTGTATAAAATCAAGCACCTAGGCGTGCAGTCAGGTTTACAAACATTTGTGAAAGTGTCGTTTTGAAGAGCTCAGTGAAATCAAGCGTTGCACTGTTGCAGGATGCCACCTTTGCACGGGGTCACAAAGTGCTGAGGCACATAGTATGAAAAGTCGCCAACGCTCTGTTGATTCAATAACTACCAAGTTCTAAACTTCCTTTGACATTAAGCCCAGCACACAATCCGCGTGCCAAGAGCTTCCATGGCCAAGCAGCTGCATGTAAGTCTCGCTTCACCAAGCGCAACGCCATGTGTCAGATGCAGTGGCGTAAAGCATGCTGCCACTGGACATTGGAGCAGTGGAAACGTGTTCTGTGGAGTGACAAATTGTGCTTCTCTCTCTGGCAGTCTGATGGACGATTCTGGGTTTGGTTTATGCCAGGAGAACATTACCTGTGTGACTGCATTGTGTCAACTGTAAAGTTTGGTGGAGGAGGGATAATGGTATGAGGTTGTTTTTCAGGGTTTGGTCTACGCCCCTTAGTTCCAGTGAAGGAAACTCTTAATGCTTCAGCGTACGAAGACATTTTGGACAAGTCTACGCTTCCAACTTTGTGGGAACTGTCTGGGGAAGGCCCTTTTTTGTTCCAGCATGACTGTGCCCCAGTGCACAAGGTCCATGAAGACATGGTTGGGTGAGTTTGATGTGGAAAACTTGACTGGCCCACACAGAGCCCTGTCCTCAACCCCATCGAACACCTTTGGGATGAAACAGAATGGTGTCACGGTTGGTGCCCGTTTGACCCTGTTCTATGTGTCCCGTAGCCCCTCAGTCCCTAGTGTGCCTCCTTGCTCCCTGGGCTGCTACATAGATCAATGGGTCGCATGTGGAGCTCTGACGCTGCACCTCTTCAGTCATGAGTTCGAGGCTAGCCAGACACTAGCCACACCTTCTGTTTGACACATTTTTTATTTTATCCTTAGCTTTTGGTATTGTATTTCTTGGTCTTTGCTTTGTGTCCCTATTTATAGTCTTGCCTATCCGTGCCTTGGTTTATCTTTTGCTTGTACCTGTTTCTAGTCTTTCCTTGTGTATTTAGTTCCAGTGTTGGTTAATGTTCCCTAGATTATTGTGCTTGTTAATTGTAATGAATTCCACCTGTTGCTTGTTGTCCCGTACCTCTTGTGGTTTTGTTCCACATCTGCCCCTTGTCAGCCCTTGTCATCTGTGTAGATTTAAGTGCTTGTCCTCATTCTGTTCTTTAGTCAGTCTGTGTGTTAGTTGGTTTCCCAGTTTTTGCTCTGCTCCTTAGTGTGTTACTTTGTGGCTCTTTCAGTTTAGTTCTTATTTTTTCTTGTTTGTTCTTGACCCTTGATGTCCCTTTTATTTTCTGGATGTGCTGTTCAGGTTTGGGGAAAAAAAAAAAACCTTTTCGTGTGAGCTGCTCCATGGATCGTCCCTCTTTTTCTGGCTGTGCCATGCACTGCTGTAATGGAATGGAGATTGTGAGCCAGGCCATCACATCCAACATCAGCGTCTGACCTCACAAATGCTCTTCTGGATGAATGGGCAAAAACTCCCACAGATACACTCCAAAATCTTGAGGAAAGCCTTCCCAGAAGAGCGGCAGCTGTTATAGCTGCAAAGGGGGAACCAACTCCATATTTATTCCTATGGACTCAGAATGGGATGCCACCGAAGGTCCTGCAGGTGTAATGGCCAGCTAATTCCCAGAACTGTCCCGATACTTTTATCCACGTAGTGTAGGCGTGTGATGACCTTGAGAGTGGACTGGGGACTCACCATCTGGTGTTGGCGATTGATGACTCTGAGTGCTGTTATACCTACGAGCTGGTTACACCCGATGCTCGTTAAGGCTGTTGATTGCTCCTTTTTTATAAAAGGACCAGGCTTTGGGGAAAAGGTTGCTCATGCTCAGGCGCCTGTTGCACGTTGCCATGTTTTGTTTTTGATAGGGTTTTGTTTTGTGTAACTTTCTTTTTCTGTATTTATTTTATCCTACATTAACATGGCTTGCCTGCACTGCTTACACTACTGATTACTGCTGACCATGTATTATATATATATATATATGTTTTTTATTATTTTCATTAAATTCTTTGATAATCTTGGGTCCCGTGTCCTCCCTTGGATTTGTTTTGTTTGGTTTTTTTTCCCTTTTTGTTACGATCCTGAGCCAGATCGTAGCAAGGTGCTACACTGACCTCTCTGCTCCACAGACAGAGCCTTAGCTTTCTCATGGGATTTAAATATCATCCACCATCTGGGACTGGGAATCAAGCAAAAGTAGGTGCGATGGGGAAAACAGGCCTACAGAGATCTATCTCTTGTTAGAGGAGCAGCTACACCAGGATAGGTGACTAAAGGATGGATGGATGGATGGTTTTTTTAGATTTGTGGTTTTATATCTCCATTATAAACAGCTGAATACTAACAGGAACAGTAATGATATTTAGCCTTTGTGACCAATGAGACTTGGAGTTTCATTTCACAGATGTGTCAGCGGATGAGAATGTGTGTGTTTTTGCCCATTCTGACGCCGACGCCTGGGTCCACAAGCCAAGAGAAACCCTGGCATCTGGCACCTGTATGTGAATAGAACCATTGCCCAGCCTGGGAGGGAGATGCCCCAAGCTGACCAGGGCTACCCAGACAGGTTGTCACCCGTCATTTCTTAGCAAGCCGCAGCCCCACCGCTGCGTTTTCTCTTATCTTCCAGCTCTAACACATTATTCTGGGGTCCCATGGAATCATGGGACATGTGTGACTGAGGTCACCCAGCTGTCTGCTGCCGCTGTGACGTACTGCATGTATCTGCATGTAATTCCTGGCATGTTTAATCTCCAAGCCCCCAGGACACAGCAATTTTCAAGAGCGACTTACAAATATATTTATAAAAATACTCAGACTGCCTTAATTTCTGCCTTCCTGTAAGGAAGATGTTCTAAATGTTATACATCAGCAGATTTTAATACCATAATAAAACGAGGATCAGATCATTCTTAAACTCCATTATACAGGATGAATCTGACAGTGTCACATGTCAGTATATATACAGTGGCACCCTGCACCCCGAAATACCATCTGCATATCATTACATTTACAGGGTGTCACCATCTGTATTCTTTTGCTCCCCAATTCTTATGTCCTTTTGGTCACTGTGGTGTTTCTTACACGTGCTCTGGATGCAAGAGCCCCCTACTGGCAAAGGAGAGAATGGACTACAAATGGTGGAGGGTCATGTGAGGAACAAAAGGGCCTCACACCCAACCCGGGTCCCCCAGGGCTTCCGATGGACCTCAGGCATGGGTGGGGGCAGAAATTTCAGTGCCTCTTGTGTGAGGGACGGTGAGGGGGTCGGTGACGGCTTCATGGGTGTCATTGAAGGTGACATTTGGCATTAGAGTCTCAGAACAGCAAGTGTGGCCCAGAGGGAACAAATGGCTGTCACAAAGCTATACCCCAGACACCCGCTTGACGACAAAACACCCATTACAGGCGTCGCATCTGGATGGAACAATCCGGAATGTTTCAAACGCTTCCTGTGTTTGAGAAGCCTGGGGTGAGCGATTAGCAAGATTATGGAAGTTGCCAGCCAGACTGTAAGGTTATAAATCACCCCCAGGCCCCTGGGGCAGTGGACCGACCCAGGCGGAACCAAGATGGCAGGACAGTGGTCCGCTTCACTGTGGCTTATGGTGAACCTCAAAGCAGAAATGCCGATCCAAAGCCTCACTGGTGAGAATGGAGATCAGCTCGCATTAGCTGACTCACACATCGCTTTGCTGTCTGCATTATGGGCTTCAGGACATCATACCAGGATTTTACACAGTATCTCATACCACCCTTTGCCAAAAGGACTGGTACATCTGCCATATTCCATTTCTGGGTCGCGGATTTCCCCTGCTATGGGAATGCGACAGCTGGATCGACCTCCAATACTCCCCATGAACAAACAAGATTAGCCTCAAAAAGATTCTTCACATAAACACACTTAAATATTCCCTAAATTTACTAGTTGAAATAAATTCACTAGTTTAACACATGGCTTATGTCAATAAGGCTTATTTTAATAATCATTGTTTATTATTTAAAAAGTCACAGTTTTGTTTGTTGGGTTATATCCAATTTAATAGTTTAAAAAATTATGTTACACAACTCCTTAAAACAGGAATTTTAACAATAATGGTTTTCCAAAGCCTTAAGTGATCTTATTTTTTGGGGGGCGGGGGCATGGCCAGGTACCCAAGGGTGAAATGTTGACCCTGAGATTTGAACCAACAACCTTCTGATCACAGGCACGGTGTACTGTACGGTGTATTTAAAATTTCTTTCCTTGTGTAGATATTGCCATCTTTTTTCTGTAAATAAGTGTTCTACTAACTTGACTCTCAGAGAGCTCCGCACAAGAATTCCAGTATGCCTGGAATGTTGGTTTTATGCACAAATGGCAAATAAAAATCTAGTATTGCATTGTATCTCGTAACCACCTGATCCACTCCTCCTACTCTTAATATTCAGTAGCATCACTGTGTGTACTACAAGAATGTACCTGAACCTCAGACCTAGTGGAACTGATTACAAAAGCAAACAATTAATTAATCTCAGCCAAGGGGGTTTAATTTTCTGAGCTAGTAAATGCATGGCCAGGCTTAGCGAGGAATTTTGGAGCTGTCCCAAACTCTAGGGGGTCTCTGCTCTCTGTGCCCCCTGCAACCGCCTGGAGGGGAGCATGCGGTACCTGCTCAGTCGGGCCGGTGAGAAGCCGGCATCAGCGTGAACCTCAGCAAAAACGGACGTTAGCGATGTACCCGACTGACGAACAGGTCACAAAAAGAAATTCAAAGTTTTTCCCAGAAAAGTTTGCATTAAGTGCAGTATATACATTTAAGAAATGACCAGCCTCGTGGTATGTCACATTTTATGGAAAACATTTACTTATAGCAAACGTTATTATTATTATTATTATTATTATTATTATTATTATTATTGTAGGTAGTAGTTATTGCTCATGGCTATTCTAAATGGAAACGTGAAGCTGCATGACTCACCCGGAATAGCGGCCGTCGTATAGACCCGCGCTTGCGGAACCCAGAAAACTGCCGCAAATCATCGCGCATCGTATTATATGCGCCGGGCGGACGGCGCGTCTGCCGCTCGCTGTCATATTAGGTAGGAACTGGTTCACGGTCCTGATCCAGAGCAGATCAGCGGGATCAACTGGACCAAGAAGATCAACAGGTCTGCGAAAGAGGCTGCGCGGCGTGGACTGACAAAGTGCAGCCGCACGAGCCGCGCTGATGGGAACGCGGGGCAGGGGGGCGGTGGCGGCTGTCACGTGACCGGGGGCTGGAGCTCTGGGCGGAGCTACGGACTATAGTCTCCATTCTTGCTAACTTTTTTTTATTACTTTGGCAAACCCTGCCAACATATGGACAGTGTTTATTCATTTTAAATTTTCGTATAAATATGCACACATTTTCGTGATTTTTTTTGGTTAATTGAAGTTTTCTGTTCTTTATGAACACTTTTTATTCTCTAATTTTAAAGACCAAGCTATCAAACAATAAATGTAAACATAAAATATGCACACTATGAAACATTTAAATAAATGAAGCGTAAATGAGGTTGGTGTTCACGGTCCTGTGTCCGGTATTTCAAGTTGCAAAGTAGTGTGCTAAAATCTTCCAGAGTAATCCTGTGCGTAACGAATTATACATTTTATACATGTTCCACGAAAAAGCACCCCTAACATATAACATCAATATTATTCACATTAGACGGAAACCAAAGCGTATATTCATTTCCGCAATTATCCACGGACCCTTCTGGGAAAAAATATTGGTAAGTCTTTACTTAAAGCAGTCATTATATAGCATTACACATGCCTTCATGATGCAGTATAATACATTCATAAAGTATTATAAACACGGCTATAACTATTCATAAAAAGGCATAACTATTATAGTCAGTGCTGCCCATCCCTACACGCAGAACACACGCTGTGCGAAGGGCCCCACGATCCATGGGGAGCCCCATTTTCCGCAAGAGGACGCATTCTCTGCAAATGCGTGAATTGATCTTGACAGCTGTTGATTTTAAGTCTAGCTTATAAATTGAAGAACAGTCATAGACTACTAAGCACTTGTTGTAAGTCGCTCTGGAAAAGAGCGTCTGCTAAATGCGGTAAATGTAAATGTAAAATGACTGTATCACAAAATGCGATTTTGGTTTACAACCTTGCGGTGTCAGATTACTCGTCTCTTTCTTTCTCTCCTGCCTTGGGCTGACTTGGTGCTCTGCGCACGCCTCACGGCAGCGATGCGCATCCTTTGCGCATTTGCAGAGAATGCGTCCCCTTGCGGAAAATGGGGTCCCCCATGGATCGTGGGGCCCTACGCACAACGCGTGTTCTGCGTGTAGGGAGGGGCAGCACTGTGGGTACCTAATAAATCCCTCCCCTATTTCCCTGGTCCGAACTCCCGTTCGCTTCCTGAAGGAATGACAGGACTCTACAACAAAACGTCGCTGACGCAGGAGCCTCGGCTGACCGCAGCTTTGCCACCAGCGCCCGAGACCTTAGGCAGACAGTTCTTTGCTCTCCAGGGTCTATACTGGTGGGTGAGGGGAGAACCGATGGTGCAGGACTCCCCGAAGCGGCCTCACTCTGTACATGGCTTAAGGAGCAGTTCACCGCCTTTACCCCTAAGATGGCGGAGAGCCTGAGGAAGCTGCTCCAGTTAAGGATGGAGCAAGCTTCCTTGACAGGAGATGCCCCGGCCCCCGCGGTTCCTGCCCTGGTTCCTGATCACCTGGCCCCTGTGGCTCTTGTGCCAGTTCCTGATCCCCTGGTTCCTGCACCTGACCCCTCAGCTCCCATCCTCGAGGAGGTCCCTGATTCCCCGGTTCCTGCTTCTGCCCTACTGAACCCCTCCGGTGGGTCACCCCAACCACTACATCATCGCGGCAGATCCCGGCCGGGTCCGCATCTCTCGGTCTCCCGGAGAGGAAGAGGACACCTGCGCTAGGGTCAGGTCCTGCTTGCCATCCCCCCCCCGGTCGCCTGCGGTTCCGGCTCCTGCTCGGGGGTCGCCTGCAGTTCCAGGTTGTACCTACCATGGCTGCTGCTCCCTCTTCCCCTCTGGTGTCCCCTTTGCCTTCCTCCTTGCCCCCTTCGGTGTCCCCTCCAGCTCCTACCTCGTGGTTGCCTGCTGTCCCTGTGGCTCCCATGTTCTGCCTGCTGCAGTTCACTCCGGCTCCCTGTTTCCTCCCACCCTTTGCTTCCTTGCCCCCTGGTTTTGTGCCCCCTGTGTTTGCTCCCCGTCCCTCTGTGCCTTTGTTCACTCCTGGTCTCTTCCCTCCTTTTGTCGGTGTGCGCCCTGCAGTTGTCCCTCCATTGTTTCCGTTCTTGGTGTCCCTGTTCATGTCTGTGTTCCCCGTGGTTTGTCTGTCCTGCTTGTCTTGCCTGTCCCTTGTTCCGTTACTGATTCCCATGGTGCATTGATATTCTTGCTTTTGTTTCCCCAGGTGTTGTGCCCTGCGTCCCTTGTGTCCCTTCACTCCCTTTTAGGCGTGTCTTTAGCGGGCGGTTCTGTCGCATCCTGATCGTGCCGCTCCTCTTGTGCCACGCCCCCTTGTTTACCTCGTGTGGAATCCCTGTGTTCTCAGATGTATGTAATTCTTGTTAATCAATTCTGTGTATTTTAAGTCCGCGTTAGTGTTTCCCCTGTCCTGTCCTTAACGTCGCTACCTGTCGTCTGCCTTGCTGTTCTGTTTGCCTGGTAAATTCCTCATTTCACGACTCCTTCCCCTGTTTCCCTGGTCCGAGCTCCCGCTTGCTTTGTGACTCAGATAGAAAAACACTCAAATGGGCTGGAGTTCTACTAGAAATAACAAAATGCAACATTCTATTAGGGAGAAAATTACTCGATCTTTTCGCAATATTTATTCACAAACACTTGTATGCATGCACCTCATGTAGTTTGAACACTTCCTACAGTACATGCAAACACAATTACGTGCCACAGTGTTGGTTTGTTTGAGGCTAAAATGCAGACTAGTTTCATTCTGAAATTTCACTTTACCAATCGTAGCGTATATAGGCGGGAAAACGATAGCAAATATTCAGCACTACAAAATATTATGTCTGCTTATTCAGTGGATCACAAGATAAACAATGCTTTTCAATCTTTCAGATTATAAAGTGATAAAAATATATAAAGCATACATTGCTGTCCATCAGAACTTCAAGAAATTACTGAACGGATGCAAAATCAGATTAATTTCCGCTTGGCTCTAACCGTGTATTCCTTCACGATATTAAGCCGCAGAAAGGTTTCCAATGAAACCCCTGTATTTACACATCACAGAAACCCTAATCCCAACGTTTGAGATATTTGTAGTGCCTGAAAATTTTTATATGAGACTAAAAATGGAGAAATTTCAACTGGTGCATGTAGTTTTTCCAGATAAAGAAGATATCAAGACTGTCAGCATTTAGACAAATTATTACGTATGAGTAGCCCAGAATGTCCTGAAAACAAAAGCATAAAGCATATCTGGCTAACTTGTGTACATACAGTGTAATAAGACTAAAATCAAAGGGATAGAAAAACACTCAAAAATGGATAGGGTTCAAAGCGTTAACACAGTACTGTGATTGGATGTAAAATACCCTGCTTCAAAGTTCAAATGCAGCCAATAAGGTGCTTCTTATTTGGAAAAAATGTTACATTTGTACAGAAGCATTTATTTTGAAAATTTTAAGAAAAAATGTCCGTGGTTCAAATTATACCGTGGCACAAATTTTAGACTATACTGCCTAGCACCAAGATGGTGACCGTGCTCCACATTTTATGCTTTGTTGTGTTACGTAGGCTCAAACATTAGTATCTTTCTGATCTTGACTTGGTCTAGCCCTGTTATGTACAAATGGCACGGAATGGGGAAACAGGAGCAGGAGTCATGAAATTGGGCGAACAAGGGCTTTAATTCAAGAAAACACACTTAGGAACACATCACCACGTCAATGACTGGACTGGGGAAACATTGTTGAACGTGGACTTAAATACAGAGGACTAATTAACAACGACGAGAAACAGTTGGTAACACGGGAATTCCACACGAGGTAGTGAGGGGGCGTGGCACACGGGAGAATCGGACAAGCAGAGCATGACAAGCCCTGCCTTGCTCTTGGTCTCACCTAGTCTTGGTCTTGGTCTTGTCTCAGTCTCTCCCTGCCTTGGTCTTGGTCCTGTTTCGGTCGTGATATACTTTGGTCTTGGTAATGACTTGGTCTCGGTTTAGGTGGTCTTGATTACATCACTAAATATTTGTTTTGCATTATACAGACCAAATTGTCCAACCATTTTTATTCTGAAAAAGAAAATAATTTAGAACTCATCCGAAATTATTGATAAGCTTTGCTTACATATTTTCCAAGTTCGAGAGTGGTGCGCATAGTAGTGCTTTTCTCGTGTATTTAGACAATTTGTTCTTCTGTAGCCCTGTGCAGCCTAGTCTACAGTCATGGCCAAAAGTTTTGATAATGACACAAGTATTAGTTTTCACAAAGTTTGCTGCTTCAGTGTTTGTAAATCTTTTTGTCAGAT
>JAODKC010000036.1:19878875-19905823 GCA_026777985.1 Mormyrops attenuatus
AGGACACCATGATGGGTCTCTGTCTCTCTCGACTGCGAGGCTCGTCCCAGTAAACATGTTGCCTGTTGCCCCTCAGTTACAGACAAGCACCAGTTCAAGGCTGAGCCACTGCTGTACCGCTTCCGTTACGATGATGGGACGTACCACCCCCGCAGCGACATGCAGGACGTCATCTCCAAGGTTACGGGTGCCGTCACCCGCTGTCAAAGTGTGCTTAACCAGCACGTTTGGGTTCAGACTTGTAGGGGGGGCACACGGGGGCTTTCTGACGAGTGCGTCTCTGGTCCCACAGGGCGTCAGGCTGTTCTGCCGGCTGCATAGTTTATTCACGCCGGTGATCAGGTAAGGCATGGCTTCATGCCCGCGCATCGTTAAGCCGCTCGTTAGTGCCTCCTGCCCTCCGGGCTTCCTGTTCCTCTTTGCTATAAAAAGCAATGCTGTAGATGTTAACGTCCCACTTTGGAAGTAGTGGCTTTGTCCTGGAAACGTGATCTAGGGGCTGTTTGGGGCTGGTCCTGTCAGGCCTCGGTGGGCAGCAGGGGGTTTTGATATACTGGCCCAGTCGGTTATTGGCTCAGTCCCTGGAGGCTGCGTGATACTGTGGGATGTGCCAGATTTTCAGCTTCGTGCGGCACCCTGAGGTGGCAGAGTGAAAGGTAGACAGCAGTAGGGAGTCAAAGTAACACATTCGTGAAGCATTCATTTATAAATCGCAATCATTTATAAAATCACACAGGACATCTTGCGAGAATCGACCCTAATTTATCTTACTGCCAGTGTTTGTAGAACATTAAGACAGCAACCTTCATCTGAGTACGTTCAGAATATGGATGGATCTTGTCGTGCTTTTTGGCATGTCTTAGCCGGGGTTGATGGAATGACTCTGCATCATTCCAGCGTTAATTATGAAGTGTTACTCTCCGGTTACTTTGTGCTTGCAGCTCAGTGGGTTATATTTCTTTGAAAGCGGCTTATTTACCTCATCTCCGTGCCCAGGGTATTTCCATGAGAGGACGACACATGACTAAGCTGAGAGTCTCGTCATTCTTAATGCGCAATGCCTGGTCCGGGGTGTGTGTCGCAGAGGAAATGCCAGTGCTCCATGGAGGATTCTCGCACATAACTCTCCTTTCCCTGAGATGCTGTTCTTCCTTTATTGAAGCCATCCTTCACACACCTCTACAGTGTGTTAAAAGGCTTTTTGGCTGTATGCACACACTTATGGGAGTTTTACTTACACAAATGTGTTCTGAGGGAAGATGAAGAATGATTGGTTCAGAGAGCTTACCAATCAGATTGTAGAGGAGGTGGGCCCAAGAAACTACAGGAGGCAGGACCAACCATTCAAATGTCTTGATCCTGCCTCCTCTAGTTGCTTGCGCCCACCTCCTCTACAATCTGATTGGCTCAGAGAGATAACCAATCATTTTTGAATATTCTGGATTTCTCTGTGCTTTGACACATTGGGGATTATCCTAATCCATCATGTGTTTGTTTTCTGACCTCCATAGTACTTTAATTCCAATTGGGATATCCCATCTACTCTGTAGGGGTATCTCAGCAGGGTTTGCCAGTCTAACATGTGATTGCCACTTCGTATCACCCAAGTCTCAGGATGACTGTGAGATGATGTCAGAAATACTTGATTTGCCATTTTTGAACTGGAGTCCTTTGGTTTTTGCAAACTGCGTCTTGCTGACCTTGCTTGTGTTAGAGCACATGGTCAGCGATTTTTCTGGCACCCCTGGAATAGTTAGGGTCAAGGGCCTAGAAGTAGATTACGATACAGTACACTGGGTTTTGAACCAACAACCTTCTGGACGGTGACCTCCCTTCTACTGTGTGTCTCTTCAGAGATAAGGATTACCACCTGAGGACGTACAAATCAGTGGTAATGGCAAACAAGCTGATAGACTGGCTCATTGCACAGGTAAGGGTCTTTGTTTACAACACTGCTCGCTGCGCTGAATATTAATACCGGTCCTGCCTGCGTGTGAAATATCTCCCCTAAGGAAACGGAAAAGATGAATGAGGCACAGGGGAAACGTCGTTTTCCAAACTGGCCACTCATTCCAAGAATGCGGAGGAGGAAACAGCCTGAAACAATAAGCTAGTCGCCATTTTGAAGTGTAATTGCAAACAAGGCCAAATGAGGCTGAAATTTACCGCTGCTGAGAGTGTCCGGGTGTTAATGAGCTCAGCGCACGGCTTTGGGATTTAAAAATCTCCTCCGTGTGCTCGACCAGCGGCTGCAGTGTGTATAGTTTTATGCACATAATGAGTGGCCTTTGTCTGTGATTTTGTTGTTCTGTTGGTGAAATGCCCCGGAAGCCCATGTACCGATTAGGATGGCAGGGACCCTCGTGACGGTGGCCTGCCCGCTCTGCTGTCCTTTTCCAGGGAGACTGCAGGACCCGAGAGGAGGCCTTGATCTTGGGGCTGGAGCTATGTGACAATGGATTCATGCACCACGGTAGGACACTAGCATTAGTGCATTAGCATGTATTAGCATCGTATGTTAGTGTGCTAGTTATTGTTATTAATGCATTCTGAGGCTGAGCTGTTTTTGGTGTACTGTGTGTGAAACACTCTGTGACAGATGTCACCCTGAGGGGCCCGTGGCACCTCTGTGTTCATGTGGGCACACCCAGAACGCCCAAGGAAATGAGAGCCAGGTTGGAAACGGTCTACGAGCGATCGGCATCGCAATCACGCTCGATTGCACTGTTGCTCTCACTTCTTAAACACTGCCTTGGCTCACGCCACGTCTCACGCAGTGTTCGTGTGTGACGTAATCAAGACCGACTGCTCACCGTTTGGTGCTGTTCCCAGCAAATTGCTAAAATGTGTGTGGGGTATGGTAACTGTAGCGATTTAGTGTCCTATCTTTGACATATATTTTCAGTACTCATTTGAGTTGTCTGGTACTTATAGTGACTGAAAGAGTGTCATATGTCACCAGTTAAATAAAACCGAATGTTTTAGATTCTTTTTGTCTGCTTGTTGCCCTGGAGATGACTTTCTGGAGTGTTATATGACAGAGAGTCCATCTAATGCCTCTTCTGGGCATAAGTGTGTCCCGCTTTCATCTTAGCGTGTCAATGCCATGAAGAATTGCCAGGGTCCTGTCTTTGATACCTAAGCTGAAAACATTTATGCTGCCATTTATCACTTTAAACTCTCGTTATGCCCGCAAAAGGACGTGATTCGACGCAAGTGGAAATCAATCAAATTCCTTCGCGATCCATGACACGATGGGGACGGGCTTACGGTCAGTGTCGCTTCTGCAGTGCTAGAAAAGAGCGAGTTCAAGGACGAGCCCCTTCTGTTCCGGTTCTTTGCGGATGAGGAGATGGAAGGCTCCAACACCAAGCACAAGCCCATGAAGCATGACCTGAAGGTGGTGGAGAACGTCATCGCCAAGTCCCTGCTGGTGAGAGCCGCTCTCCTGCTTCCGATGGGGGTGTACCATATAGTCAAAGGCAACACACACACACACACACACACACATATATATATAAAATGTATATCAGCCCCTCCGGCTTCCCCTTGAGTGCCAAGTCCTGACATTCTGACCCCTGCCAGATCCGGCCCAGCGACACCGGCCATGGCTTCACCCTGGAGGACCGGAACCAGGTGCCGATCGTCAAGTCCGTGGAGAAAGGGTCCAGTGCGGAGGTGAGCCCAGCAAGCCTGATGGTCTATAGGCTTTCCAACCCATGTCAGGGATTTGACTAACCCTTGTTTAAGGAGATTCTCAGTTACTTAGTTCTGCTTTGTTGAAGATAGAGGGGCAGAGGTGTGAATGGTCTGAAACCAGGCTCCGTTCAGGCTGGGGGTGAGCCTGCTTGGGTCAGGCTGGTTCAGATGCAAACTGGCCACCACTCTAGGGTAAGCGACAGAAACCTGAGTGTAAATGACCCAGGCTTTGTCTTTTGTGGCGTACTCTGTCATATGATCACGAAAAAAACTCCTACCACGTCTTTGGTCTAATAGGTTTGACCTGCGTTTGAACTTTCTGTAATAGTCTGTCCATCATAATGGCACAGCAAGATAAAGCAGGTGCTGGTGGAACTTGGTGGGTCTCAAAAACTGCTCAAGGGTCCAGTCCTGACTGAGTTTACACAGTAGCTGAGTGCGTAAAACAATAAAAGCGCCCTGCTCTTTACTTTGGGAGAGAGTCCCTGGTGTAATTCTCAATAAATCTTCTGTTGGAGCCGCTCATCATTCCGGCAGAGTCTGGTCTGCCTGATCTACCTGCTGGACCACTGGCTTTCCAACTCTCTGAGCTGGGTTTCTCTTGCTACATCTGAGGCAAATTCCTCCCACACTAAGAGGGAAAGGGTGGTGTTTTTCACCACTGGGTCTGTGTGAGGGGGGAAGGAATGGGGGGGGGTCAAGATTTGGTTCTGAATGCCACCTGCGAAACAGATTGAGTTTGCTGGGGTGTTTGCAGTGCAGAGGGGGCGTCCGTGTGCAACCACCAGTAAGCCGCAGCTCTCCAACTGTGTTTGGTGGGCCTAATGGGAGGAGACCTGAGCAGTGATTCAGGAATGAGGGGAAGCTGAAGGAGTATGTCCCCATGACGCCCACAGAGGCCGGCCTGCTCTTTAACACGCAGGGCCCCGCCCCGCCGGATGCTGGGAATTCCTCAAGTCCTTTTTTTAAGGCCCCCCCGATTCAAATTCAAATTGATATCATTAACATAACAATGACAAGGGCGGCTAATCTCTGAAGCAGAAATAAAATTTCACAGTGACGTCAGGGAGCCAGGGCTGTGTGAGGCGTGATTGAGCAGCAGATGGCCATGTTTCATGAGTAAACGGGCAATGTCGCGCTGACTCGCCACTTTGCACTGTTCTGTGTCCTCTGCAGATGGCCGGCCTGGAGCTGGGGAAGAAGGTCTTCGCCATCAATGGTGACCTGGTCTTCCTGAGGCCCTTCCAGGAAGTGGGCAGCTTCCTAAAGCAGTGTTTCAACAGCGGCAGGCCGCTAAGGCTACTCGTCAGCGCCAAGCCCCGAGAGTGAGTCATAGCCCCCTTGTTACATAACTCAGCACGGCCAAATATCCCGCCTCACCCAAGGCCTGTCTGTCTGGCCTGGCCACTACCACCACCACCACCCCCCCCAAATTTTGCTTCAGCTTTAAAATGCCAGTTTATACCCCCATATGTCTTTCACTGGGTGCTAAACGCTATCCTGAATGTAGGGGCGTTGGTGGGGATTTCCTATGGAGGAACCGTAGGACGTCTGTGGTCTTCCTGGGGTCAGAGAATGTGATAGTTAGGCCAGATGGAAGGACCTGTCTGTATCTGTCTGCGTATCTATATCTGTATCTATGTCTGTATCTGCATCTCTGTGCCTGTGTCAGTATATGTGTGTGTGTGTGTGGGGGGGGGGGGCCTTGTATGAACATTCATGCCTGGTTATGGCTGCCAGGGTTTGACTGTGATCCCCCCCCAGGACAGTGAAAATTCCCGACTCAGCAGATGGACTTGGCTTCCAGATCCGTGGCTTCGGCCCATCTGTGGTGCATGCGGTTGGCCGAGGTGAGTGTCTCAGGGCCATGCTGTGGATAGATGGCTCTCATTTCATCTTTGGATCTCAGGGTTTTGATTTTGGTGCCTGGGGTCCAGGCCACCCAGCTCCGGCACGGCTGGCTGCTGGCTTGGAGCGGCTGGAGCTGGTGAGGGGGGGCAGGGCCTCAAGGGGTGTAAGTGGTGGTGGTAGTCCTGGGGCTCTAGCCCTTCAGGCTGCTAAAGATGGAGCTTTAGTCTGTCACAGCGTGGCATGGTGCCGGCGGTTAAAGAGTGTGACAATCCACTTGCAATATAAATTAACCAAAAGATGAGACTGGCCTCTGACCAGCCTCAAACTCATGACCGGAGGGGATGACAGTCTGAGCCGCTATGCGGTGGTTCAGGGATCAGGGCAAACACACTAGGGACTTAGGCACACTGGGGCTGAAGGTCAAGAGACAGGGGAGGACAGGATGGCCAGCAACACCTGCTGGCCCAACAGGGAGGGGACACGACGGATCGGGTCGGATGGGCGCTGACCCTGACATCAACCACAGCTGATGATAAGTGGCTGCTTCCTCCTGGAAGGTCTGTTGGACCTTGGGGAGCCTCTTTTAGCTGATTTATTTATCGTTCTCATCCATGACTTTGGTGTAGTCAAATGACCCTCAGTCCCAGTGCTGCTGGTTTTTCCCAACAACAGTGCAGTTTGTGATTCAATTTTCATTGAATATGATGCTAATATGATGCTTCATTTTACACACACCCCGCCTCGCCGCAGCCCTGACTGCAGTGACCTCCTCTGCGTTTTCGCACATTCACATGCAGCAGCTGCTCTCACAGGCACATTTTAGAACTGATCGGTAGGGGCTGTTTCTGCAGGACGATGTTAAACATTTATGGGAAAATATACTGTAGGCAATTCCATCCGGCACCACGCTGTTGGTGTTCCATTATCGCGGAATTAAATGCTCACATGGACCAATGGTGCCAATTATTCATACCGAAAGTGACTCAGACAGGTGCTCTGTGTGTACATCCAGAAGATAACGCAAACAAACCCTCAGATGTTTAGTCTGCATGATTTTAATCCTTGAAGTTGTTCAGTGCCTGAATCTTCACCCTGGTAGGAAAGGGACCAGGCCAGCAAATAAAAGCTTCTGAGATCAGTGATGCTTTTCATTTGGCCTTGGGAACTGCAGAGCAACCTAAAACGTGAACAGCTGAGTGATTCACTTCCGGGTTCTGATTCACATCTGATGTGTGTGCAAGGGTGGTCTTTTTGCCTGATTTACTTCCCATGGTCAATTTTATGAAAAAAAAAAACGTAATAATTTACATATCCGTCACCTATTTGTCCTGCGATTGGCTGTTTCATTTAGGTTTGTAACCATCAGCCAATAAAAAAGACTAATGGTCTCCTGAAGGTTCTCACTCTTGGGTTGTCCCGCCCCTGACAGGCACAGTGGCGGCCATCGCAGGCCTGCATCCCGGCCAGTGCATTATCAAAGTCAACGGGATCAACGTCAGCAAAGAGAGCCATGCCAGCGTCATCGCCCACGTCACGGCGTGCCGGAAATACCGACGGCCCACGCAGGTTTGAGATCGCCAGGAAGCTGCATGGCTCATGATGGTCATGGCCTCCATCCTGTCTTTGGTCTCTCTGCTCCTGTAGTTCATGTCAGGTTTTCTTTCTGAATGCGCCTCTCTGCAGTTGACTGTAGAGATAATGTTGACCAGCTAGTTTAGCCTTCATCCCTATGGCCGTGGTTAGCAGTGTCCCAGAGACTGAGGGGAAAACTTGCACTCTGTAGCCGAATAGGACCAAGTAGGCCTGCTTGAGAGGACAGGAGAAGGGGTTGGACAGGTGGGGAAAACTCTGAAGCAATCTTTGGATGCCCATATGTATTGGGGGTGTCTCTGACAACCTAGTCAGCAGGTTTGTGCAGTAGACCAGTGTTTCTCAAACCAGTCCTCAGGGACCCCCAGACGGTCCATGTTTTTGCTCCCTTCCAGTTCCCAGGGAATTTGGGGAGAACAAAAATGTGGACTGTCTGGGGTTCCCCGAGGACTGGTTTGAGAAATACTGCTGTATACCCTCAGCTCTTCTTCAGTGTCATCATTGCATGTTCCTTGGAAGTTCTGCTTGATTCATCCAACAATAACACACAAGAACTCATGCAGACCTGCCAGATCTGACACTCTCTATCTCTGGCTTCTCACTGTAGCAAGACACCATAAAGTGGGTGTATAACAATAGCGAGAGTGCCCAGGAGGACCACCAGAGGGCCAAGCAGAAGCCTTCATCAGAGGAGAACGGGGAGGTGTTTGAGTGTAAAGTAGAAGGTATGCCGACGTCTCTGGGAGGGGCTGATTTGTGAGTCATTCCTCATCCTCCACCTGCATTCATCAAGTGATTTACGATACATGACAGCGCAGTGCTGTCTGCTGCTGGAGGCCTCAATGTTTACTCCTGCATCGCTGATTTACAGTGTTTACCATGGTGGTGGTCCTTGGTAGCGGATGCAGAAGTTCCTCTGGTTCCTCAAACCCATGTCTGCTTCCCCCTCTTTGCTTTCCCCAGAGGTCATGGACAAGTTCAACACCATTGCCATCATCGATGGCAAGAAGGACCACGTCAGCCTGACGGTGGACAACGTGCACCTGGCGTACGGTGTAGCCTACGAGTACGACAGCACGGCCGGCACCAAGTGCCACGTCCTAGAAAAGATGGTGGAACCCAAAGGTTTCTTCAGCCTGGCCGCCAAGGTGACGTCTGGGACCTCAGTTTAAGTGGGAGGGTAGATATTCCTTGTCTCATTGGATCTTACTGAGGGTACAGAGCTCACAAACATACATCTTGCATAATAGACCTGAGAATGACAGGGATTTTGAGTCATGCTGGGGTGGGGGGGGGGCTGGTTTGCTGTTGTACTAGGTAGTCCCCCCCCCCTCATGGGCAGCTGTTCTCCATCTGACTCTGAAGGTCATCTGCTGAAACAGCTCAGGTTATAGAAGCTCACTTAGGCTGCTGGGAAATCGGAGACCTTGGCTCCTTCAGTGTCTCCTGCTGTCATTTCTAAGAACGTTTAACAAAAGCCTCTGCGAGTGAAAACCGCGGGATGGAGAGATGGGCTTCTGCTGCTGGAGATAATTGGAACTGGCCCCCGTTTTCACACAGCTTTGGTCTCTGGTGGAAAGCTGATGAAAAATGGCTTCGCTTGAAACTCGCTGGTTTAATAGGCACCGTGGAGTGCGTGCAGGAGCAACAGGAGCGGTTAATAAAGCAGGCGCATCGAAAATGGAATATGAGAGAGAATGTTCCACAGACTGGAGATACATTTTCTTGTAGGGGTGGGGGGTTTGTTTTCCTAAGGGCCGGGGCTTGCCTTGTAATATGGAATCATTGCTGCACTCTGTGGTGACATAATGTTATAAAAAATGTTATAAGTTTGACCTGCGTTTGAAGAGCTGAACTCTGGCTGATCAAGTATCTTCACGATGATGTTTTGCGCTCCTCGTTTGATCTGCATCGCAGTAGGAGATGCTTAGTGTCACTGTTATCCTCGGTCATTGTACCTTTTGTTTATGTAATTGTGTAATTTTGTGATTGTGCTGGATGGCTTCATTCTGCCTAGAAATGGCCACATTGTGTCTGTAACATAACCCCCTGAACATGCACGGTCTCGTTGCTTATAAACCTCCCACAGGGGCAGGTGAAATGAGGCCACTTTCACACGGTAATTTTCCGCGTGGCGCGCTGAGCCTTAATGGGCTGCTGTGCGCCTGACTGTGCGGGCAATGGGCCGACCTGCAGGGGGCAGTACGCTCATTATGCTTCACCCTTCGGTGACTTTTCCTCACTAATCTGCCATCGCCCAGAACCCGCCCCTTCACCACTGAGGCACAGTCACCCCCCCTGATCACTTTCTAACAGGCAGTCTTAGGTGAAACATGTGCGCCTCCTCCCTGCAGATCCTGGAGGCGCTGGCGAGGAGTGACGAGCAGCTGGTGCAGACCTGCAGCCGCTTGAGCTCCACCCCTGATCTCATCCCTGAGGAGCTCCGCATGGCCTTCACAGCCACCTGTGGCGACAGACTGGAGCATGTCAATCGCCGCATCACCAACTATCGCAAGGTAACAGGTGGCCTGGCACACCCAGGTGGACAGCGGGTGTGGCGTTCTCGCATTTCAGGATTTGCGACGGTCATATGGATGGTTTGCTCGAACTTCAGAGGACCAGTGATGTTCTTCTCGGTGACCAGTGGTTTCCACAGTGCTGCTCTGCTTTCTATCCCGATTTTCCTAGCATCTGATGATGGCATCATGAACTCTAAGCTGATGTTGTTGGGCTCCTTGTGACCTCCTGGCCCATTTCTCACCTTGCTCTCTGAGATCTTTTTGCCCAAGAGCTTTTTGGAAGATTCACTGCTGTCCCAGAATTTCTCCATCTGGAGATTTTTTTTTTAATTTCCAATACAACTTAAACATTGGTGTCTTCTTCCTCAGACCCTGAGCACTACCCATGAAATGATCAGCTCAGACTCGCTGCGAAAAACGTGAGAAGTGAGACTGGCAACACAGTTTCTGTACCTCGGGATTCCAAACCCTCGCTGACCTCAGTCTTTGTCAGCTGTAAGAGAAAGAGCACCTTTAGCGTGATAAGTTTCCTGGGCCAAGTGACAGTTGTGTCAATGGAGAATATAACTGCATTTTTTTTGGGGGGGGGGGGCACAACTGTTGTGGAAACATCCACTTGTTTGTGTCGTCTGACTCAACACTCTTCCAATCAACAACAGATTTTTTATTACTTTGCTGGATAAAAATAGCATAGGGCATTCAGCCCCCCGATGCACAACTTCCTGTCTGCAGTGTCCCGGCTCATCCCCGGGGGGGCTATTCACATGCTGCCCAGATGTGTTTCATCCACTCGAGAGACAATGCAAGAATCCAGAGCTGAGGACAGGGGTATGTAGAATCCAGTCAGCAGCCAGAACCTGAGGCCCAGAACCTGCTAACGTGGTTCTGTCTAGTGTCCAGTTGCTGGTGCGGGTGTCTGATTTTAATTTGGGGGGGGTCCCCCCAGCTGAACTCTTGTGCAATGCAGTTTCAGCTCCCTGCTCAGGGGTTACCCCGTGGGAGGGCTTGTACGCATCGGGTCACTGCCTCACCTCTACGTCACTTTGCGTTTCTACGTGGTGTTAATTGGCTGATTAGAGTATCCGCTCTAGGCTTTTCTCTCGCTTTCACAGCTGTGTTTATGGCTACATGCCCATGTGTAGCAGCAGACACTCGCTCCTCTCCGGAGGTTTTGAACCAAAGGGTGGTGGTATGTGGGACGGCCGGCGCTCTCAGGGGGCTCTGATGGAGTGTTCCTTCTGTGCCTGCAGTTCTCCCGGGTGCTGAGGAATCGGGCCTGGCCGACGTTCAAGCAAGCCAAGACCAAAGTGTCCCCTCTGCACAGCAGCGACTTCTGTCCCACAAACTGCCACATCAACATCATGGAGGTGTCTTATCCCAAGAGTAACAGCTCTCTGGGCAGCGCCTTCGGCGTGCAGCTGGAGAGTCGGAAGGGCTCCACGCTGGAAAGGACCGCACACGGCACAGAGCAAGGTGCGGGGGTGGGACGGGTCAGAGGAACGGGGCTGTTTGGCAACTATCGTGACCCACGTGCTTTCCACCACCCCACCCAACAGGCAAGCTGAACCCTATGGCCCACGTGCAGCACACCATCACCAGCATGGCGGCGCCATCGGGCCACAGCCTGGGCCGCCCCGAGGGCCACGGGCTGCGCTTCCTGCTGCGTGAGGATGAACTGCTGGGCCTCGACGCCTACCAGCGGCTGCTGGGCAAGCTGGCGAGCGTCGTCAGGGAGACGGAGGGCTGTGCTGCGCACATTCACGAGTGAGTGTGGATGGCGTGGACCAAACGGGCAGGGGGGATTTGCAATACGATGTGCACGGGGGCTGGAAACAGGGGAAACGGGGTTTGATGGCCATGGGGGGAGGGGGGCAGTGTAAAGCCATGCCGTGCCACAGACCAAGATGGACGTTGACCCAGGGTGTGAGGACAGGACAGAATTCGAGGGTTTTATTTGTCACGATATACAGTCCAACTGTAACCTGCAGTGAAATACAAGGTGGTCAGCTCCACTGTGGTCAGCATAGTGAAGAGCAATAAGACATAAAGCGATCGTGTAATAAATATGTAACAAATAAGGAACGGTATATTACTGCCAATAAAGAGGAAAACCAGATTTTTCCAGCATAGCTCCACTAAAGTGCAAAGGAAGGAGCAAATGTTTAATTACGGCTGTCAGTTAAATGTCAAGTCTGACGGCCTGGGGGTAGAAGCTCCTTCTGAGTCGCTCAGTTCTTGCTGAGTGATGCACTTTCCAGACCTCAGCCTGGTAAATAGGTAGTAGTTTGGGTGGGATGTATCCCTGCTGACTCTGATCTGCTCCCGCATCGTCTGAGGTATCTGTCCTGTAGCGAGTTGCACCGGATGCCAAAAGTGCATTCCAGTTCATTGCAAATTATTTCAAATTTCACATATGGCTTTTACAGCGAGGCCTTCAGAATTCCCTCTGCTGCTCCAAGTACCACTTACCCACAGAGTAAACGTCTCCCCGATGCACGTCCGGCGATGCGGTGGCAGAGCTGGTGCATGGGTGCGAGTCTGCTTCTGCTCTACAGTGACCTTCCCGTCGGCCGCTGTTTTCACCCTGGCCAGCAGGAGGCGTGCTCATGGAGGGGGCAGGAGACACCATAATGTAAAGTACTGGAATGCAGATCAAACTGAAAGAGAGGGCTTGGGGTTTCACTTAGCGCTAAGCAGGCATGATTCAGTCCATCATGCAACTGTTAGGCTCTTGGCCCGTGACTCTGAGCTTGAACAGACCGTTATGTGGGAGTCGGAAGCACTGTCCTGCTCTGCCTGTGTGACTGTTTAGGGATGTTTTGGGAGTTTCGTCTCAGACACCGACTCACACATAATTGTAACATCTGCCAAATCCTGCAACTGCGTGTTATTTATACATAATTAAGGTTTTTTTTATTTTAAACGAATGCTTGTCATCACATCATAATGAGTGTAACCCCCGGTGTTTAGGAAACGCCATGTGCATCATTGCAGAGGAATTTCCCAGGTAAATGCTGTGGTTCTGAGCAGCTGGTTTGCGGTTCTGCTCTTTGGGTCCAGTCCCATTCCACGGCAGATCTGCTACCGTCCACACGCACCGTCGGCCCCTGGTGGCTGATGTGGGGCCCGTGTGCCGTCTCCATAGTGATGGAATGCCACTGGCATTGTTCGTGCCCTCGAGAGTGGCTCAAAGAGGCCCCTGTGCAGAGGCGGCGCAGCCTGAATTTGAGCAGGGGTTGGGGGTCGCGTGAATGAGGGCCACGGCCTCCCCCCCTCTACCTCCCCCCACATCACATGTGAACTGCAGAGCACGTTGTTTACTTTACAAAAGCCTTGACTTGGGCTGAGGCCAGCTCTCTATACACCCCCACTCCAAAACGATGCCCCAGTGATGGGAATAGAAGGGGGGCGGTTCATAGAGACTGTGTTACTGTAGCCACAAACCGAAGGTCTGCTCACACACACATCAGTGTGTACGTTTTCAAAAAAAGTGTATTTATATCTGCTTGGGTTCTACAAAAAAGTGTGTTTAATGGGTGGCCAGTCTGTGCTGGAATCAAGATAACAGAACGTCGACCTGAATGCTCCACATCTGCTTTCTCTTATCAAACCCCAATCCAGTCTTCTGTCCTCCATCACACAACCCCCCTCGCCTGACGGCACAGCCCCACTGGGTGACGTTTCCGGGGACAATGAGGGCGAGAAGGGCGAGCGCAACGGCAAGAAGGTGTGTTTCAACGTGGCCGGGGAGGAACAGGAGGACTCGGGTCACGACACCATCAGCAATAGGGACTCCTACAGGTGACTGCCGGCATTGCAGCCTCCTTCACTGCACCCTTTCTTTGACACCAGCGGTTTTCAGCTTTGATCTGTGGGGGCACAGACCCTGTGTGTCTGCGCAGACAGAATACAGCATAGGATTTGATGCCCTTCCTTGGACAGCAGTGCTCCTCAGCTCAGAGTGTGTGCGCAGGCTTTCTTCCACATGCCTGAATGCATTAATACTGTGGTTCAGGCCTCCCTGCAGCAGGGAGGTCAGCAGCTGGAGGAAGTGCAGATCCTGCAGCCAGAACCAGGGCTGGTTTTAAACTCTGAAAGAAGCCAGCAACAGAGAACATAAGAGAAACGTTCCCTTTTTCTCTCTTTGGGATTAGGGCAGTGATTCTTTCCCCATGTTCTGCCCACGCAGTATTTCAATCTATGATAATTACCGCTGAGATAAAATTACTCCTGCGGTAACTACCCCTAAAATAACTGACTCCTAAGGTAGTTACTTCTGGGAGGTCACTCCTATGGTACTTTCACCTGCGATGAGGTCACTCCTGTGGTAGTTACTCCTCAGATGCGGTCACTCCTGTGGTAGTTATTCATGAGATGAGGTCACTCCTGTGGTAGTTACTCCTGAGATAAGGTCACTCCTATGGTAGGCCTACTTACTCCTGTGACAGTTACTCCTGAGATGAGGTCCTGAGCTGCTATCTAACACATGTCCCCCTCCCCACAGTGACTGTAACAGTAACAGGAACTCCATCGCCTCCTTCACCAGCATCTGCAGCAGCCATTGCAGCTCCTACGTCCACAGCGACGAGATGGACTCAGGTAAAAAAACACTCAAGAGCCAGCTTTTCCTTACCCTAAACATTCCCGCACATGACATACCAACCTCGGACAGTAGATGGCGTCATTGTTAAGGATTCACAAAGTAAAACAGTAGACTGAATGCTGCTATACCAGTTCTCATTCAGAGAAGTAGAAAATAATGAGAAGGAGCAACAGTAACTGTATAGAATAAGCAATTATTGATGGATGGATGGATGGATGGATATATGCAGTATAAATGTCTCAGCCTTCCTAAATGACGCTGCTGCAGTCTACCACACTGCATGCTGGCTCTTACTGAGTGTTCTTATACCCTATTTCCACCAGCATGGTGCCGGAACTGGTTCCGGGCCTATTCCAAATCTGGAACTAGTTCTGCACATTTCCACCACAAAGAAAAATTGCCTAAAAAAATGGCTCCAGCAGGGCAACACAGAATAGCTGGTCTCAGAATTTGGAACCTTAACATCAGCGAAAGTGGGGCATCCAAATCTTCCATATTCCTTGAAAACCCCAATCAATAACCAATATTGTTTAATCTAATATCACCAGTGCCGGCTGTGAAATTAGCCAGCTTATTAGCGGAATAACGTTACATCGTTTTTTATTCTGTGGAAAATTTAAAGATCAATCTGCTGGCCATATGTAATAATGAATGGTAAACATGTCACAAGTCGAATAAATTAAATATTGTGCTGTTCAATTGGCTGTTCAAGAGATCATAAGACAGACAACAAAGTTCAATTTTTAGCAGGCACTATCGCGCGATCATTAAAAGGACAGCGTTAAAACAGCAAGCAAGAAAAACTCACTTCCACACACAGACTGAGTTGAAATACAGCCTTTAAGGAGATAAAAGTGGATACAGGCAATAGAGACAGAGTGCAACAAGTCATACTCGGTGAAGTATGAGGCCTATGTCTCCTTAAAGGCTCTTGTTTTTGGTTCAGCAGCTTATAAAAACGTATCAAAATGAATCCAAAAAAACAGAATTCATATAAATATTTACTTTACTCTCAGTACCACCTACATAATGTTTTTATTAAGTTCCTTTTTGAAACTGGTGGAAACGCGGACAGGTTTTCAAAAGGCACCAAGCCTTATTCAGCACCAGCACCAGCCCCAGCTCCGTATTGGTGGAAACGCTGTATTAGAGGACCTTAGCCCGCTGGCAGCATCATCAGTGGGGCCATGTGCTGTGTCAGTAACTTTCTGCTACTTTTTCCTCTTTAGGGGACGAGATGCCTGTCAGCATGTGGATTTCCCACGACAAGCAGAAGAAGCTGTATAGCTTCCTGGAGCATCTCTGCAATCAGGTGGGGCGGGGGGGTTAGCTCAGGGCTGCAGGCCGGTCTGTATGTGGGGTTACGTTATCGCCCCCCTCGTCACTGGCCCTATTCTTAGCCTGACCCATAAATCCTGCAGTTGCTATATGAGTAACACAGTTTGTGCACCCTGCTTAAAAAAATAAAGATGAAATAAAAAAAGACCGTAAACTTCCCTTTCGGTCCCACCCACATTCAGGGTGGGGGTGTATTAATATCCCTACATGGCTCTACGGGAGAGCCTGGGGAGGGACAGCTGCTTCCAGGCAGCGACGGGCCACAGGCCCTGTTCACAGTTACCGTTTCCTGGTTTGTGTTTCACCACGGGCCTGATTCCCGCCTCTGTGCACAGTGGGCGATGAATGTCTGGCTGTACGGGGACCTGGTGGGGGGGCAGGGGTGTCAGAGGGTCGAGCTGCCTGCTTTTTATGGGGGCTAGGGGTGATGGGGTCATGGGATCCTGCACCCACGCTTTCCTGTAGAGCACGCAGATGTTAGGATGGGCTTTTATGGCTGTTGTGTTTGGATACGGGCTGAGGAGGGGGGGTGCATGTTGAAGTCCTGCAGCCCTGCTTCTGCTCGTACCTCCTGATCACTCCGTCTCCCTCCGCAGGTCGACTCCATTGCCAGCCTGCTGAAGGGTGCCGTCGTCGCTCGAGTGTTTGAACAGACAAAGTGTTTCATGCCAGGACGAGGCCTGCAAGGTAAGCCCCTGGGGGCCCCTGTCCCATGCGTGAGGGCCCCTGTCCTGCATCTGGGGCCCTGCCCTGCTTCTGGGATGGTTTGGAGTGAACATTGTGTTCAAATCGCCCTCAGTGCGGAACAGATGTCGAGGAAAGTTTGTTCTGGGGTTCCTCATGGACACGGTAGGTTCTTGTGCCCTTGACTGAAAGGCTGCTGAAAGGTTCACGTCACACACCCCTTGGTCAGCAGGGGGCACACTTACAGCAATGCTGGAGTTGGACTCGGGGGCAGCTTTTAATCAATCACAGCACTCTACATGTTCTGAGGCATAGATGAAGTGCAGAGTTACAGGTGAGGGGTATCATTTGTTTAGTGTGTTACACATAATGACATGTCATCCTGTTAGTATGCTGTAGGGGCAAGCCAGGTGTAGGTAGATTAACATAGTGGGTGTTTATCAATATGCATACTTGACCATACTTGTGTTCTGGTCAACCCGTTGCATCATCTTCCATTACCAAAGACCAGTTCCAATGCTAAGAACAGGAGTACAGAGGACGGTAAAAATACCCAGATGTGGGCCTTGCTCTGCCCCAAATATCAAGGATACATTGGTCGCATCCTCGCTGAACGAGATCAATCCCACGAGTCATTGCTCCCCAAGTTATTTCTTTGAAGGCAAGTTAGCAAGACTGGTCTTGCCAAGGCCACAAGTATGATCTTTGCGTTCTTGATATTGAGAAACACTCACTGTAACCCTGCGTTGACATCATAACCCTATTGTGGACCAGGAAAAGCCTAGGAAGGGTGTGACAGACGCCATCTTGTGGCCCATACTGGCACTACACTGACTGTGCAACTGCCTGTGTCTTAGAGCTGTGAGAAGGGACGTGGCGTTCTCCCACCCGACTGGGCTGTGCTGGGTTAGGGCTGAGGCTGGGCAGCATTGGGTAACCGCTCTGTGTGCTTCTCCCCCCTCCGCCACCCGGCAGAGTTCCTCCAGGACGCAGAGCAGAAGGTGAGCGGCTGCCGGAAGCTGCGGCTCCATGTGAAGCAGGACCCCTGGAACCTGCCCAGCAGCGTGCGGGAGCTCACCCAGAGTGTCGCCAAGCTGATCGAAGGTCAGCCTCCCGCCACCTGCTCGCTGGCGCCCTCTGCCTGCAGTTCATCCATTTATCTCATCAGCTCTTGTTGCACCCAGGGAGATGCTGAATTCCTGCCCTGACTCCTTTTGGTGGGGTCTGCTGGCTGTTACGGGTTCGCTTTTGACTGTTAAAGGTTCTCTTTTTGAAGACCAGACCATCTTTCTCTGCTCTGCATGCAGAGGAGACTTTATGCAGCCTTTCTGGTCTCACAGTTCCCTCTGCCTGTCTCCTTTTTCAGAGCTGAAGACCCGTCTGCTACTGGCGCTGCTTCAGTACTCGGGTGAGTCATGTGACCCGTTTCCGTGGCTTTGACAACAGACGTTGGATACAGTTACGAACCCAGCATGAGTTTGACTGTGCTGATGTTTCCATGTGGATGTATTATCAGATCACCGTGGTGTGTTTGTAATGTACTTTTATGGTCTATAATTTTATGAGCATACCTGGCGTCTTGTAAAATAATGTTTGTGCTGGATAACTTCAGGAGGACTGTCTGCTGTAAAGCAGATCTCACTTATCACATTTATTGACATGACGATGCCAAAAGATCCAGTAATATGTGCCTAAGGTGTGAGGCATTTTTCATAGCATGGGCAACGTGTGAATCATGTATGATTTTTTAAAATATGCGAGCTGAGAGTTAATATGTGGTCCTTTTAAAGCTTGTCTGCATGTAATGTGTCTTAATTAAAGACTAGGGGTTCCTGCACACATCATCATATCATGTGGTTATACTGTTTGCCAGCTTCAGTCTCCTGGATGATGCAGATAATGTTTTTTTTTGTGTGGGGCAGCAAGGTGCATTGTGGGTAAGGGTCTCCACCAGTGACTTCTGATTGGTCAAAGTGTATGAAAATGGCAGGGAATGCTGGAATCCTTCAGCTGGGCTGGTACTCGGTGCAGAGGCTGGTGCAACGCCCCATATGCGAGTCAAACACTGTGTCTCCTCCCTTGGCCCACAGACTCAGAAATCCAGCTCCGGCGGGACATGGTCTTCTGCCAGAGCCTGGTGGCGGTGGTGTGTGCTTTCTCTGAGCACCTGCAGGCTGCACTGAACCAGGCGCAGAGCGAGTCGGATGCTGAGGCTCAGGAGGCCAGCCGCCTCTGGCTGGAGCAGATCTCCAGCGTGGGCCTGCTCTTCCACTTCCAGTCCCTACTGTCCCCAAACCTGGTGCGCATCTCCTGGACCACTGTCTGTCTGCTCCTCACCCACTCTGAGTACAGCAGAGGCTCCTAGGGGGTTCCTGCTCTGGAAGGTTCCATACAGATGTGTCGCTTCCTCCCTCCACTGGGAGACTAACGTGGGGGCCGTGCACAGGCTTGATTTAAAGGGAGCCTGATGTCACACAGCACAGATCTCCCCCCCCGAACGAGCGGATGGGTGATAGACGTTACGTTTTGGCACTGTTCGGGATTCAGCTGGGTCTGGAACGAGGCAGGATCGTTGGGGACTAGCTTTGGATTTAAAGCACATTTCCGTGCCATTCTAGTGGAATAAAATATATCGCTAAGAAATTAGGAGTTTGACATTTACATAGACTGCCGAGCTGTGTGAGTGCAGACAGTAAGGTTTTTGGTGATGACCCACATTTAACTGCCTATATATTGCTCTTTTTATACAGAATATAAACATATTTTGTCCATGATAAGGATTAATCTGAGTGAATATTTTGACTGAATACTGCCATTTACTGGCCTGACGCAGATAATTCCGTCGGTAATCTTCTCTCTGCATGAATGTTTGGAATGAGTGTGAAGGGTGTGGACGGGTGGTCCCCGATCTGCCTGCTGAGCCTGACCCAAGCCTGTGATTCCAGACAGATGAGCAGGCCATGTTGGAAGACACGCAGGTGGCCCTCGCAGACCTGGAGAAAGTGACCTTCTGCTTCCGGCAGTTTGAAGGCGACCCGCAGGTGGCCAGTATGTATGGAGCCCAATGGCGTTTCTCCTCCTGAGTTTGGTCTTTATTCCTCCATCCCGCCAACCTTCCCCAGTGCATATCTCACGCTTGGGGTGGCGCTGAGGTTTAACGTGAAGCCCCCCGCTTTACCCCACAGACATGCCCATCTCCTACCAGGTGGAAGGAACCAGACAAGTCATCAAGGTCTGCTTCTACCTGGAGAGTTTCTACTTTGAGGAGCTGCCGCTCAGACTGAGGAATGGGGCCGGGTTTAAGATCCACCCAGTACTCTTCACGCAGGGTGAGTACTACAGTACTACATAAACATACTGTATATGCACACAAACAAAAAGCTCTTGACTTGCGTAAATCAAGGCTTACGCAAAAATGATCACATACAGGGAAAGATCTATAAGTAAATGTACACTTTATCTATTCATTTATATCTTAAGTCTTCTTTAATACCTATTACCAGATTTTGGCTTACGTGCCCTGAATTGAATGGGGGGTTAAATATGGCTGATGTAAAATCTGACTTCCCTGAGGGTTTGTGGATCACATCTCTGCTCACCTGTAGTGTTGGTTCTAGTCCCTTTAGTTCTGATGGAAACGCTCCCCTTATCTGCAGCTCTGGAGAGTATGGAGGGTTACTACTACAGGGACAGCGTCTCCGTGGAGGAGTTCCAAGCCCAGATCAACGCGGCCTCCCTGGAGAAGGTCAAGCAGTACTGCAAACGGCTGAGGTAGGTCTTGCGGACACCACCCGAGCCCGTTGTGCCGGACCTCCCTGCCCCTGCAGGCCCAGATGGCAGCTGGAACCTCTAATGATGACCTGGAATGCTATTTGTTGGGTCAGTGGGGAGTTTCCCAGAGCAGGGGGGGTCATTCCTTTTGAGGAATCGCATCTGGATGCATGACCAGGCAGGACATCATTTGCCTTCAATACATTTCCACCTTTGGCCTAACAGTGCTGTTGATCATTCACGCTCATGCTCAGTTGGCTGTATTCGTTTTGGAGCTTTCAAAAGCGCAGCTGAACACTCTGCTTAACACTCATTCACTCACTCCTGAACTATGGGAGGTATTTTCTGCAAATGAAAATGAAAATGATAAAATGAAAATACAATCTCCACTTTGCCATTTCGTTTCCAAAGTCTGTGCGCAAAAATCCTGCAAAAATTAAAATTAAAATGAAATAGCACCATTTGCATTTTAATTTTCTACTCATGTATGAGTCAGATGTGAAAAATTAAAAAATAAAATTAACAACCCTTTTGTCTCTTCATTTTCCAATTTGACTTTTCATTTTCAAGTTCACTACATGCAAATATATGTCAATCGAAGCGGGGCGGTGGGCGAAGCTACGGTTCACTGCTGCGCTTTCTCACTGCGTTTCCCGATTCCGGTGTCTTCGTGTTTCTTGGCCATGGTCAACCTTGTTGCCCAAACTAATGGCAAAGTCACACGCGGCTTGAGCTACCTACGTATCTGCAGCTTCCGATTCATTTAGATTCTTATTTTTGCAGGATTTTTGCGCACATACTTTGGAAACAAAATGGCAAAGTGGAGATTGTATTTTCATTTTATCATTTTCATTTTCATTTTATTTTTTTGCAGAAAATACCTCCCATACTGAACATCTGCCATTACCTGTGTTGGATCTCCTCTGATTCATGTCTGATCAGTTAATGGAAGGCTTGATAACTAGGAAACTACCTCAATTAAGTTACAGTGGTAAAATGAATATGCAAAGGTTAGTGCTGAAGGTTCGGTCTGGAGGCATCAGGACCATCGGTTAGGAACCTCTGAGTTAGAGCAGGAGACCTAAATGGGTGTTATAACCATTAACAACTACCTGTTGGGAGAAATGGGAATTTTCCTGCTGTTACAGAATGATCTAACAGGCCCTCCAGGTTCCTAACATTTGTGGCCAGGAGCTCTGAATGGGAAACGTGTGTGAAGATGTCCTGGAGGAGGGTAGCTCAGAGAAGCGCCCGGTGCTTAGGGTCCACAGAGATGATCTTCATGGAGGCTGCTTTAGTAGGGATGCTTTGTAAGCAAACGGAAAATATGTCAGGGTCCCTTTTTATGTAAGAGAAACACCTGCCTCCATGCTCAGGGCCCGGGCATCTGCTCTCTATGTGCCAGCTGACCGAAGCTGGCAGGAAGTGATGTCGTGCAAAGTGATTTGTGTTCCTCCTTCGTCCAGGATGCAATTTCACCTCCGGGTTCCTTTTTGTCGCATGTGCTGCTAGCAGCGATGTTCTGGTTGACTGGTTGCCAGGTGGTGTGAGGGGCATCAACAGTGCAGGCTTTCACTACCCGCGTCTTCAGGACCACTGGTCACAGAGGAGAGGGAGCCATGTGTTCGGCTTTGAAAATACCTTGCGGGCAATTAAGATGCCAGGGAGCACCGGTTTGTGAACTCTCCAGAAAAAGGGCTCTGTGTTTTCACATTTGACTTCCGTTTGTCTCTCTCCCACTCTCTCTCCCACTAATCACCGTTTTTATTCAGCATTGTGGGTCAATCTTCCTGTTTCTTTATTCTGACGGCTTAGTACGGGATGGTACCAAATGGGCATCAGTACAGGCAGATGGGACCAGTGCTAGTGGCCTGTAGCAGAGACGGCTCGGCCTTCGTGATTTTGATGGGAGAAGCTGGCTCTTGAAGGAATCCCATCACTGTTTCTGTGCTCTGGAACCTTAAATGCACATTAGCTGCTAACGTTTAGCGATGTGGCGCATCCATTAAGAGCTATGAGGTGTTCTCTGTGTCTTGCTGGGAGGCGTCATGCGTGTGGTGATGTCATCTCGTGGCTCTTGGACTCTGGAAGGCTGTCCGTGTTCGCCACAACTCTGGGGTGACATCACACTGCCTGGCTGGCGGCCCTCCTCCGCCCGCCCTGTTAAACTTGGATTCTGGCCACCTGGCTCCCGCCGCTTGGCTTCTCTGGACCTCCGTGCCAGAGCCGGCAGATGACGGAGAGGCGGGGGGTGACTCTTGAACGGAGCGGGCCGGAGGGGGTGGCAGGCGGAGGAGAGAAGGCCACGCTTCGGTCAGCCGGACGCCAGCAGCAGGCTGCGACCTCCAGCTCCATTGTTTCCCTGTGGTTCGTCCCATGATCTCGGATCTTCTTGCTGTTCAGATCATGACGCGTGAGGGTTATTTGTGGCCTCAGTGCCTCCCACAGGGGGGGCCCTCCCGTCACCCAGGGGCTGACTCTTCTCAGGGGTCTTATACACGGAATGCTTTGGTGTGAATCAAGCGGCACGCCCAAAATGCTGCATGGTCTTTGAGTTTATTCACTTAAAATGCAATTTAAATGATGATTCAGCAATTACTGTCCAGTGAGACTGTCCACTGTCCCGCCTACAGGGAGGCTCTGCTGACTCTGCTCTTCTTATGGACCAGTTAACAAACACACATGTAGTTATGGGCAAGAGAGACGCTCTGAGAAATTAATGATCCCATGCGTGCAATATCACCCCACTGCAGTTAGGACACGACACACTGTTCCGGTGGATAGCGCTGTTGCCTCCAAAACTGGGGGTTCAAATCCCACCTCTATGTGCGTGTGAAGTTTGCATGTCCCCCCCCCGTGTCATGCAGGTTTCCTCCGGGTACCTCAGGTCCCTCCTGCAGTCCAAAGTCAGGCAGTATCTAAATTGCCCATAGACTGTATGCGTGTGTGTGTGTGTGTGTGTGTGTGTGTGTGTGTGTGTGTGTGTGTGTGAGTGACCGGGTATACCTTACCTTATGGGGACACAATGTCCCCACAATGTGATGAATACCCGTTTTTTTCCCCTTAAAAACTCAATTCAATAAAAATCTGTGCCAGCAATGAAACAACTAAAAATGCAAACAGTATTTTGCTTGGTTACTTATGGTTATGGTTAGGGCCGGGTGGGGGTTAAGGTTGTCATGGTTAGCGTTAGCATTTTTCCAATAGAAATTAAAGAGCGGTCCCCAAAAAGATATGTTTACCCGACGTGTGTGTGTGTGTGTGTGTGTGTGTGTGTGTGTGTCCTATGATGAACAGGTTGTATCAGCCATGTGCCCTCTGTTGCCTGGCATAGGCTCCTTTGGTCCATCTTAGTGGTTAGAAATTGTTATATGGAGACTGTTAAGAGTTCCTCTTATGGGGGGTAACGTTAGGGTTAGGGTTCCTCTTGTGGGGCATCTGATTTGCATGATTTGCTGAGCTTCTTTGTCGGTACTTCCATTTTATCAAACAGTGTTCACTCTGTACCGTGCATGTGTGCAGAAAGGAAGTCTGAGGTCTGTAGTGTCCATGAACACCTCTTCCCAGCTGCATGCTCTTAGGCTGCGACTCCCCCAGCCCACCCTCTCTGTTATCTCCCCATGTGTTCTCGCGGGGTTCCCATGCGGGATATGCAGACGGCCAAGAGTCACATAGACCTGGAGGCTGGGAGCGGGAGTCTCAGTGGTGGGAAAGTGCACGAGAAGGGCTCTCCAAAAGCATCATGGGAACAGCTCTTATTGAGCACTTCCCCATAACCCCCCCTCAGAGTGAGAGCTCAGAGGGGAACAGCTCCCTCTCCAGGGGTCGTGGGTAAAATCATTCCAGACATGCCGGCCTGTCTGATGTTCTCTCATCTACATAATGAAAGCATCTGTGCTTTACAGTGTTTTCTGTGTAGTATTTGTGAATATAGTAGATATCTAATCTTGTTGCTGAATATATTTATAGTGCCAGTGTTTCATTATGTGAGAATAGCTACAGGTTCCACCAATTGTGCATTAAGGATGTAGGCGACAGCGCTGGGGGAACTGAGGTGCCACCAAGATGAAATGGTGCTTTTATTCACCATTTGAAGTCTGAATACAGCTGTGTTGAATGTGTTACTTTCTGTATATCCCATCATGCTCTCATTTAAGACATACACACACACACACACACACACACACACACACAAAGGTGAACCTTGGGGTTGGCGCCCCTGGGGTATTTCAGGGGGCCAGTGGATATGTGATTTTTCTGCTGAGCATGGGATTCAAACCGATAACCTTCTGTATGAATGAGTGTAGGAGCTGATGTTGGGCTTAATGACAGCTGCAGTTCATTTACAGTACTCTGGACCTGATCCTGGAAGCACAGAGGATCAGACCGATTAAGCCAGTTACCATCACTGTTTTGCCTCGCCCGTGGGGGGAAACCTCACTATGTGTTTGCGAAGCATTTAGACATCTGCTTGCCTGAGGTGGGCTCAAAATCCCACCTGTTCCTGATGATCTTCATTATAGTGAATCCATGACAGCGTCGTGAAAAAATAAATTCCCCTAGTTATTTAAATTGTGCTTAATGGATTCACTGTGGCCTTGCAGGTGTGTTTAAGCCAAGCCAGCTGCCTCAAATGCTTATTGGCTTGTTAGGCAGCTCGAAGTTACCTGGGCTGGGTTAACTCCTCTCCTCCGGCAGAAGCTTGTAGTACCTCGGCCTGAGACCTTTGGGTCATAAGTCCAATGCAGCTATCTCGCAGAAGAAACGTGTAAAACATTGTTTTTTGTCAGTGGTACGTTAAAGAGTGCATTATTAAAGTTAAGTGTGTGAGCTCTTTGCTGCCAGCGTTTGGCAGAAACTCACCGGGCAGATTCAGCCGAGCGGCAGGACGCTTCGGTGGAAGGTAAACACTTTGCTGTGCCGCATCTCGTGGAAGATAAGGCCGCTTTGAAACCAATTACACGGAGTGTTACCCCTGCCCAAAGCCGTTACCTCCCTCATCGTGATCTGGTGGGCGAGCGGATAACGCGGCGCCAGGAATTGAATCATCAGCAGCTGGTTGTAGAGGAGATGTGGACTTTCTTTTGGGGGGGGGGGGCTTCTCACACACTGCATCATGGGTAAATGGGGACTGAGGGCCTGCATGTGTATGTGATGATGACATCAGTGCGTCACTGTGCTATCTGACTGTGAGCAGGCCGGCTGCGGGTGCAGGAATCTGCACTGTGAACATTTTTTATCATGTTTATTTTATCGCCGGTGAACTGCCCCCCTGTAGGGCCTCATCTGCGGTCTGCAGATGTATTTATTGTGGTTTTTACGCCGCTAATCTAATTTATGGCCTTTTTTATAGCTTCAAGTTTTGTGCCCCAGTGATGGCTGTGTACATGCAGAACCACTGGGGAGGGGTTTGGGGGGGAGATGATAGCAGATCCCCGGCCCAGTCTGATTGCAGTTTATACCCCACCATAACACTAACGCTGCCCCCGCTGTCTGCCCCTCCCCCCCGCCGCGGCACCTGGTGGCGATGGCGGCGCAGGAGGTAGTGCTACCGTTTGGCAACCAGAGGGTTGCTGGTTCGAGCCCCGACTCCTCCTTACCCCATCGAAGTGTCCTTGAGCAAGACATTGAACCCCAAATTCCTTGCATGCACCCTCTGCCACCGGTGTGTGAATGGGTGAATGCGAGCTGGCTGGTGCCTTGTGTGGCAGCCTCTAGCACCGGTGTGTGAATGGGTGCATGTGAGGCAAAAACTGTAAAGCGCTTTGAGTGCTCGAAGGAGTAGCAAAAATGCGCTATATAAATGCAATCCGTTTACCATTTACCCTCAGGTGAGGACTTATTCAAACTCCCAAACCTTTGACTGCAGTTAATGGCTTCCACTGGTGCTCTGGACAGAGGCGCTATGGTGGGGGTGAGACCTTCTCCAGATGGTAACATCAGGACAGGAGGAGGGAATAAAGGAAGACTTTATTTAGGGGGGTGAGAGAGCCGGATTTAACCATGGGGGCTAGATGAATAATGAAACGCTGACATTTCAGCAAAATCCGAGGACAAGAAAACAGAGCGAGGGGGAGGAAGCATCGCAGCTGGGGGCTGGGCTGCCAGTAATGTCAGGTGTGCGTGCTGTTAGCAGACGCTGATACCCAGAATGCACCAAGAGTCACTGAACATCATGCATGTGCCAAGACACTGAACATTATTAGGAATGGAAAGCAGAGCTCTTCAAATTTGGCCCTCTATTCCAAATCCAGGCCATGTTTTCAGTTCTCCCAGGTAGTTAGTTTAATAATTACTGATTGTGATTGGCCAGGGGCTTCAGACTTGGCTGACAGATACAGGAAGGCTGGAAAATCATCAGTGCTTGGACCTTGAGGACCGTGATTTAAATAGCCCTGAGTCACTGACCATCATCATGCAAGTCCAGAGTCACTGAAAAATCTCATGCGTGTCTAACATCATCAAGTGTCCTAACAGCAGGTCCAGCAGGCCATGTTCTGGGTCAGTGGGTGTGGCCTGGTTCATGCCACCGTTAGCAGAAGTTGCCTGTCAGCCTCCGGTATCAGCAGCATGGACACTCACTTACCTCCATCACCCTTTTGGTCCTGGGCACATGCTCCCCAGGCAGCTGCTGCCTGCTTTCTTTCCTTATTACCTCCCTCATTCTCAGAGTCTCATGAGAGCAGGATGAGGCTTCCATCCACATGAGCAGGATGGAGCTCTGCTGTCTCTAGGCTGCTGCTGTGGGTGGAGCCTGTTGTTTTGATTGCAATGCTGGTATGGGCAAAGCCTGTAATGTTTTTTGTTTGCAGTGCTGGTGTGGGTGGAGCCTGTGATGTTTTTGTTTGCAGTGCTGGTGTGGGTGGAGCCTGTGATGTTTTTGTTTGCAGTGC
>JAODKC010000036.1:19912984-19923489 GCA_026777985.1 Mormyrops attenuatus
TCCTTAGAGTCCATTTCTGTACCTTAAAAGGTACAATTACCCATATATAGCTAAGTGTACCATTGGCAGACCCTTGAAGGTACAGCCCCAGTGACAAGCAAAGGTACAAATTTGTACCCTTTTTTCTGAAAGTGCAGCAGACCCCCCCCATTCACTGTATCCCTTGTTCTTCCCCTTCCCCCTTCACTGCCTCCTCTTCCCTGTCTCACTGTACTTTCAACCCTGAAATGAAATGATGCTTCATTTGCATTTGCACAAGTATGGTGCACTGTAACGTGCAGTGTCAATGTCCAGTGCCCCTGTTGAGGTTGGATTCAATCCGGCAACCATCCAATATGAACAGAGAGGCCTAAACCCCCCCCCGTGCCGAGCCACACATGCCCCCCTTTAGGGCAGTTCATATTTTCTGAGGTGTCGGACAATATGGGCTTGACCTGTTTGACCCCAAGGGAGGGAGAGAAATACTCTCTTCGTTCGACCCGTCACCAACACTAAAGGCGGAGATTGGCTGCAAGCCGCTTCTAGCTGATAGCCTTATTGAGAACCACTTAGTAAAACTGACAAACACAATTAGGTCAAGCGGATCGTTATTTAAGGTTCAATAGCAAGACAGATCATTTAATTAAGCTTCTCAGCGATAACTGGAGTGACCTAAACACAGAACCTGCAAGAGGGCTTCTGACCTCAGCTGGCAGAGATGCAGTGTAGCGGAAAACGAGGGGTATTAAAATACCGTTACTGTTTGATGTTCCAGCGTGACCCCATGTGACGCAAGGAGAAGAAACTTAACTTTTGTGTATGAGGAAAATGTATAAAATGTGTTAAATGGCACAGACCCATGACCTTGTGTTTGGCTGACACACTCAAGCAGGCCCAATCAGATCAGCTCTCCATTAAGGGCACAGTGAGCTGGGACTGTTTGGATCGCTGGCCAGTCCAGTTATGGGATCAACGGCTCTGATTACGCGACTTACTGCCCGGCTCTGCTCTCGAGGGGGGGGATCTGTCATCTCTGTGCATCTCTCCTTCCCAGGCTGTACAAGCTGTGCCAGCCCCCGCCCCCGGACGGCGAGCCATGAGGTTGCAGGACCAGACGGCAGGAGCGACGGCCCAGGCAGCAGACGGGCCGGCACCGGGCCTGGGCCGCAGGCCTCAGTGTGACATTGGCTCTCTGGGTTCCCCCCCTTTTTACATACTACTTGCGTCTAACTCTGTAGCGCTTTCATGTTCTGTGTGTGTTCCTCTGCGTTCCACTTACATTACAACTCATTTTAATGTTCAGTAACTTGGTATTAAAAAACTAATCTAAAGAAGGACCTGGAGAAATCTCAGCACGGTTTTAACAATCAGCTCATTCCAGAGTGAGTTCATGAAGGGATTTGCTGTAAATAACTTCTCTGGATGAGAATACACACCTTTTTTGCGCACTGAAATATGTACATTTCCTGTAACAGTACTCAGCAGTACTTTGGCATCCTGTTTCATGTGCTTTCAGTTTATGTGATAATGGGGATTGTACTGGCGCCCCCTACTGGTAAACAGATGGAAGCTTGTGGTTGTCCCACAGTTAGAGTAATGCAGTGCAGTGCAGTGTTTCTCAACCTAGTCCTCTGGGACACTGAGACAGTCCATGTTTTTGCTCCCTCCCAGCTCCCGGTTTTGCTATTAGAAGAGCAAAAATATGGACTATCTGGTAGGGAGCTGGGAGAGAGCATCTCGGGGTCCCCGAGGACCGGGTTGGGAAACACTGGATTAGTGTTTTTTTTTCTTTTTTGTCTGCAGGAAGTTTGTCCTGCCTTTTATAACACCAGACTGGACAGGAAGACAATCTTTTAACTGACATGATCTAGGTGGTAACAGTAACAGGGCACTACAGACAAATGATGTAGTCAATACTCAGCACTTCCGTGTGGCACAGTGTCCCTGTCCCCAATACCCTCATGTCACAAAACACAACCAGCCTACACTGCTCTTTGTGAGAGTCACCTGGTCTGCTAAGATCTTCACATACATAAAGAGTCAGATTATATACCTACATGCATATATATAATATATACAGACATATATAGTAGTATATATAAATAATGTATATACGCAGTATATACATACAGTACTCAGGATGAAATGTTTATTTTCATTAAAAAAATACTTGCTAATCAGTTGTATCCATTTCCTTATAGATTGTTGTATTACTATGCAAATATAAAAAGCTATGTTAACTGCCCTGGTTAAATCTTCAGTACTGTTAGGCAGTCATAATGTTTCAAATGTATACAAATTTAAATGTCTTATTGTAAATCTAAGGTTCTCTTCGATGTAGCCTCTCTTACTTTAACCTGGAAAAACTTTAAAGCAAAGAAATGTAAAGAAGACTGTAAAGAGGACTGATATGTGACGATGAGAGTAATTTATTTACTTTGGTAAATTGACCTGAAGCTCCTCCTTGCTATCATTAAACAAATGCTTGACTGAACTTAAGCATTACCCACTAATCTGCAATGTTACTGTAGTTATTAATTTCTATTAAACATTTTAAAAGTGCACTGATACTGGTTTCCTTTTTCCGTGTGCCAAACAATTGGGTCTGTTTGCTCTATGCTTCATTTGTGATTTATTAAGGGCCTTATTCACGTGGGCCTTCCTGTGAAGTAATTCAGGATTTCGGCACCTTAAAGAGCATGCAGTGACCTTGCATGCAGCCTGTATATTTGTCCAGGCAATAAATCTATTTTCGTCTGGATCAGATAGTTCATTGAGTACCAGCAGATGTCTTTATCTGAATCCTGCATCGATGCCCACAAACACAATGCTCACTGCTGGACCTGAAGAGGGCGCCGTTCTCCCTACATACACTGCATTCTGGTTAACCTCTTGACCTGGTGTGGGTGATGGTCATCCAGGGGTGCTGCTTTGGTTCTATGGGTTGGGATGCTGTCCCTGGGATCGGATGGTCACCAGTTCAAATCTCAGGGCCCTTGTCTGTTGAATGCTGACATGGCCTCGCTGAGAGATAAAGGACTCACTCTGGTCCAAGATGACTGACAGTGGAGTATTTATACAGTATAGGAGGAACTGAGGTGTTCAGGACAGTCTGTCAGAGAGAATCATGACTGCAAAGTGGGGTCGGTGTCGTTGGTGGCTCAGAAGATGCTTTTTAAAAACTGGCATGGGAACAGCATAAATGCAGCTGGGGCATCCTATGGCAACGTTAGCTTTGCCCTTCTGATTGTGTGTGGAGTTTTAACCACTACACCCCCTGCTGGCCTTCATTTCCACTTCTCATATAAAAACTTCTTGTTATACTTAATGTCTCCTTACAGCCAATTTCCACACCAGCATCCCACCCACATAATTGGCCGGACGCTGTACGGTGTTGTACCATTTGACGCCTTTTCGGAGGAGTTCTTTAAGGTCACTCGATGATATACGCCAGCTAGTGCAAATGACTGGTACGTTACATCCGGAACCTGACGTTTTTGTGTGCTTGTTTAATTAATAGCAATATAGCAGGTCAGTATATCGAGTTAACGTCCGTAAATCTTATTTATAAAAGCTGCAGTAATACACACAGTTGCTGTAATGAGTGAGGTCTAACTGCTGTTACATTTATATCTGGCGAATTTGGTGTAAGGCTGCAGGAATCACCCAGAAACAATGCAGACAGAACAGTTTCTCTCAGAGATTATCCCGATCAGCAAAAGGGAGAATGGGTTTTTTATTCACACATAAATTAACAACCTCCGTTAATATTGCGGGTGTTTGTAGTTTTCTTTGTAAAGTTACTCTATGGTTAACGGTGGTAGGTGACCCATTTTTAATTAGGTTCACGTATCTTTGTAATTTTATTAGAAAATGATGAATATTATATTAGAAGACTTAAATTTAAGATACTATCGTGGCAGTATAAATATAATTTACATGTGGCCGATATCCGTTTTCAGTAGGCTACAGGCGATAAAAAATTACCTTCAGTGACTCAAAATAATTAAACTCCGCGATTAATTTATAATTAAATAACCTAATAAGATTTAAAGAGCAAACTACGATAATGAAGAGGTGAGTGAATTAATGCTCGCGTTAAAGTTTTACAAATGGGGAGGGTCCCGGACTAGAGATAATTAGGGACCAAAGCGGAGCCAATCAGGCACGCGTCCGTCAGTCCGCCCGCAGGTACCGAGCAGAAGAGCCGGAGCCGGAGCCGATTGCGCTGACAGTTCGGTTACCGCCGCCGGCTTCACAGGCGCCCCGCTCCGGTTCCGCTCGGCTTCTCACCGGGGCTTTCCAGTACAGGCGTGCCGGGTTAGATTGCCTCCGTTCTCTTTTTTTGTTTCCTGCTCTAAGCAGAAATGCACCCGTGATTTTTAGGGGGGATTTTCAGCGTTCTCGCGTCTTAAGCGCCTGCAGCGTTTATCCTCATGGCGTCTCAGCACCAGTCGCGGATTCAGTTTTACCTGGAGAAAAACCGGATCGGACCGCTGTTTGAGGTGAGACCGAGGAATGGGGGCGTTTTTCAAGGTTTGCGGGGCGTTTCGGGGGCTCTAGAGGATGTGCCGCTGGGTGCTGGGGAGGGGGAACACGCCTAGTGTTTACGGAAAGGGATCTGCCTCTTTGGGGATGATATGCTCGATCTGTGGAAATGTTAACTTTAGCGGGGCATCGAGCACCTGACCGGCAGTAGTTGCACCGGTATGTGGTGATTACCACGCTTTCGTCGCACCTTTAAGCGCCTTTGGCTTGACGTGGTGCGGATAATCCGCCGGGACCGACGCACAGCAGCCCTCTGCCCATGTGCGCACACCTGTTCGTGGAAGAAAGACATGAAAAGTGCGGTCATACGCTGCCGTGTGCATTAAGACGCGGGGGATCTGCGCTTAACTGCGAGTTTTTTCAGAATAACTGTGAAGTATATCATGCAGTGTAAAACTATCATCGCACTGTATAATACTATTATTGCACTGTATCACACTTACCTAGCGGTTATGCCGGCACTGCTGTTACTAAAGCGCCCGTCCTCGCCCACCGGCTCTGTGTAGCTGAAGGTACGAGCGCCTGGAAGGACGTTTTGGTAAAGAGTCGGTTTCACTGACCGCCAGCAGCCCAGTGCTAACATAGTAACTTGAGGGGGGTGACAGTCTTTTATACAAATCTGCTATATTTGCAGGGAACGGATATTATTAATTCAGGAATTTGGCAGTATCTTGCTCAAGGAGTCCTTATTGCACTGTATTCCAGGGCTGGATTTTGAGAAAGAGGCTGCGGTCTTTCCGTTTCATACAGCCCTGATTCCGAGTGTCCATCTGCTCAGATCTGCAGCTCTGACTGTCATCGTTTTCCACATCCTGCCGTCACACTTAAGGCTGGCTGTTATGACCGGACCGGGACCGACACTGCATCTGTTACTGAGCGCAGGGCCGACTTTGAGAAGAGCTGAAGTTACACCCTAGGCAAAGGGCCGCGATACTCTGGCATGCTCTGTCCGTACTGAGCAGGGGGGAGTACAGCTCGCTCAGCTGCCTGAGATCCCTGCAGTCACTGGGCTTCGAGTTCCCTGCTCTGGGTGTGAGGGACCTCAGTATGTCTGACCATCCGGCTGAGCCATGTCTTCACAGATGCCATGTTTAGGGATTGGGGAGGGCGCCGCAGCTTTAAAGATGTAATTTGTAAGCGCTGGTGTTTCACAGACGCGGGTGGCCCTGCCAGTTGCTGTCCTGGGAGAGACTGGGACATGGCCGCTGTCCTGCTGCACACTCCTGTTACCGTCTTCGCCGCTTTGCCGGCGGCTCTGTCGTAATCTGGGTCCCCAGTGCTGGGGGTCAGAGGCTTATGACCAACATGTCGTAAACTTGTACAGTGCAGAGCAGGCATACCATGCACACGTGTCCGGGAAGTAAATGGGATGGTGTGTGGCTGTGCCAGTGATCAGAAGGTTGCTGGATCGAATCCTGGGGTCGGCACCATTGATGGCACCATTGGGCCCCAATTGCACCAGGGACTGGCTGTCCCTACTTTCTCAAAAATGTATGTCGCCTCAGGTAAAGGTATTCGTATTAAATAAAGGGAGATCCAAAGTCACACGTGAGCATTTTCCTTTAACCCTGACTGCAGTGTGAAGTTTAACAGGCCGGATGTGGCAGAATGAGGTCGCCCCACAGCACAGGCTTGTGGTGGAGATGGGCGGCTGCCTGGTCACATGACCTGTCCCGGGCGGAGTCAGCATTCCTCAGAGAGCTGCTACTGTGTCTGAGCGTGTGGTTAATGCATCTCCCTGGCCAGCATGTGCCCTCTGAATGGACTCGTGGTCCTTCGGTGCTCTGGATGCGTGGGGTACTGAGCACCCGCAGAACGGGGTCTCCTCCCTAACCATGTAGGGGCTGGCGTGTCCTCACTCTTTGTGGATCTGGGTCCAAAGCACGAGTGGACTTGTGCTGGCTTTAAATCCCAGCTTGTTTTGGTGAACACGCCTATCTGTACCGAAACCAGCCTGAGGCATCAGTCTCATCAGCTGTCACCTGTCCCCTGTGGGCTGACATGATATCAGCCAGTGTTAAGGGTGACCATACCTCTCTTTCCCTTGCCACTCTGGGCCTCGTCCCTGGCTCGGCTGTGACGCTGGTCTCTGCACTCTTTGTGGGTCCCACATTCCAATATAGTGAGATGTTTCTCCACCATGTAGACCAGGGGTGGGCAATCTTATTCAGAAAGGGCCATTGTGTATGCAAGTTCTTGCTGCTACTCTCTAGTTAGATTACAAATTAGAGGACTGACTTTCTGAAGAGTCCTCCCACCTGGACCTAAAGGTTATCCCAAAAACCTGCACACACACTGGCCCTCTGCGGATAAGATTGGCCACCCCTGATGTAGACCCATGAACAGCTTGGCTGGCACATTTATTGCAAAAAAATAAAACAAATGTACCTACTGCTTTTAGCCAATTCGGTTTATATATATATATATTTTTTTAGCGCCTTTCACACCAGAGTGGCTCCAAAGCGCTTGACATGCATGTAGCAGCTCATTATTGCATCATTTATACAGTATGGTGCATAAAACAGGGAAAATGTAGGGAAAGAAAATCATAAGAGGAACCGAAAACTCCTGAGTAAGGAGAATGAATAATGAGGCTTAGAAAATGTTTGTTTGTAAGTCCAGTTTCTGTGTGTCTTACCCTGTGTGCTACAGCAGTAAATGTGTTTTAGAACAGTGTGCAGTTTCCTGGGAATTCAGTCATTAATTATATTCGTGCAGCAATTAAACCTGGAAGATGTGGGATTCCTTCTGTGATAGAAGGAAATCGTGTGACTTCACCGGCTCTTGGCTGTGCCAAGCTGGTCTTGGATATCGCTTGAAAACGGGGGGAGGGGGGGTCGAGTGCGACGTATGTATTCCTTGAGAGGAGTCCGGTGCCAGTCCTTGCAAGGCTTTTCCTGGTTATCTATAACAGAAGCTGACCCGCAGGACCATCGGGTACCGGGTGTTTGAGGGACTGTGAGAAACGCACCAGCAGACGCTGAAAAAGCTGCTTAGACTATCAGTGACTGAAAACGGTGAAACTGCAGGCTAGTCAGTCGACGCTCTTTCTAAACGGGTGACTTCTCCGACACCAGCCTGTCCATCAGCGAGCAGGATGGATCCTGACTTGGATTTCTGTGGAATATGCTGGAATAACGCTATGTTGCTGTGAGGGGATTGCAGTGCGGATGTCCTAAAGCCTCCTCCATCCTGCTTTTGTCATCATCGTTCTGCGTTGTGCTAAAATCCATCCCCTTATAAAGTGGTGTTGTGTAGTGCCCAGTGCTGTGTGGTAGGTCACTCTACATCATGTCAAAGAGCACCCTTGCGCTGTGTGAGCCCGGCTCTTCAGATGGAGCCACGAAGCTGTGGCATTATTTGGGATCTAGGGCAACCTGGCGCTCCAGGTTCGAGTCCCATAAGTCGGCAAATGTCTGACTGAGGGTTGTGCTGATGCTGTGCTCGCATGCATATCCTCTCCACCATAATCCCTGATCTTGCAGTGTGAGATCTGTGGAGCTGAAAGTCTGGTTATCATGGGAATGCATGGATGGAAGGGGTACGTCGCCCTACTGACTAAAATGAAAACATCTGTTCCTTAGCCAGATATGTCAGTGCCCTGGATGCCTTTTGGAAATGTTTGTGTGTGTTTGTTTAAACCCCACCTAGGTGCTAAGGGCCCCTTCGCTGTAAAAACTTTCCCCATGGACTTGGTACCATAGCTTGTTTACATGAAAGTCTGCACTCCCCTCTTTACACCCCGCTGCTGTGTTCTGATGTAATGCATTTACTTTTGGTTTAAATGCTCCTGGAACAGTCAAGGTTTGCTTATTCCTACCCTGGGCAGCACAGCTGGGACCAAGGTAACACATCAGTATTTAAGGGTGTTATCCTGTGAAATATATATATGAGCTTTAAATATTTATGTCAAGCTATGATGAGAGAAAGCATAAGTCGGTGTTTGGGGTGGGGGGGGGGACTGTGGCCGTAATGGCAGGCCAGAGCCCCCGCTGCTGACCTCGTGACTTGACTTTGTGACCCGCTTTGGCCTTTCGAGTCCTGGAAGACAATCCAGGGCTTTTTCCTCATCCCCCCGCCTGACTGAGGATGGTGCCGTCCTGCTTAGCGATACGTATGGTTTAGAAATGACCTCCATCCTGCATTTTGAGCGAAACGCTCCATTTTTACTATGTGAACAAGTTTCCTCAAACTCGAAGTGGAAAGAAAAACCAAGCTGTAGATGTGCAAGTCCCAGTTTGGAAGAAACCAATTGGATGTGCGTAATTGCATTTTTTATTTTTCCAGGGGACCTCTGGTGGGAAGCAGTGAGACGTTTCTTTTGTGAAATCAAACACATGGGGTTATTCTGCCAAAATCGGCCACAATTCTGGATCTTTGAACTAGTTACACCCTCACTTGGAGATTTTGATTTTGTAGGTAAATGACATTGTCTTTTTTTTTTTTTTTTTTTTTTTTTTAGGCAATTGATTTTTTTTTTTTTTCTGTAGTTTACACTCCGTGTAAAGTGTAAATGTCTGTGCAGTTTGGCTCGTCCCCCGAGCCGTCCTCTGTCCTCTCCCCTCTTGGTCTGATGTTAGGGATACTACCAGCAGGCTTGGTGACCACAGGGCCTCAGCGGTGTTGCCCCCTGTAGGGCGCTTCACTTCCCTGCACCATGGCTCGGTCTCCAGCTGCTGGTCTGTTTGTCATGTTAGCATATCAACTTGACTGGCTCTCTCTTTTTTCCAAACCCACTGGGAAGTTTGGGAAAGGGGACCTTCCAGAGCGGTAATGAGTTGCACTGGGGATGGAAAACAACACACACACGCGCAACCCTGTGGGGCTAAATATAGATGTGACACACACACACATTAAAGCCCCAGTGGAGATTCGTAAGTGGCCTGTTTCTGTGAGATGTAGTGTTGGTTAGATGTCCCTCATTTGTGCCCAATCGCAGGAGCCAGAGAGGAATTCCGGAACGGAGACTCGTGAAAACAAAATCTCAGTAACAAACTGTCACCTTTAAACGCTCCTGTTCCTCCCAGAAGCTGAAATACCCGGCTTCCGGCATAAAAGCGGGTCGTCCGCGAGCTCATTGCCGTGGTGATCCTACTGGAAGGTGCTCGCCTGCAACCGGACGTGGCTGGGGGGGTTTGGTACCAACCGCCCGCCTCCTGACACCAAGAGCTGGGCCTTTGCGGAGCCCCATCCAAAAGCCGACAGAGCAGCCGGACGTCACAGATCCATGCGGAAATAATTAATCCAAGCGCGAATAACTTCAGCCGTGTGACATGAGTCGTGCCAAAATGTCACAGCAGAAATAAATTGCTTAATCTAATGAAAGTTGAGTAAGAATGGAAGGGAACAATCAGCAATTAATCCTAAGCATGCAAGACTGACCACAATGCGTGTTTCTGATGCTACAGTGAGTCACACTATAGGGGGGCAACTGGACTAGACCTACTTGGGCACCTTCATTTATCTATTCATTCCCTGTGTGAGCCACTGTGCAATAGTATTTATCCCTGGGTTGTTACCCTGGAGTTACATGGAGCTTACAGCTGGCTCAGTAAAGGCTCCTGCCCTTCAATATGTGTGTCCCGCCCCTGCTGTCAGCCTCAGCCAGGATCTCGCCTGTAACTGCTCTGAGTCCTGCATGGACGGAAGGCTCCCAGATTTATGCGGTAAAGATCTACGCGAGCGTTATCGCCAAGCTCCACAGAGCGCCAAGATGGCACCAAGCTGTAAATCTGCGCGAGTGCCCTGCTCTAGTGAACTCGGGCCCGTGAGCCAGAACGTGACCATAAATCCCCTGGGGGGTGCGCTGTCGGCAAGTTCCCCACCCCCTGCTGTGATTTACCTGCTGCCTGAGCTGGGTTCAGTCCGCTGCCTTGGCCTTCGTCAGGTCTTGGGTGTCTGTTAAGCCGGGAATGCCACTTCTACTGGGGGGGGGGGGGGGGCGGGGGTGTCGGGGGGGCCAGTGTTAACAGCCAGAG
>JAODKC010000036.1:19923589-19939529 GCA_026777985.1 Mormyrops attenuatus
CCCCCCCCCCCCCCCCCCCCCCCCCCCCGCCCCCCCCCCCCCCCCCCCGCGGCGCCCGCCCCACAGAGTTAACATCCAGAGAGGGAAGTGGAGATAGAGCTGCCCGTGTATATTCAGGGCAGGGAATCTAAATCACATGATGTCCCTTTCTAAAGCGGGGGGGGGGGGTAACTGACCTCCCTGGTGGCACAGATAATGCGGCCAGCCCAGCCCTCAAAACCTTCCTCGGGGGCGGTTGGACAGCCTTCAGTCAGGCCACTATATGACCTACATACCTCAGACTTGCTGCTTGTCTTCATTTGGGGGGGCTGGCTTTTACATTTTGAAGTTAACTGGCCCCCAGGTTCTGTTTATGACTTGTTGCTGTTATCCAGGATCTTGAAGAATTTAGATGTTCAGCTGTCTCCAGTGCAAACATTTCGACAGTGGGATTCGAATCCATAACATACTGTGTCAAGCTTATCTGCAACAGGATCACCCTCCTTTTATCCCCCCACTGCCAGGACTGAAATGACCCCCCCACCCGAGTCCTCTTCATCAGGGGGCCACAGTCTTGGAGAAGCTACAGGTTGTATAGTCCAAGCCCTCACTGGCGCCTTGTTAGCAGAGTGACGGACCTGTCACATTGTCTCCTCTGTCGACGCATGCTGGTCCCCTTTTTCTGCTTCTCTTGAAGTTCATGTGAAGCTGGTCCTGAATGCTTCTCTTATTGTGGACCGGCAGCTTCAGCTCTTCTTCCCATCGGACGGCCCAAGTGAGGAGTTGTCAGGATACAAAATGGCCACCATTAAATTTGTACCTGCTGTAATACAAGTCAATGGCTCATGTATGTATTGATCTGTTGAATTAATCTCAGTCTTGGGAAGAAATCAGAAGTCGTGTGCCAAGATCCAGTGAACGGAAGGCCTGGGGCAAGGACTCTACCCACACCTGAACGGCGAATCAGAACTGGGCCCGGCGTTCTGCTGGAGGGGACTGCTTGTTCCATTAAGGGTAGCGCAGTTTCCTCAGATTTCCTCGGTTGGTCGCTGGAATCCCATCTCGACTCGCTGTGTGCGAGTTTCCCAAAGTGCTGAGCAGTGCAGTTGGGCTAATTTGAATCTCTAAATTAGTGATACTGTGAGTGTGTGACTGGCACCATTATCCAGGGTGTTCCCTGTCCAGTGTAAACTGTAGGACACATGTCCTGGGTGACAGACAGGATTCTGTGGTGGGGGGGGTTTAGCTCTGTGTCCCACCTCCAGTGTGTCTCTGCAGTATTGCTGCAGTGTGTCCATCATGGCGCAGCATTGTTACAGTAGGTGCAGTTTGCTAATCTGTTCAAAAATGTCTTATGAAGCTGTTCCGTCCCTGATCTGTCAGATTTCGGGAAACTGAATATGACATAGCCGCCTTCTGACCAAATCAGAGGTCGGTTAATTACCTGTTCATTAGCACTGAAAAAGGATTAATGGATTTTGACAAACATTTTACTGGGCTCCCTGCATCTCAGAACATGCTCATGTCAGTCAGTCTGCCTACTGTGTCGCATGCAGACACCCATAGGCTGGGCTGGGCTGTCGGTCAGGGCTGTCTCCCGCCCCTTCAGGGCTCCATAACCTATGACAGGAGCTCATCTGAAATGAAGGGCTGCTACAGGTGAGTTCTGGACCAAACCCAAGCCACCAAAGGCAGAAATGAAGACGGTCAAGGAGAGTCAGGCCTGCTGTGGCCCGGATGCTATCAGGTCTTTCAGTGGGCAGGAAATGGGACAGCTTTTTCTGCAGCTATTGAGCACAAGTTGTAATGTAGAATTCATTCCCTTTGTGATGCAGTTTTATTATAAGGCTACTTTGCGAGTGTGTCTGCGGTGAATCTGAATGGTTTGGGGTTGGGTTAAGCGTTGGCTGGTTTCTAGGTCTGTGTCTTTTGGGTCTGTAGGTGTCTAATTTGTGTTTTTAGGATGTAGCGTTAGTGGTCTGTAACTCTATCTCTGTAGCTCTCTAGGTGTCATGCAGTAGTCCATGTCTGATCGGAGGATGTAGGATAAAGTTCACGTGCCCGACACCAGGGTGGTGACTGCGCTCTCACAGTGGCCTTATGAGGGCCGCTGGAGTCTTCCTTCCACTTGAAAGCTGATGCCTTCGATGCCCTTGGCTGTATCTACCAGCCACCAAGCTGTGCCTCTTCAGGATGTCCTTGAGAGCTGTTGAGGTCACTGGCATCCTCCACGATGGCTCATTTTGGCAGCTCCGGGTGTGAAAGGTCTTCCTCTGCCCTGGTGGCTGCAGGAGGACGTCCCGCCAAACAACAGCTCAGCCCTGAGCTCCACCCCGTCCCGCTCTACCCTGAACAGGCATGTGCTGTTCGAGATGCAAGTTGGTTTGTCTGTGTACCATAACAGTTATGCAACCTGGTTTTTGCAACCTCTCTGTTGGTGCACCTTGTTTGTTATCCAGTGTAATATTTTATTACCCCCACAGGCAGGAGTGTAGCGTAAGACTTATTGCCCCTGCCGATCGTGGTTATTTTTGTGTTTATTTAATGCACTTTATTTTCTTACATAGAGAAAAGGACGTTGTCTAAATGCGTGCAAATCTTTCAGGTGAATAAATGTGCGGCCGACATTATCACTCGTGTTTTCATAAATTCAGCTGTGTGTTTATTTAGGGTTCTGTAATAGGGTGGGGGTGGAGTCGCATCGTTGTTTTGAGTCTGCTGGAGTGAGGCTGGCGCACCGTGTGTCCAGGCTAATGCTGTCTGAGAAGTGGGGGCATCAGAAGCCATGAGGTCTCCTTTTGTGACTCTTCGGGGTCTTCGCTGACCCCGTGACGCTGCTCGCCGGCCTAATGGCGTTGACCCTCACAGGAGGGCTGCACAGGGCTGAGAAGCAGCTGTGTCCACAATAAGCTCTCTTTGTCTTTATGCTGAGAATTCTCAGTCCTGTTTTCTTGCTGACGGTGGTAGCTGTTATCTGTGTTGACAGTTGTACTATGAGTGTGGGGTTGAGCAGGGCCGGTCAAAGCCCACGTAGAAGCATCCCTTCCCACGGCAAACTCCGCTGCCTGGTTTCAGTTTGTTTCGTGCGGTGTGTGCTTGTCATCACAGAGAGGAAGTGAGGGGATCACCCAGAGTGCTCTACCCAACAGACCACGCTGTCCAGCGAGGTTGGACACCCACTGATATGTCATTCTGGTTGTTTAGTAGGAAGATCCCTTTCACCGTGGCAACAATTTTTAAAATAATAATAATAATAAAACGGCATTGAGCATTTTACAGTGCCTTCTGTATTGGTGCACTGGAGGATGGATGGAAATTCAGAGAAAGCTGCACTTTGTGGCATTAGCTGTAAGGAGTGGTAAAGCCTGTTAAGGATGCCGGAGTGGTAAAGCCGGTTAAGGATGCCAGCCTGTAAGGAGTGGTAAAGCCGGTTAAGGATGCCAGCCTGTGAGGAGAGTGTTGTTTCATCCCACAGTCCCAGCGTTGCCTGAAGACGCCACGACATGTTTCGTGCTGAAACAGCGGATCCCTCTGGATTCACAAAGCCAGTTAAGGTTCCTGTTCTCTGGCTGGTACTTGATCATTTTTCTCTAAAACCTGTACTCACTGATGGATTACCTTACCCTGGTACCATTTGATGGATTGTTATTTAATGAATGGCGATGCACGGTAATGGAGTTTTGCAGTAGTGTATTTTTTTTTTCTCTTTTTTTTTTTTTTTTTTTTTTTTTTAAAGTGATACCATGAACTTCCACAGTGAGAGGCTCTTAAATCTGTCATGTTTCCTTTCTGGAGAATAACTAACCCTTCATGCTTCTCTTACCAGGTCCATCCTGTGCTCATTTCATTGTTAGCTAGCTGGAAGTTTGGTTTTCTGAAATTTCAGGCAGCTGGCAATGGCAGTTAAGGGGCCGCATACATAACCTGAAATTCCAGGCAGTTCTGCTGTTGAAGCCTTGAAGTTCCTGTACAGCTGTTTAAATGGATGATCCATGCCGTCTGTTGTACCAAGGCCTTGTTCACTCCTTGTTGCTACTAAACAATCTGAATGTTCTTCATGTTTGGGTAACCCTTAACCAGGACTGATCTGTAAGCCCAGCAGCAGGCAAGGTGACCAAGTAACCAGAGAATCAGCAGTCCTGGCCAAGTCTGGCTGTTGAACCCTTGAGGAAGGTACCTGCTTCAGTTAAACGTCCAGCGGGATGAGCTTTGATCGAATCCTTCTGGATGAACCCACCCCCTGAAAGGATGAAGGAAGTAAACTGAAGAAATAACGGTGTTTAAATTTAGAGCATCTAGCAATGTTGCCTTTTGGACTCATGGGTGATACCTATAGGGGTAATAACTCAGTAGAGCGCGTGTTGACTTTGCAGTGTGGTGGAGCAGTACAGTACAGTCCACCATGTTCCCCTGCCCCCTCCCAACCTGCTCGCCCTCCTGATTGTTTTCTCTCTTTTGCCCTAATAGGAAATGATGACCAAGCTCATAGCAGAGATGCCAGATCATCCTATTCCTTTTCTCATCAGTCACCTGCAGACCAAACACAGCTGTACAGGGAAGCTCTACAGGACGCTCTCGGGCTCGGCAGCTCTCTGGGCCGAGCCAGGCTCAGCAGGTATGTCCCAGTGATCTAGTCGGTTTCAGGTTCGTACTGTTTGCCCCAAGATGCGGGTTCGCCTGCCTTTTGTGAAGTAATCCTAGCAGAGGTGGTCCAGTGAACCATGACCGCAGACCAGACTTTGCTTGAGCTTGGCTCTGTCCTGTCTGCCACCTTCATGGTTAAGCGTCAGCACAAAGGCTGGTAAATCCACCATTAAAACTGTTGGTCTTCGCAGAATCCAAGGGCATCAGACGAGACTTCAGGAGCAATGAGAAGCCATGGCAGACACACCCGAAGAAACCCAAGAAGTCCAAGAGCGACCTCGCTGTGTCAAACATCTCGCCGCCCTCACCTGAATCCAAATCCTGTAAGTCCAAAAGGCCAGGGGCCCAAAGGCCACTCTGTCTGGTTTACACAAGCGTCATAAGAGTCATAACTATTCAAGTTACACCAGGAATTGCATTATGGGAGATGTACACCAAATCTTGTTCTTGACGTACAAGAATGTTTAGAAGTCCATTGAGGGTCAGTCTGAGTGGACATTTGGGGGGTGGTCTTGGCTAGACGCCATATGTCCTGTTTGTTTAGCTCGTCGTGTTCAGGAATGGGGGCCCAGCCTATCAGAACTTCAGTGTGTGAGTAGAGGCTAGGGCCCTCTTTCCTGAACGCGGCACGCTAGCAGAACCCTGAATGCGGCATACTAGCAGAGCTCCTTCACTCATCTCCACCAGTTTTCTCCAAAGCACCCAGAGTTCGGGCTTCATTTCAGTCATGGTGCCAAATGGGTCGAGGCCGATTTGGGGGGCGGGGGGGGCAACTGACGGCTCATTCCTCACGCCTTCACGGCTTTGAAAGTAGAACACGACCTCACTACCCAGTACCCAGCGACCGTCGTGATCAGCGTGACATTCGTGACATTTATGACAGCTGGCTTTAGCGTATGTTTCTGGGAAAGGCATGTGTGGACATTCCCATGGTCCTTATCTCCTGCAGAAAGCATGCGATGCCTGCCTTTGCAGTTGATGTTCAGTGAGGCGTGAAGGAATCGGGCATCTCCCCCTTAACCCATTTAAAACCTTTAATTACAAACTAGTAGAAAATCTCTAGGGACCCCCTGTTCTGATCTGTCATCTGTTTCCAGTGCCTCGCTCCATCGAGCACCCGAGCTGGGACTGGGGGGGCTGTTCAGAGACCCGCGACTTTGATGAGCTCAACCACATCTTGCAGGAGAGCCACAAGCTGGGCAAAGCCCTGGAGAACCTTTCTCGCAGTAAGGCCTCCGAACACTGGAACTGCTTGGGATTCGAACCCACAACCCTGGAGGTGTGGGGTCAGCTGTACTGCCTGTCTGAGAGCGGTTTTCTGTGCTTCAACGCACCTGTTTTATTTTGCAGGTATTGCAGTTTCAGTTGAGCTGGATCAGGTAACGTCTGGCGTCTTTGCAATGGCTTGGGGGGAGTGGGAGGAGTGGGGGGCATTTGCTGGGTCAGGCCTGTTGAGAGCCTCCCTCTGTGGCTCTCCTCTGAGCTGGTGGGGAGGGGGAGGGTCACGCTGAGCTGGTGTAGAACCTCCTCATCAGGAAAGAAAATCACAGAAAAGCTTCTCTGGAAAAAGTGAATGTTTTAAGAAACAGTGGACAGCAACACACTTGTCAACCTTTATCTTTTCCCCTGGGATCAATGAAGGGTACCATATCAAGCAATCTATTATGTTGAACATTTTCAAAGTTTTTTGTAACTGTAATATAATACTGTGCTTGGTTAGGTAAAAAAAAAAAAACACCCAAAAACTATTCAAATCGGTTTGAGCTGCAGAGGAGGCTCCCCTCAGGGTGTCTGTCTGTGTTACACTCTGAGTTACAGACAGTCAGTCTCTCTGTTTCCCGGTGGGTGCCCAGCTCTCAGTGAATCACATCAGCTACATAAAAGCTCCATCCTTTCCTCCATTTCTCCCCTGACCAAGGGCTCTGCTCAGCGGACAGGGCTCACTGTCAGACCTCCAGTAAGAAGGACCCCTGTTCCCATGGTGACGGCGATAGGACGTACATTGTGCTTGCGTTTGCTAAATGAGTCTGATAGACAGAGCTCAGCATTTTTATTTATGTGGTTAAGGCCCGCCGGGTGTCTGCACCCTGAACTGGCAGTGTGCTCAGACTGTCGATCCCCACCCCGCGGCACACTGGACCGCCCCCTTTGTAGGACCGCCCCCTCTGTAGGACCTCCTTAGGAAGACCACCCCTTCCAATAGACTGCCTCCTCCGGCTTCTTCTCTGCCCCCCATTAGAGGGTGACCCCGCTGACCCATCCCACCATCTCCTCACGCAGGACTCCGGAACGTTCAGCGGCTGTCTGGTGCGGCCGCGGGTGGTGGGGCAGTGGGCGGGCCGTGAGGATGAGGACGCCGACCCCCTGGCTGCAGAGATGCTGCAGCCTCCGGTCCCTCGCACCAAGACGGAGGGCTGGCAGGGCGAGGACAGCTGCCCAGTGGGAAGGTGGGCATGACCGCGTCTGCATCTGTGCGAGTGCATCTGCATGAGTGCACCGGCGTCTGCGCGAGTGTGTGCAGACTGTCAGTGTGTGATCTAAAGAGAATTACTGCCGGAATTAATTGGACTGCGTATAACGAAGGGGTTCTTCCTGCTGCAGTGATTGTGATTAAACTGGGATCCTGTGGGTGGATGTTGGTGCACGTTTTCACCATTGCCTCGGAATAAGGCCTTTTTTGGCTCTCTGTGCTGCCTTTCATGCAATATCAGAGATGAACAGGAAGAGACACTCAGCTTGTGTCAGTCCGTGGGAGCAAATGATTTGGGGAGGGAGAGAAGCAGAACGGAAGAGGTAACACCACCCTCAGTCAGCTGCTGTTCTTTGGGGATTAACAAGGAGCGAAGCTGTGTTTTAGGCCAGTTCTCCATCTGCGTGTGAACCACTCAGCTGTGGACAGGCCAGAACCATGGACATTTATGGAAGTGGAACATGGAAAGTATAGAGATTTTGGGAAATTAGTGAGGCAGAGAAGTCTGTCTTTCACTGGGTTAGTGCCCGTCTTCAGAAGGTTGTGGGTTCGAATCCTGTATTAGTCAGAATGATCATATTACCATTGGGCCCTTGATCAAGGCTCTTAACCCCTAAAAAACTGCTTCAGTGGGCTGTGTGTGTGGGGCGGGTTAGGGTTAGGCCTGTGAGCAGTCGCAGGTTCAAATCCGAGGGTGAACAGTGTGATGTCACCATTGGGCCCCTGAGCGAGGCCCTTTAACCTCCAGTTACTCCAGGGACAGACTGTGACCCCGCCTTCTCAAAAATAATGCCCATCGCTTTGGATGAAACGTCTGCTAAATAAATAAAATGTAACATAATGCATGTCAGCTGACCACGTGCTCAAACCCCAAGCTTCACTCTTACCTCAGCCAGTGTCTCATAAGAGAGTAAGATAGAATATGTAATTAATGTAGAAACCTTTTGTGCCTGTAGTCATGCTAATGGAACATCATTAAAACCATTATTGTTTCTGATGGTACCTTTTTTTTCATACTGGGGGTTTTCCTTGAAGTTTGTAGAGCTGCCGCTGTTTGCATTAGGTACATTTTTATTTATTTTTTTATTAAAAGTGAGATGGTCCACATTTTGCTTGGGAGATCTGCTATTGCTGAATAATTAAACCTTCTTATTTTTATGACTGATGCTTTGATGATTTCTGTCACAAAAATAGGCATGTTAAATAATTCAGATAAAATTCATTTTTAATCTCTGTTACCCTGCTTAATGGGGGATAAAAAATCTGGGATTTAGAGTTCAGGATCACATGCATAAGCCGCGGTCCTCAGTGCTGATGCAGGTACCATGGCCCTAGAACCATCATCAATCAGCAATAAGATACAATGAGTCCTCAGAAAGATGGGTGTGTCTAAGCCACATATGCACACACGCTTGCTGAACACGCTTGTTACACACCTGGAGCTGCATTTGGATGGAGACACAGAAAGATCTGTGTGTAACAAACAGGACTCCATAGCAACCTCTGTATACATACTGGTTTTCAAGGCGATGTTAAGTTGAAGGTTCCACGTTTGGGGTCACAGATCAACAATGGAGAGTACTGATGATGAAGGTGCTTCAGATGCACTATATAGACAAAGGTATTGGGACACACCTCTTAATCACTGAATTCAGGGGTTTCATTCAGATCAATTGCCACAGGTGTATAAAATCAGGCACCTAGCCATGCAGTCAGGTTTACAAATGCTTGTGAAAGAATGGGTCGTTCTGAAGAGCTCAGGGAATTCAAGCATGGTACTGTCATAGCATTGCCACCTTTTCAACAGGCCTAAGTCAGCTTGTGAAATTTCGTCCCTGCTAGATATTCCATGGTCAATCATAAGTGGTATTAAGTGGAAGTGTTTAGGAACAATAAAAACTCAGCCACAAAGTGGCAGGCCATGTAAAGTAACAGAGCGGGGTCATTGAGTGCTGAAGTGCATAGTGAGTAAAAGTTGCCAGCACTCTGTTGATTCAACTAGAGAGGTCCAAACTTCCACAGGCATTAACCCCAGCACAAAAACTGTGCACCGGGAGCTTCATGGAATGGGCTTCCGTGGCTGAGCAGCTGCATGCAAGCCTCACATCAATGCTAGATGTCGGATGCAGTGATGTAAAGCACGCTGCCGCTGGACTCTTGAGCAGGGGAAATGTATTCTGTGGAGTGATGAATCATGCTGCTCTCTCTGGCAGTCTGATGGACGAGTCTGGGTTTGGCTTATGCCAGGCAAACATTACCTGCCTGACTGCATCATGACAACTGTAAAGTTTGGTGGAGGAGGGATAATGATATGAGGTTGTTATTCAAGGTTTGGTCTACCCCCCTTGGTTCCAGTGAACGGAACTCTTAATGCTTCAGCGTACAAGACATTTTGGATAATTCTATGCGTCTACCTTTGTGGGAACGGTTTTGGGAAGGCCCTTTTCTGTTCCAGCATGACTGTGCCCCAGTTTGGTGTGGAAGAACTTGTCTGGCCTGCACAGAGCCCTGACCTCGATCCCATTGAACACCTTTGGCCGTCACATCCAACATCAGTGCCTGACCTCACAAATGTTCTTCTGGATGAATGGGCAAAAATTCCCACAGGCACACTCCAAAGTCTTCTGGAAAGCCTTCCCAAAAGAGTGGCAGCTACTATAGCTGCAAAAGGGAGACCAACTCCGTATGGATGCCTATGGATTTAGAATGGGATGTCATAAAAGTCCCTGTAGTTGTCATGGCCAGGTGTCCCAGTACTTTTGTCTATATAGTGCATGAGATGCTGAATCGCGACCAGGCCTTTTTGTATCATTAAGCTCTGTGTGGGTTATAGGGAGACAGTACAGTCACAGGGCTGTTACCACCAGAGCCCCCTGACAGCATGGGGCTGCTGATCTGCAGGTGATCATGGCCGAGGGCTTCTGAGTTCGACACGCTGTCCTTGATGTCCACGATGTGGTTCGGTGGACCTGAAATACAGTAACGTGGCGGCCCCAGGGCTGTGGGTTCAAGGCCAGCGGGTCTGAAATAGTGTCCCGTTTTAGCCTATTGAGTTAGGTACCGGAGGTCTCAGCACCGGGGTTCTCCTGGGGCTGTGAAGCACCAGGTTTCTGCTTCACTGTCCTTCACTCCCTCGTTTCTGCCTAGTGTGACCTGTGTGAGACTGAATATCTGCACCGTGGCCCCGCAGGGGGTTCCCAGCACCGTGGGTCCATTCAGCTGGCTGGCCCATGTTATTTGGGGAATCTCTCCTGGCTGCATAAGTGAGACCTCGAAGGACCGCTGGCTCTGTCAGATGTGTGCCGTCAGCCATTTGAGGCCCTGGCCGGCTATCGATGTCCATCCTGGAATGGTGCTGTCAACCTAATATCCATCTGTGTCACTTGTGTAATAGCGTGTTGGGTCTAAAAAGGCGAAATGCGCTTTCCAGCATGTTAAAATCATGAGCAACGCTGCGGAATAACGATGCAAGTACAGTTTGTTTTGGTAACGACCTGTCTAACCTGACCGAGCATCTGGCGAATATGCGTCTGCTGATTATTGCCACAAGCACTTAAGTAGGTTTTATGAGAGATAATAATCATGGGAAATGTGGGGACGTAGAACCACTCAAAGCCCAGACATTAGGTAAAAGTTTAAAATGCATGGTTTTTTGTGTATTATTACTGAAATGGGAGGCGCAAAGAGACTTGTGAGCTGCCCGATTTTAAATTGGTCTGTATCCGAGTTATTAGCATAAAATTCATGGGACCCCTTGACCATATTTAATGAAAAAAAAGAAAGGAAAAAAAAAAATCAGCATGCAGGGGGGTGTATGGGGAAGGTTTGTGGGGTAATTTATGGGTAATGAGCTTGTGCTGAGTGTGTTTTATTTCCAGGCACCCGAACAACCTCCTCAGCACTTGAAGGCGAGCTTTCTGGCGCCGTAACCATCTGTACATGAGCTGCGGGGCTCAGGTGCGCGCCTTGACATTCCCACAGACCACGCAGACTTTCTGCTGACTCGTTATGTGCAGAGTTGCTGAGCTGGCTGGCAGGCCTCTTCTTCGTTAGCGAGGACCCCTGGCTCCCCAGCTGCGGCAGGGGGCTCCGGAGGACCTTGTGGCTTCACCTCCGAGCCTCTTTCTTCTCACCCCTGGGAGTTCAGGCTGCTGCTCTAATGAGCTCCTCTCCAGCCTGATACAGTGGTGCTTCTACGTCAGTCTAAATCGAGTGGATTTTCTGCTTCCTCCTACCATCCTACCAGGGACAGTTTGTCCATGTCCTCCTTTTGGGTTCTCAAGGGTCACCTGGAGAGCAAGGTTGGGGTGGGGGTAGGTGGATTTGAATATGCCTTGCTCTGATGGCTGTCTTCAAGATGTGTGAGCTACACTGAGTGCTTCCTACCATAAAAGGTCGGATAGAGTTAAGAGCCATCTGTGTTTCAACCATTATTTATGTGCAGTGAGAATAAGCTGCGTGTTTTAACGACCTCCAGCATTAATGTGCGCCCAGTGTGTGCTAGACCGCTGCCAGTCCGCATACTGCATGTGCACGTTCTGCATTTACTTTGGTGGGCTTAAAAACCACAGCCTGACAGGGACACAGGAGAAGGCAGAGGGCTTCGGTCATTGTGTCCTCGTGGAGATATTCTGGGCATTTTGTTGAGGTCACAAGTGATGTTATAAGTGTGGCTTGCATAAACATTCCTGGGTTAACCAAAGCAGCTCTTGTAGTATGAAATTTCAGGTCTCATAATATTTTCCTGTGACAGTTTTATGCCTGCAGCCAAAGCATAAGAAATAGAGATCTCCCTGGTGGGTACAGAGGAAAACAGAACTTCTGGAAGGTACAATTATTTGTTTTGTCTGCACTTTAACCATGTGTATCATTTGGATATTTACTTATTTGCAGCTCTGCTTCTGTACTACCCAACAGCCACTGGGCATTACTCTGCTAGCATCTGCTAATGCCGCTGCTATATTGGCAAGGCTACTGCCTCGCTGTAGGGTGCAGAGACGTAGTGTTGAGCATAAGGATCTGGTTGAAAGGAGTGAAACGTCTTCCTTTATTATGCTGTGGTGTTGTTACAGCATGATGTGAGAGTTCAGCCTGCTTTAGGGTCCCGAGGGCGGATAGGGCCCTTAGGACTGACACAGGAAAACATGCTGTACCCATTCAGATCCCTCAAAGACCAGAAGCTGTTCTTTTGTGGGTCACCAGCAAATGACAGGGGGTCACACTCAGTCATTCAGGGATTGTAATTTTCTGTTAGTGAGCAATATAGTCTTGTGCAACTTATTTTAAAATTAAAATTTGTGATCTTTATATTGTGTTGCGGTTTCAGCGTTTTATAGCGAGTCTTTTTATATGTATAATCTGTTTTGTCGAGAATCTGGAATGATGGATTTTCTTTCCGTTGTTAGTCCGCGTTCCATAATGGCTGATCCTGCTGGGGGCTTGGAGCCTTGGGCCTGAAGACACTGCTGCTCTTAGGGTTTTTATCTGCATACTCCAGGCCTGAAGATGCTTTTGTTAGGCTGGGGGTGATTCATGTACTGATGGGTGTTTAGCTCTGGGTTAGTGGTCCTGCCAGTGCAGTCAGAGCTCCTGGTATGGGGGCTACATCCCTGCCCCCCACCTGCTTTGTTTGCTCTCTTACCTGTCCGTGTATCTCTCTCTCCTTCCCCATCCCCTCGTCCTGATCCCTTAGTGTCAGTCTCCCCTACTGGGTCCTGGTCCCGATCCTTTAGTATCAGTCTCCTCTTCCCGGTCCCGTAATCCTGATCCCTTGGTGTCAGTCTGCCCGGTCCCCTTGTCTTGCGAGATGTCAGATCAGTCACTGGAGCATGTGAATGCTGGCGTGACCATAATCTGAGCGGACAGCCGCCTGCAGTGAACCTCCATTAATTCCCTGTTTCTTGACCAGTGTTTACGGGGGAGGGAATGCCGTGGAGTAGGCTGAGATGTTTGTTAGATAGTGGCTGGTTCCTGACTTACCACAGTCTGAAGCACTAGTCTATCATCAGATTGGAGGAGGGGGCAGCTCTTAATTTAACTCTGTTTGTGGTGTAATATCAGCTCAGATGTGAAATGTCCTTGCCGTGTGACCATTCTGGGGCTCTGTGACGGAGCATGTTCAGGGATCTGCAGCACGTACTGTTCTTCTCACTATTATATTGGTACTTGAATTTCTCTCCATGTCTAAGTACTGAATAAACGGGATTTAGCTGTTGACGGCTCTGCCATCCGGCCTGCCGGGCGCGCCGACACTCTCCCGGGGTGTTTGTATAAACAGGCAGAGCGTCTCCACGCTCTTGTGCAAACAGACCGGAAATCTGCCCCCTCCCCGAGCCGACGAGCAGTGCCAGGAGAGGGTGGCTCACTGAACCGCCAGCGGGCTCCAGCATGCTGCCAAAACACTGCGGTGAGCCGCACGGTAGATGGCAGAGCATGAAGCTTGATCATAAGCAAAAAGTCGACGTACAGCTCAGGATATTGCGCTACTCCATTCTTGGTCTTTATGATTTATGCTTCCTGTCTCATGGACTGCATTGCCTAAGGGTCTTTTTGTGAGTGGGTGACAGTGCGAGGTGACGAGTACTCGCCTGAGATGTCGCACTCTATTACGTGTCTGTGCAGCGTACACTGTTTGTGGAGTACCTGACTGTGACCGATTTTGATAATGGAAATGAGGGGTGGCTGATGGTAAACAAACCACCAGTTTCTTCTGACGGGGAGACCTGAGGTGCAAGTCAGTGCTCTGACTGTAATTAGAGCTGCTGAGCTCAGCCTCAGGTTACCATGTCGAGGGCTTAGAATCTCCAAGATGGCATGAGGAAGGAAGGGCATGAGGCCCGTGGAGAGGCTCTGATAGGGCTACACCACCTCCGAGTCATCAGGCATCAGGCGACAGCACCCTCTTAGATCAGAATGTGCCCCGTTTGACCCCATTTAGCATATTCAGGCTAACTGGCCCACCCCATAAATCTACCTCCCCACCCTCCCCTGCAACCCATCGCAGTCCCTGTCCTACATGGCTAACCCTCTTCTTCCTGTTACCTGCAGCCTGAAGGTGGAGCCCAAGGGCAAAGGCCTGAAACAGCAGCAGCAACATCACAAGAAGTTGCTGGCTGCCATGTTGTCCCAGGACTCCTTCGAATCGGCCCCAGACTCCCCTGCCTACATTGCAGAGGAAGACATCGAAGACGAGGACGAAGCCATGGAGTTACTTGGTAAAAACTGTGGGGTGACACTCGAATCTGAGCATGGTCCTATGGTCATCGGTGCATGAGCCTTGACTGCTTTCTCTCTGGCTTTGGGCAGTGTTTCTGGACCATCTATGGTGATGTTGGCAAGGAGGTCTCAGAAAAGATGTCAGATTTGAGATTCCAGAATTTGGGGCCAAATCTTTATGAAACCCTTGACTCCAGATGTTAATATGAGGTGTGCAGGATCTTAGAGAGATCTCTTATGGTCCATGATCACAGTGAATAAATTGCTTATTACTTCAGAAGAACCCCTTTTGTATGTTACATAGTACATGGCAAGTGCTCCACAGAGTAGCGGAAATGTCACATGATCAGATGAGTCATCATTTAGCCCATTCCCAAGAAGTTGGGGCCTGCATGTCTGGCCAATGGCAGAAGCCTACAGCTTTGAGTACTGCATTGCCACCGTGAAGATTCTGGCAGCTCTGCTCTGGTGTCAGGTGCTTTTTCCTGGCATGGTTTAGGTCCACTCAACCCCTTAGGGGGAATCGTCCTTTCGATAGCTTTGGGCTCATCGTGAGTCATCGCATTCATCCTGTGGTGAAGCATTTCTGTCCTGATGGGAGTGCAATCTTTCAGGATGGCAGGGCCAACACTAGAGGGCGTGATGGGAGTGCGATCTTTCAGGATGCCGGGGCCAACACTAGAGGGCGTGACTGCTCACTTAATGGCTTGATGAGCATGAAAACTAAGCAAACCACATGGCTAAACAGCTAAACTCTGATGGGTCTGGAAGGACACAGATGGCCTTTTCCATCATTATCATTAGCAGTGTTTGCTGTGCAGATTCTCCCCAGCCGTGATTGGGACACCTGGAGGATCCATATCGAGGTTTCTGGCTGCTATTTTACAGGCGTGTGCTGACGGAAACCCCTCATATATGATATAGAGCCCTGTTATGCTTGTGTTCTCTTTACTTTGGCTGTTAGTAACTGTAGTGTAAAATCTGCAGTACACAGTCTCTCCAGCCATTAAATAATGTAGCCAGAGTCATTCCTTCCATCTCTCTGTTCCTGCTTCATCTTCAAGGGTTCCTTAGAAGCATGGATGTAAGCTTTTTTATGTTGCCATCAGCATTCAGGAATGTAGGTGGAAGGCACAGACGCAGTCCCCAAGGCCCCCTGGGAGCCGAGCGCCACAGATTATGAGCTCTCTCGGGATCGCCTGTGCGTTTACGGAACACTGCCTCGCCATACGTCGCGTTTTTCCGGGGATGGGTTTCGCATGCCAGTTCCCGGCAAACTCCCCGGAGCTGCATCCGCCGAGAAGCACGCCAGCACATCCCGGCCATCCAGCTGGCAGGGACTCGGGTCCTCAGAAGCTGCAGCCTGGCGCCCCGACCCAGCACCGACGAGTGACGGGCATGATTGAGGTGGTGCTGGTGTAACAGCCCGTTAGATCATGTCAGAGGCGAATCTTTGTGCTCTTGATGGATAACCGCATATCTAGGGGCTGATGTGCTATACTGGACGTACTGCAGCTGTGCGCTTTTGGTGGGCCCCCCCCCCCCCCCCCACCGAGCAAAAAGGATGTAAAGTGGGATTTATAGTGGCCGGGGGTGGGGGGGGCCCCCCGCGACGGGGGGGGGGCACAACAC
>JAODKC010000036.1:19939539-19952601 GCA_026777985.1 Mormyrops attenuatus
CAAGTCACTGGGGCCAATATTGGGGCTTGTTTGGTAACCCCCAAACCAGGGGGTGTTTTGCCATACCGGCCGGTCCGGCCCTGGGGGCATTTGGGCCCCCCCCCCCCCCCCAATACATACATAAATCTATTTAAGTGGGATTTTCACTGCCCGGTGGATTCAGAGGCCACCCTCTAATGGGCTATGAACCCACCTCCTAGTAGATACCACCGTGCCTCTGATCGTGTCCAGTCCTGGGGGGTGGTGGTCATAAATGTGATCTCACTCCATAGGCTTGGCTGGGTGGGAGACATTCACTCCGCGTTAAGGAAGCCTTTCCACTCAAAAGCCCCATTGCTTTTCTGAGTCCGTTCTGAAGCCCTTGGCTATTGTGGGGTCTGATCAGGTGTCTATACAGATTTATTGGTAAGTGGTGACTGCTTTGGCATCAGTGTGGCCCAGTGTGGGGGGGTGGGCACCCCCTAGAGTGTGTGCGCACAGTGAGGATGAGTGTCAGAGTGCCGTCCTTTTACCATATACTGAGTGGAAGTGTAAGTGCCACTTTCTTAGGAAGGTCTCGCATCCTGTGGGGTGTGATCACCCCTGGGTGACCTGGAGTGTATGAATGGGGTTTACGCTGGGACACCTGCAGACTCACAGAAAATGTTGTTTTTGTAGGATACAGGTAGTATAAAAATATATAAAATATAAAGTATAAAAATAGCTTTATAGGATACTCGCTTTCCAAGCTCCCGATTTATGAGTTCTTTGCGAGAATTTTCTGCAACAAAAATAAACATTTCAATTTTCATAACGTGCGTTGCCCAAAAATGCCCAATACAGTTTTCAAATAATTTTGCCTTGTGAAATATCTGACACTGCATGCCTAATTTCTACCCTAGCATGTGCAGCACTTTACTGCATATTTTAAGATGGTGCCCTATTTGTACCACTTAATTAATCTTATCTTGTTAATACACCAGGTTCATTTCTATGGGAAAAATTCTTGAATAACGAGCGATAATTTGGAACGAATAGGCTCATGAAGTCGAGAACTACAGGTATGTTGCAGGGTATAAGCATATTCACAGCAGTGGAGCCTAAGAGTTGTGTCCCTCTATTTGTTGGGTTAGGGTGCCATCTAGAGGTGTGGATGACTTCAGCTGTTTTTTTTTGTTTTCCTCTGGAAATGAGAAGCACGTTAGAAGAGGGACTAGAGAAGTTGCTTCTGTCTACATTTCATCTTCCACTTCAGTCCGGAAGGAAGTCCAAGTACATTCTGTTAAAGCAGATCAGCAATCAAAGTCAAGAGCAGGACAGGATGGGATCAGGTCCCTCAGGTGGGTGTGTGGAGAGTCCTTCAGCAGGATTTTTCTGCTAGAGTATTGCTGTCATGGATGATTCTGCTGTCATGAACTGAGTCACGATTCCCCTTGGCCAGTGATGGAGTCAGACCTCAGGGTGGCTTGGTCTCTGCTGAAGTGTTGCCAGGGATAGAGCAGGAACCTACACCGTGCTGTGGCTTGGTATGCTCAGGATTGTTCCAGAAAAAACCAGCATCCAGGCTTGGCATGCTACTTGCCCATGACTGCACTGTACTAATCCCTGTGTGTTTGAGATGGACCAGTATGCCTCTGTGCATGCTGGAATTAAACAAGCAGAGATGACACAATGAGAAAAAGCTTCCTTAACCTCACCAAATGTGTTGCTGTCCATTGGGAAGCCCCTCCTCCTTGCTCTCTCAGGATTGGCCGTGTTTAGAGAGCGATGCTTTCTGATAGTCTGATTGATCCCCAGGCACCAGCTTGCTTGGCAAGCTGGTAAGAGATGACCAATCACAAGTTGTTCCACTGTCTTCACTGCTAGATCTCTATAACTCTGTTCATTATTGGGCCTCTTTGGGAGGGGACAGGGGTCATGGTTAATTTTAAACATAAAAATCGTCTTTGTGAAGTAGCCATATGTGTTTTGAATTTGAACTATGGGATGCCATACCATTCTGGAAAAAGTCTGATCTTTCATACCTCTGGACTGAGCTATCAAACTTAATATTACACATGGGTTTCCACACTTCGTCCCTTTTTTGAAAAACAAATGCGTTTTATCTTATCTCCACTAGGGGCTCCAGTTTCCAGTGGGGTTTTTGTTACATCTGCAAGTAAGTCCAATAATCTCAGCCTGAGTTTGACATTATGATAATTCACCCAAAATGAAGCCTTCAGCTCCCCTTTTCCTGTGCGTTTGTCCTCGTACAGCCAGACCGTAACAGGCTGTCGCCGCTCGAAGCGGCAGAACTCAGGTCTGACTTCCCAGGTTTTGGTACCAGGCTGTCCTGTCATTTGGTCAGTTGATAAACAGCTGCACACTCTACACCGACATTAGGCTGCAGACTGCAGATGCTCAGAAGCTCTGTCCAGCTTCCGACTTCCTCAGCGGTGAAGGTGAATTAACTATGATTTATGCCAACCTTTCTCAAAGACGCCTTCACCTTATGTATATCAGGTAATAAACCACTAAATAAACAAGTGTCTCTATTGCAGGTTCACATTATGCTTCCTGTCACTTTCAATTTGCTCATTTGTGCCACGTTTTAATGAGAGATTTTTCCCTGGATTTTTTCCTCTGCGGTCAAACGGGGCCACGCGGGCAGTGGCAAAAACAAGTTAGTCAGGAGTTCAGCGTGTTCCTGAGTTTCAGAGGGAGCCGGTGAGTCAGAGGAGCCGTCCTCAGGATTAGCCAAGGAGCGAGCGAGCGGCCAGGCCGAGCATGCCCAGCCGGGACTGAGAGCAGGTTAACTTTCAGTCAGGTCTGTCTTTTAAGAGCAGTAAAAATCTACAAAAGGCTCGTGTGTATCCTGCTGAGAAAAACAGCAGGCAGGCATGGAGTGTTAGCGAGTCGTATCACACAAACAAACGAGCCACGTATAGTGGGTTGTGGCTAATGGGCGCTGGTGCCGGACCTGCCATGTCACTCTACCCTGGAAAGCGTGGAGAACAAGCGCAGGATCGCTGCTTCCATCTGGGAGGTTCCCCCCCCCCATCTCTTATCTCTTTGGAGGATTCCCTGAAGCTGTGTATGTCACTCACCCCCTCCATACTGTTGAAATATCTGTCCATGTGCAAGACAGATCATATGGGAACTATTAGCACCCCCACCCCATGATGATTGAGCCCCCCCCCATGTCGCCTGGGCACAAATCTGGCTGGATTTGATCTGGATTAGATCAGCACCTTGAACCAGGCCATGGCATCTGGGTGGTATCACCGCACTGTGGTGCCCAGCCAGTGGGTGGTGCCAGAGAGCTTGGGGGTAATGGTGACTTCCCTGCTCTGAATTGGACTCCGTACTAAGCCTGATGTTTTTTGGCCTGTGGGGGCTGCCAGCGTTGGCGGTCGTCTGCACCCGCCCCAGATGCCAACCCGCCCCAAGGAGTAGGGAGACAGCAGTTTCCATGGTAACGGCCTAAACAAACAATCCGGTGTCACCAGGGTGAACACAGAGTATTGTCTCCCGAGGAGACAATGATGGGCCGTTCACCAGCGGGACGAGTCTCTGAACGAGGGGCTGTGGTTTCTGAGGGGGGAGGCCAGCCTCTGATCTTCACGCCTGCCTTTAATGTGGGGAATTATGGCGCCACTGGGTTACAGCCCAGGCTGACGGGCCTCATGATGCATGATGTCATACATTAAGTCCTTTAGTTTGATGTCCGGCGTCAGCCGACTGCAGCATTAAGCCTCAGCTGCAGGGCCCGTGGCTGCAGTGAAGCTGGGCGTGTTCATGGCCGTTCTGCCAAAATGAACGCAACCACCAGTAAGCAGTCATTTATCAAACCGTACTGCGCAGTTTAGGGCTTTGCGCCTCGCAGCATGGTGACTGATCTACAGCACTGTCCTGTGCACCTGTTAGCTATGGACTGCGTGTCACTTGACATCATGTAAGGAAGCGACTGCATGGGGCGCCAGCAGATGGCAGCAAAACCCTGCAGGTGTTACTGTCTCCACCGTACGTTGTTGTTTTTGTCTGGCTTGGCTAACAAAATTGTTTGCCCAACTGAAATGTCCTTTGCTTTCAATAAAATGTTCAACAAGCTAAATATAAAAATCAGACTGTGAAAAGAGCGCTACTGACAGTGCAGAAAATGTTATTTTGTCTCCTAACTGATGTTTTAAAAAGCATTTCAGACCATGCAGTGACGTTCTAAAAAAAGTGCCGCGTTAGAGTTTGACTTTATTTTACTTTTGGGGTGATGAAGTGACCTCATACCTCCAGGTTTTGTGTTCAAATCCCGCCTGCACTCTGTAGTTGGGATGTTCCCCTCGCCTGCAGGTACTCAGGTTTTCCTCCCGCGGTCCCATAGCATGCCCTTAAATGACCTGGCGTCTTTAAATTGCCCATCCGGTGGGTATGTGTGCCCTGCGATGGGCTGATGTCTCCTCCCTGATTGTTCTGGATTATGAGCTAAACCGATGTGCTTACAAGGTGTTTGCACAAAGCATCATAATATTGCGTCCAGTATTGTATAGTTCAACCAGAACACGGCCCAGTGGTTTCACATAGCACTTTAATGTCAGTTTACCAGAATAACATTTTGTTGTATATTTGTAAGATGTGAGAAGATTGTAATGGTAAATGTGTCTTGAAAACTGGGAGGTTTGGAGGCTGACCTGCATATGTTAGGAGATGAAGTAAATATATTTAAGAATGGATCTATAATGAAACAATGATTCTTTTTATTAGAAAACCAAACTAACGTGATTCAGCCAATGCACGTCAAAGGCTTGCCTGCGATGACATACCACTGGGTTGGAACTCCCAACGAGACACAAATGAAAGCAAGGTGGGGAACGGGCGTCTCTGAGTCCCTCCCAGCCCCCCACCCTCCGCCAGTGACTCGGCTGAGATCTCCCCTCCTCGTCGGTGAGGAAACGTGAGCCGTCCATTAAAATGACGATCCAGATGTGCTGTCACATTTCCCCAAAGACTTTTACGTTTGCCTGGTTGAGTGGAAACTAGAGAATTCCGCCAGTCTTTGTGTTTTTCTTTTCTTTTCTTTTTTCCTTCTTTCTTGGTTTATCCTACTTTTAAAGTTGCATGAGATCACCTCATTGAATCAAGACTGGCTGCTATCTTTCCAAAGTGAATTCTCTGACATACATGGATTTTGTTTCCTAAATGAGCATAATCAGTAGTTGTAGGAATCTGCTCTGTATAAACACACCCTGGGATTTTCCTGCACGGCAGCAGAGAGGTACTTCGTCAGTGACATTTTTCTGAACGAGGACCCCAGCTTGCCTGGTCCACTGGTCTGTGTAAGCAATCTGAAGGTGGAATTCCTGACTTGTAGGTTTTTGTCCGGGATAACATCTCGAAGAGATTCACTCTGGCTCGGAAGCAGCAGGGACCTGCACTGTTTATCGACGGGGGCCTATCGGGTTACACTGGAAGCGAATGCGGTGGCTTCATGGTGTCTGACCCAGGGGATGTGCACGCAGACGGGCGTGTGGGGGCGTAGGTGCTGTTATGTCTACACACCAGCCGCTGTGGGTGACGGTTCGACCACGACTAGCCAGACTCGGCCTGTCTCTGTGTTTGCTCACTCTTTCCTCTTCGTCTTAACGCTGTGGACGGAATTGTGACTGTCCATGTAAACGGCACGATTTGCTTTTTAACAGGATGCAGGAGCGGAAGTTGGGTCCACTGCCACTCACCAGCCTGTGTTTGGAGGGGCAGCCCGTTGACATTTTCCATGTGTATGTGGCTGTCGGTTCATCCAGACCTTCACCAGGGTTTAGATGGCACAATAGTCCAGTGCTTTCTGTCTGCCACACTGGTAGGTCATGCTGCCCAGTGTATCGTTGGTGTGATGGTGGTATGCAGTTTTGGGCTGGTTTGTGCCACTATGTCTGTGATCAGAAGGTCGCCAGTTCAAATCCCAGGGTTGGTAGAGTGATGTCGTCATTCGACTCCAGAGCAAGGCCCTCAATCCCAGCATGCTCCAGGGCCTGACTGATCCTGCTTTGAATGAGATGCTTTGGAGAAAAGCATCTGCAAAATAAGTGAAATGCAATGCTAATGCTGCCGCTATCTGGCCTTCAAATTCAATCAAAAGGTGGATTTGAACTGATAGCGTTTGTGTGGCTGAAGTTCAGCCCGTGGTCAGGCAGGCGGGGGTTGTGTAAGGTCACAAAGCTCATTGCCGCCCATTGGCGGGTGCAGTTGGAGCGGAGTGTGAAATCCCTCCCGGGAAGTGAAATGAATGGGGATGCGTTTATGGGCTCATTCACTCTCTCCTTTGGCAGCAGAATCATGTTTGCGCTCCGCTCTGATAACACCGGCCAGTGTTTTCTCAAAGCTGTTCCAGGCAAACGAGGAGTTTTGGGGTGGGGAGTCTGACTTCAGGCCCCCAGGGGTTTACGCCTTGGTGCCTGTGAGCTCTGTAACATCTTGCTTTGATAAGGCCTTCGGTTCTGCGTGTTGCTTTTGTCTGTGGAGTGAAGGTGAATTTAAATGTCTGTGTCTGTTGGCCTCCTCCTCGTCTTGAGGTTCAGCAATGAGGTAAAGTACCTGTAGGGGGCGCCATCTCTCTAAGAGGTGTCGCAGGACGGGCTGTAAATCCAAGCCCTTGGCCCCTCAGCGCCCCCAGCTGCCCCCGTGCTCTGATACGCAGCTGGGCCTCCAGGAGACATGAACCCAAGCCTTTTCCACAGGCTCCTGTCTAGGGTCCCGGCGGCCGTGATGGATGAGGAGCGTTTAAAATCTAGCCATCCGGTAAATACTGTCACCCCCACCTGGTGACGACTCCCTCCTCAACAAAACTTTCAAGACTGTCCTTTAGAGTTACGCATGCAGCGGTAGTGTTTACCACCTCTCAAACCACACATTTGTGTAAGGCCCCCTGATGGCCAGGGACTGTCACTGCACCAGGGGTGGTGCCCTAGAAGTGGAGCCTGAGAAACATCAAACTGGCCAGTCAATATGTAGTCAGTATACAGATATAATTAACCGTGGGCCAAAAATACAATCCCTTCACTTTCTCATATGTGAAAGTTTGAGGGAAAGTGTTTTTCGCTTAATCCGTGTAATTAGTCACACCCCCTCGGATTTCAAGGTGTGATTAATGTTTCTTGTGAGTCAGGTCAGTGGTGGGGGGGGGACATTATCCTTCAAAAGCTGGTGTTGAGTAGCGGAATCATCAGCCAGGTGTGATTGTGTCGGGATGATAGCAAGTTTTTTTTTTATTTTATTTTTTTGCAGTAAAATGTCCTTCAGACAATTTAACCTCCTGAAGAAAGACAGACTGATTAAGATTAAATGTTTCTCTAAGTCCAAGGATGAAAAATAAACATGTGACATGAGTCCCGGTGAGGGGGGAGGTGAGGGGTTGTAGGGGTGTTCATTTTCCACCCCGTAGTCCTGAGTGACAGCAGAACAAAACAAAGCCATGAAGAACAGTGTGTCTGGCCCCTGCTCATGTGGACGAGTGCCGTCTGCATGTGCACCGCCTGTCCCCATGACAACAACCGCCTACTGTACAGGAACCAACTCTGTACAGTCGTGGCCAAAAGTTTTGACATTGACACAAATATAAATTCTTACAAAGCCTGCTGCCGAACTCATTAGAACTCGAATTTCTTAAGTCGAACCAACCAGTTCCAAAAAAAAATGACGTAGAACTCGATCTGAATCTTAGAAGTCGAACCGTGAACGGCGACCTCAGATAACTTGTACGCGCGGGGAAATGAGTCACGTGGCACGTCTCTCAGCGGAAACAGAGGATAACAAAAATGTTACAACCTAAAAGTTTGAGATTTACAAACAAATTAACGAATACAGAGTAATAATAAAAATAAACAATGGACCGCATGGCATAGTCTAGTGTTGGGGTACATTCTTTATCGTTTTGGAAGCCATTAAGAAAAAAATGTTACGCACGGTGTACAGTGTTGGCGCAGTGTTTGCGAAAAATTGACTGCTAATTTTTTTTTTCAGGTTAATCTTTTATTGGTACCCATGGCTCCAAAAAAAAGCAGCACCAAAAGTGGATTGAATGTTTGGATACATTTATTTTCTTACTTTACAAATTACTGTTTTGATAAATGTGCTTAGATGTGTTTACTATATGCTCTTCTTTTTTTATCCTGTTAATTTTGTGTTTAAATTCTTAAAAAAAAAAAAAAACATATTTTAGGTGTCATTTTTTGGGGCCGGGAACCAATTAATTGGTTTTCCATTACTTCTTATGGGGAAAATTCAATCAGAACTCGAACTTTTTAGGATTCGCACCTGAGTTCTGAACGGATTAAGTTCGAGTTCTGAGGTACCACTGTACTCCGTAAAGTTATGAAGAGTGATAAGATGAATTGCAATTAATTTCAAAGTCCCTCTATGCCATGAAAATGAACTTAATCCCAAAAAGCCCATTTCCACTGCATTTCAGCCCTGCCACAAAAGGACCTACTGACATCATTTCAGTGATTCTCCCATTAACACAGGTGAGAGTGTTGAGGACAAGGCTGGAGATCACTCTGTCATACTGATTGAGTTAGAATGGCAGAATGGATGCTTTAAAAAGAGAAAATCATTGTTCTTCCTCCGTTAACCATGGTTACTTGCAAGGAAACACATGCAGTCATCATTGCTTTGCAAAAAAAACGGCATCACAGGCAAGGATATTGCTGCTAATAAGGTTGCACCTAAATCAACCATTTATTGGATCATCAAGAACTTCAAGGAGAGAGGTTCACTTGTGAAGAAGGCTTTGGGACGCCCAAGAAAGTCCAGCAAGTGCATGGACTCCTGTCTCCTAAAGTTGATTCAGCTGCGGGATCGAGGCACCACCAGTGCAGAGCTTGCTCAGGGATGGCAGCAGACAGATGTGAGTGCATCTGCACGCACAGTGAGGCGAAGACTTTTGGAGGATGGCCTGGTCTCAAGAAGGGCAGCAAGGAAGCCACTTCTCCAAGAAAACATCAGGGACAGACTGATATGCTGCAAAAGGTACAGGGATTGGACTGCTGAGGACTGGGGTAAAGTCATTTTTCTGATGGATCCCCTTTCCTATTGTTTGGGGTAACTGGGAAAAAAGATTGGCTGGAGAAGAAAAAGTGAGTGCTACCATAAGTCCTGTGTCATGCCGATAGTTTTGTTCCTGAGGCCATTCATGTGTGGGGTTGTTTCTCAGCCAAGGTAGTGGGCTCACTCACAATTTTGCCTAAGAACACAGCCACGAATAAAGAATGGTACCAAAACAGCCTCCGAGAGCAACCTTCTCCCAATCATCCAAGAATAGTTTGGTGACAAACGATGCCTTTTCCAGCATGATGGAACACCGTGCCATAAGGCAAGAGCAATAAGTAAGTGGCTCGGGGAACAAAACATCGACATTTTGGGTCCATGGCCAGGAAACTCCCCAGACCTTAATCCCATTGAGAACTTGTGGTCAATCTTCAAGAGGTGGGTGGACAAACAAAAACCTGCAAATTTTTGACAAACTCCAAAATTGATTATGCAAGAATGGGCTGCCTACGCCAGACATTCCCCTCCTCGCCGGCCCATCCGCTGGTACGCCAGACATTCCCCTCCTCGCCGGCCCATACGCCAGACATTCCCCTCCTCGCCGGCCCATCCGCTGGTACGCCAGACTTTCCCCTCCTCGCCGGCCCATACGCCAGACTTTCCCCTCCTCGCCGGCCCGTCCGCCCGTACGCCAGACTTTCCCCTTCTTGACGCCCTGTCTGCCGGTACAGCAGCCTTTCCGTACTTTGGCGGCCTGTCTGCCGGTACAGCAGGCTTTCCTCACCTCCCTGCTCTATCCACAGGTACGGTGGGCTTTCCCCTGTTCCTCTTGGACTCAGAGTGACACGGCTCGAGTCAGTCAGCTCTTTCAGAGATGACATGGCCTTTTCCCTCCAGAGTACTCCGTTCAGATTTTAAAGTCTCTCCAGGAAACTTAATGTCTTAGCGGGAAAGTTACAATCTGGTCTTACTCTGGCCCATTTTTGAACGGCAGCTGTCCCATCCTTAAGTGGTTTTTCATTTTTTCACTGTACATGTTATAAACATGTCACTGTGTCCTTGCATGTGTAAATTTACATACTGTATATTCAACAGACACTTTTTTATTTTCTCTTGAGAAATCAGGGTCAGCACACTGGTGCAACTGGAGTCTAAGGGCCTCGCTCAGGGGCTGCACAGTGACATCACTCTGCCAGCCCTGGGATTTGAACTGGTAAACTTCTGAAAAATAAACTTCTCCCCCCCGATGAGGAATGTGTCAGAATTCATGCCCCGTGAATCCTCTACTTTAAAGAAGCGCGCGATGAAATGTTCTAATAAAATCCAGAACGGTGCCGGGAAAAGGAGCTACCCCTGCGTGTGGGACATTGCTGTCCCCGATCCAAGAGAGCAGCTGTCCGGGAAACCACCCAGCGCATCCCGTCTGATCCGGCGTCCAGCTCCCCCCAGGCAGATACGCGCCCCCTCCCTGCACCTGCGTGCCTCCGTTGTGGGTGTTTTGCGTCGATGGTGCCAATTACGTCATGAGGCTGAATGAGTCACATGTGCGTGATACTTTTAAAACGTGCTGACCAAATTTGGGGTTTCTCTGTTTATGTCCTGTTTCTAACCCGCCAACGATTGGCCGTATTTCCTGCGGCTGTAAGATTTACACTTTCTTCAGAATCTGTTTATCTCACCCTGAATCCGTACCATAATCCAGGACGAATGGATTAAGTCAGCCTGTTGGGGATGCCAAGCCCAGTCCACTCAGATGCGAAAATGAATTTTTCAGCCTCGTATGCCAGAGTTCGTCAGCCCCTGAGGGAGGGGGGACGGTGAAGAGGGTTTTCCTCTTTCGACCTATGACGCTCTCCTGTCAGAGAGTGGAAACCTGACTTGCTTGTCTGCACTAAAGTTTGATGACCCGTGGAGCCGCTGACATTGTGCAAAAATTTCATGGACTGGGAGGTCAGCAGGTGATGCCACAATTAGTTCAGCCGTTTTTTCAATTTTTTTTCGAGATGTGATCAGAATATGCAAACATCAGGGGTCATAAAAAAATAGGCGTGGCTTAAACATATATTTCATTTTTGAGGATTAACCAGCCCTTCTCCCAAGCCCCCAGCAGCCCCAGTAATGCACTGCCTGGAGACTGGCACTGCTTCATGGACCAGGGGGAAAGGGAACCTCTGGCCCACATAATGGAGGCGGGATTCAATCCCATTGGTGGTGTGAGGTGACAGTGCTGCCCTCTGCTGTCAATGTGTGTTTGTTGGTAATGGAACAGTTTGTATTAAGTGTAAAAACAGAAGCACCAGGTGTGTTGTAGTGAGGTGTTTATAAGCTGAACAGGAAGGTCCTGAGAGAGATGGTGCGTTCCAGTTGCCTTCGGATCCGAGTTTCGGTTGCCATCACATCCGCCACAAACTCGGGGAAAACTGAGTCGGATGTGTTCTGTTTGCCACAGAGTAGGCAATACCATGGACCCATATCAAAAAGGAATATTTTTTGCTTAGCCGGACAACTTGTCGGATTTAAGCTACCTCAGTTTAAATGGCATTATCTTCTTTCACTTACAATTAGCCTAAACTACCTTAGATCCAACAAATAATCCGACTAATTATGAAATCCAATTCTAGCCTGGTTAATTGTTAAAGCCATTGTTAGCAATATCAGTTGATAACACATTACGCGCGGTGCTTTACGTATAAAACTCCATAGCAACACGTCCACAGATAAGTTGGACGGTATAGTGTGTGCGACTGATTTAATGAGCCACAAATGAGAATTAAACATTATAAAACTACAACTTTCCCTTCTGTTGATAAAGGGCACAGCCATCTTGGATTCTAAACTCAGGATCCTCTGTGCTGCTCCGAGATATTTCTCGGATCTCCGAGAAATGGGAGCGCACATGTCGTCACTTCCGGCTTCAAAACTCGGAATCCGACTCGGAAAAGGAACGCACTAAGAGGCCTCCTCTACACCCTGCTGTTTGGCACGCCCACCTTCACAGGGTACTGTCTGGCTTTGCCATCCCATAAGCCCTTGCACTGGCACTCCCATGCTGTTCTGGCACTGGTTCGTGCTGTACGAGCCTTAAATAACACACACTGGCAGATCCTTGGGAGAGGTGTGGGGTTCTGGTGTGACCCTCCCTCCCCCATTCCCTGTGACCTGCTGGCTGTTTCTCTCTCTCTCTCCCGTCTCATAGAGGACCTGGACGACCTGCGCATGGAGGGGGTCACTGGCCTGGCGCCATCTGGTGGCAGGTTCAGTCAGGGCCGCGGCTCCGCCAGCTCAGAGCCCCAAGCCAAAGTCACCCTCAACATCTGTTCCAGGTGTGCGAGGTAAACGCCTCCCTCCGTGTCTGCCTCTGCTCAGTGGGGGTGGCCAGTGTCGGTGAGCTGGTCCTAGGACTGAGATGGAGCCTTCACAGGAGGAGGTGGGCGGCTTTATGATGGAATCTGAGTTACTAGGGTGGGGGCAGCTTGAGGACGCTCCGGCCCCGTCTGCACTGTGCGGTTCAGATAAAACTCCATCCTGAGAACATTCCAGAATGGCCTGCTTTCCCCAGCAGGCAAGCAGTGATAGGTTCACATTATCTCCCCTTTTGTTTCCTGTCCTCCTGCGGGGGGGGTGAAATGCGATGCCAGGGCCTGATAAGTGTTATCGCTGGGGTCGGATGGCTGATGTGTTCCCCCCCGGGACAGATGCTCGCGTCCGCGGCTCTACATGCCGTTGATATCCCTGCCACTCTGATCTTAGGGACATTTTGGTCGTATCTGGGAGGCTGGGAGAGTCAGGTGACTGACTCTCACACTCCTGGATGCCCCGGTTCCTGCGGGTAGTGCCCCCTGAGCCTCAGCCTGTGAGAGGTTCTGCCCCCCCACACCCCAGTCTGTGCTCTTCACATACTCCAACCTGAACAATACAGGCGTCTGGGAACGACCGTAAGGGCTGCACCGCATGCCTCATGGCCTGCCCCCCCCGTGGGCGGCCGGCGGGCGGGGGGGGGGGGTGGGGCGGGGGGGGGGGGGGGGGGGGGGGGGGGGGGGGGGGGGGGGGGGGGGGGGGGGGGGGGGG
>JAODKC010000036.1:19954154-19971363 GCA_026777985.1 Mormyrops attenuatus
CGACATATAAACATAACGTGATTAGCAACATGGCTCGTCCAATTAGCCGCGGATCGTTAATTTTTAATGGCCCCCACCCCGGCCTTTGCCACTCTCGGGCATAAACAATAACATTTGCCGGCGTCTGGCCCACAATCACCGTCTCACCCCCTGGAATTTGGTTTCAAACCTGCCTTTCCTGACTCGGACCCTGTAGCACATAAACCCCATCAGTCCTGAATAACAGACACATACGTCCCCCCAACCCCCCCCCCCAATGTGAGATAATGCTGCCATGCGCGAGCCCTGAGCCACTCCGACGGTCATGTGCTCGTTCCTCAGCTCACGTGTGGTTTGCAAGGCGCCGCCAGCCTGTCTTTGAAAAGGTGTTACTTTCAACAGGCTGTTCGGAGTCTGTTCCTGAAACAGCAAATGGCAGCAAAACAAAATGTGAGCCTTTTAGGAACTGAGTTACTTCTTGGGACAAACGGGTGTTTGATTTGTGAGCTTCCCAGTGCTGATCTCCCAGACTGAGCGGAGATGCACACATTCACCATGTTTTTACTAGGGTGCAGTCATCTTACTGCTCAGAGATGCATTGTGGAATGAGTCTTTCTGATGGAACGAGTGGGGTGTCCCTGCAGGGGTGTTAGGTGATCAGCCCACCTGGGAGGTGTAGGTGGCTAGGCCACTGCGGGGGTGTAGGTCATCAACCATTGGTTGGGGTGTCGGCAGACAGCTCGCTATGGGGAGGGTATAGATGACCAGACTCTTGGTGGTGTAGGTGGTCAGCCCGCTGTAGAGGTGTAGGCGGAGTGAGGTGTGGGTGGTGGGAGGTATAGGCGGTCAACCCCCTGTAGAGGTGTAGGTGGTGGGAGGTGTAGGCGGTCAACCCCCTGTAGAGGTGTAGGTGGTGGGAGGTATAGGCGGTCAACCCCCTGTAGAGGTGTAGGTGGTGGGAGGTATAGGCAGTCAGCCCCCTGTAGAGGTGTAGGTGGTGGGAGGTGTAGGTAGTGCTTAACTTGTGCCAGAGTTCAGCTCTAGCACCTCTCGTGTGTTCCGCCATCTCAAATGTTACAGCGAATATAATAAGACTTACAATTAATTTGTTAAAGTGTGGAATAAATACAAATTGAACTAAACATCGGTCTGAATTAGTATGTCTTATCTGACTTTGGATTTGAATGAGGACAAAACTGCACCTCGCAAGTGCAGAAAGGTCTGCACATCAGATTTTTATAGCCAAATGATTTTAAAAAATTTGAAAAGATACAGTGATATTTAGATTTTTTTGGCAAAGCAAAGGAGTGATGAGAACAGAGATGAATCAGAAAACCTGATGGAAGGACGAGCAGAGACAGCAAGGAGAGGAGCAGCATTTCCATCCATCCATTTTCTGAAACCGCTTAATCCCAACTGGGGTCACAGAGGGGACTGGAGCCTATCCTGGGAACAATGGGTGCAGGTGGGAACCAACCCTGGGCAGCCACCAACACACTCACAGGGCCAATTTAGACTCACCAATCAACGTATCCTGCATGCTTTTGCACCATGGGAGGAAACCGGAGCCCCCGGAGAAAACCCACACGAGCAGCATGCGAACTCCGCACAGAAAGGACCCGGGACTGAATCCAGGACCTTCTTGCTGTGAGGCAGCAGCGCTAACCACTGCGCCACCATGCCGCCCGGAGCAACATTTGTGGATGCTAATGCTAATGAGAAATACTGTTAAAAGGAAAGAAAAGTGCAATGCAGATGAAAAGTTTGACCTAGATAACAGGTGCTGGTAGAAAATATTTTACGTATTTAAGTAATTAATGGTGCATTATCGTTGTTAAAGACCAATTTGTTTGTATGACGTTATTGTGGTCTTTATGAGCTCTGGCACCTCAGAGTTTACAAATTGAGCACTGAGTGTAGGTGATCAGCCCAGTGTGTGAGTGATTGTGGTCAGGCTGGAGTGGGTGTAAGTGGTCAGTCCAGTGTGGGGGTATATGTGGTCAGTCCAGTGTGTGGGTGTATGTGGTCAGCCCACTGTGGGGGTATATGTGGTCAGGTTGGAGTGGGTGTAGGTGATCAGCCCAATTTGGGGGTGTAGGTGGTCAGGCAGGAGTGGGTGTTGGAGGTTCACTGCCCTCAAAGTGCCTAAACTATGATGCCCTCTGTCCTGTTTATCTGGATTCTTCCTGATAATATGTATGGTAAAACGGGATGAGGGCCAGGCCCAGACACTCAGAACCCAATGGCAGTCAGTACCAGGAGCAAGGTGTTGGGTGTATGGTGTGTATATATATAAAGAGAACATACGCCTGCATTTCTCGTGCCTTATTGTGGCTGGAGCCCACATTGAACATGGGCCTCACTTTAACCGGTTCTGCCTTGCTGGCACCCCCTCCTTGTGTCTCTGCGGATGAACCGTTCTGGTAAGCAGCTCTGGAGGCCTGCAGCCAGGCAGCCGAGGCCGGTAATGGTTATCATTAGCAGAACACACCCCCTTTCGTGCCACTCGCTTGAGGTGAAAATTGCCTCGTAAAGTCTGTGGATATAAAAAGCATTTTGGAAAAAAACAACAAGAAGAACGGCCCTATTAGTGATAAATGACGACTAGTGAGGCCAGCATAATGTTTAAAGGAGCTGACTGTGGCCCAGGGCTCCCGAGATGCCCCCTCCCCATGGAAACGGCTGTTGAGATGGACTCTGCTCTCAGCTTTCCTGCTAATGGAACCCGAGTCTCTGTGTACGTGCTGCTGGTGCGGCTTTGAGTTCGAGCAGACCAGGGCGGACATCGTAAGGATATTAAAGTGAGAGCACAGCGCCTCGTTCATGTCCGGACATGAGAGACTGGTGATGGGTTCAGCTGTAGTGGCACAGAGTGAGATAGACCCTCACACAGATTCAAGTGGGCTCACAATGAATTTAGCAGGAAGGGATATGGAAATAATTTGACACAAAGACAAATATTACAGTCGACAAAAATGTTAATTACGACAACTGTTTAATTTCTAACTCTTTAAAAAACACAATTTAATATTTCGATAAAGAGTGAACGAGGTAGGGGGGACCTGGGGATGCAGCCCCTGAACAGAAGCATCCAGGGACACTGTCCCTCTGGACAGAAGGAACTGGGGACACGGCCCCCCTGGATGGAGGGTTCTGGGGACGCGGCGCCCCCTGAACAAAGCCACCTGGGGACTCTGTCCCTCTGGACGTGGAGGGACCTGGGGACACCTCCTGGACAGGGAGATCGGCAGATGTTTTTCTGCTCTGCATGGAGACCGCACATGAAGTCGAGAGCTTTTTCTGAATTTTACATGCATGATGTTATGCTTTGAAACACTGAAGTACAACAGTAAAGACCGCACTGTCAGGCTGAGTCTTCTGGAACGTTCTTAGGCAGAGGTTTGAGCAGTACGTTACTGGCCATCAGGGGCCCCAGTCCTCGCGTCCCCTGTCATTATTCTCACTTTTATTGAGTCCTTTGGCTTGCACCACTGCTCGCTCCTCTAGTGTTTCCAGACCTCACATATTGGCTGTTTCCTTTAATGTGGCTTCTTCTCCTCCTGCTTAATTCATTGTCTCACTACAGGCAGACAAATGAGCCAACCCCACGTTACATAAGTCAGCTTGAGCCTGGCTGAGGGTCCATCTTTTTTGGTGCCAGCATGGGCAGCTACACATGAACTGGCCTCTTAACTAGAGTATTGCAAGTTCTGCACAACATGAGTATGAACAAGACGCCATACTTTGACTTTGGTTAGAGCAGCGCATATTAAAGTCATACTAGTTGCATGTAAACAGGGAACATCTGTTAAGTTTTGCAGGCAAGCAAATAGCTCACCTCTAATGGTGCTTGAGGAACAATATGGACCAAGAATGGTGGCATTGTTGTGGTTTAGTTGACTTCCCTAAATATCGTCACCCCACTTTTCTGCAGACAAAAAAGCTGCGTGTTGCATTTGATTTCTCATTAGGGAGTACTTGCTACCCTTGGTCTCGTTCTGTTTAGGCAGCTGGTTTTGTCATTTGTGAACCATTTTTAACCCCGTTTTTAACCCATAGCAATGGCATCACTGTCATATTAGCAAGAGAAAACCAGGTGTTCCCCAAGTAGCCAAAACGTCTACTGTCACAGCATGCCCTACTACCTACCAAAGAGCTGTCTCAGTTTGGCTGCCGAACGGGCTTTCGCTACCTACAGAGCCGATGGGCAACTCTGCAGCTTCTTTCTAGCTTGCCCTTGACTTGCTGGTCTCCTGGGGGCTGCGTAGGATCAATGCATGCTTAGGACCCAAACGCATGCATGTACAGCCCCATGTCTAAGCGATATGCAAACAAATCTTTAAACTCTTTAAATGTAACTTTAAAAATCTTTCATCTCCTTGGAGAACCCTCAACCACGCAAGAAGTCTTACTCCAGATTCTTCTCGTGTGTGATTCCCCGATGGTGGAAGGGGCTGTCGCACCAAGTCCGGCCAACAGGTTCCGTCCCCACCTTGAAGAGACGCCACAGGACCCATGTCTTCCTGGAAGTCGTGCACTAGGCTGATGCGTCACTCATGCTCTTAATATTGCAGTTTCTGGTCATTAAATAGTTCTTTCATCGGGTTCTTGCTTTGTTAGATGATGATGTATAGCTTGTGTTCCTGTGCTGCTTACACTTGTACCTGGGCCTTCACTGGAAACTCAGCCTAGCTGCACTTATGCTAAGCTGACTCCTCAACAGCCATTTGTTTGTAATGTGCTATTTGCCTGACTTGTACGTCGCTTTGGACAAAAGCATCTGCTAAATAAACATAAATGTAAACAAATATATCCACATCAACAGTCAACAAGGATTTCAAAACCTATTAACAAAAAAGGAAGTCGATGTCATCACTGGTGCTGGCTGAAGTTTTATGTGAAGTGGTGAAAAATGAACTTCTTTCTGGAACCTAGAGATGATCAAGCAAGAGTATCCCTCCAGAACCATCTCCCTCTCCCCCGTCCCCACCTTCAGCCGTCAGCATTCTGCAGTACCCTTCCAGAACCATCTCCCTCTCCTCTGTATCTGCCCTCAGCATCCCGAGTGCCCTTCCAGAACCATCTTCCTCTCCCCAGTTCTTGACTTCAGCATCCTGCAGTACCTTTCTGGAACCATCTCCCCCTCCCTTGTAATCACCTCCTGGTGCAGCACTGTGTGTTGCATGACACTTCACCACTGAAACGCTAACCCACATCGTATTTTACCAGTGATGAGGGTGTGGCTACTGACACACCAGCGAAAGGTTTGTCAGAATCGGTAAGTAAACCTCCATCACCCACCCAATGACCCCCCCCCCCCCCACGAAAAACAGCTCTTATATGGTGCTGAAGTATTAACTTCTTGCTTTGTTTGGAAGATGTGTAGCTCCTGTTCCAATATTGCTTACACTTGTACCTGGGCATTCACTGGAAGGTGCACGGTAGGCCCTTGAGCAAGGCCCTTAACCCACCTACTACTGGGGCACTGGACACTGGCAGACCATATGTTCAGCCACAAAAACTTGCTCTCACCTCTATATATACCTGTGTGTCTTTCTCTCTCATGAAGAAGTTGGTATATGCAAAAACTACCTAATTCTCCCAAGTGGACAAATAAAATATTCTAAGAAGAGTGCGTGTGTGTGTGTGTGTGTGACTGCCCTACAATGGACCAGCCTCATGTCCTCCCAGTCTTGCTGCTTCCTGGGCTCACTGTGACCCTGTAATGGATGAGCCGTTAATGGATGGATGGATCATTTTGTTTTGTGCTAGGCTCTATGTGCCTGGTTGTAAAAACAAACCAAATGCAGAAGTTCCTGTTGTGAGTAAACGTTCAGCGATGTGAGGCGTGCTTTTAGCCGACCGACCACTTTTTTGTTACTGCGACATATTAGGAGCCAAACATTTTAACAGGCACTAAAATGATCACGTTATACAACCGCTAGATACACACAGACTCTGTTTCTAATATACATCCCCTCGTTTGAAACCACATGAAGGGCCAAGCTGGTGTTCTCGATGGCTTGGAGATCGACAGGCTCAGCCTGATGGCTCACCTCATAAGACCTCTGTCATTAACGGCCACCCTGTGTGACCAAGAGTCCCCTCTCACCAGGAAGCCCAGAGCGATGTTTGGAATTTTCTTGTGTTACCAGGAAAATGTAAACATGAAATATTAGATTTACAAATGATTCCCTGGAGGAACAAAACTACTGATTGTCAAAATCAGACCGCTGCTGCAGAGCGAGTGAGCCAGGTTCAACTTGGACCATAAATAAAGAACCAAAATGGGGGATTTTGAACAGTGTGAGGTAGAGGCATGACAAAATGTCATATTTGGGGGCCTATGGACATTTACCACAAAGAAGAAAATGTATGGATGTACATTTTTTAACTATTTATCACTGTATATTGCATAGCAGATTCTAGCACTTTTGCACTATTTTGTGCTTTCAGATTAGATGTCCAACTGCATTTCATTGTCAAAGTACTTGAACTTGGTGCAATGGTAATAAAGCTGAATCTTAAAAAGTGTGTTGAACGGTAACACATTGCTGCTGCAGTAAATCTTATCGGCTCTACAAAAACACCCCTAACAGACAGGTTAGATCTGAAGGTAGAGAGAAAGAAAGGCCTTGATGCGCACAGGGACAGTGTGACTGCAGCTGTTGGGGCCAAAACCACATCTTCGCCCTGAATCTTAGACACGCATGCGGCATCTATACTGGGCCACGCTCTATGACACAGTGTTGTAACAGAGCAGCTGGGAGATACTGATGTGCTGTGTGAAACTCAAAATGGACAGTTCATAAGCTGACCCAAACCATTAAACTGCTACACACACCTTTTTAGGAACACCATATTAATACTTCTCAAAGCCAGAATTCCTCATGGCATAAATGCAACAAGATGTTGGGCATGATTGGTATGACATTCTGGTCCATGCTGACATGGCTGCATTAGGTCATTTGCAGATTTGTCAGCTGCCAATACTGCCAATCTCCCAGTCAACCATGTCCCAAAGGTGTTCTATGGGATTCAGATCCAGTAACTGGGAAGACCTGGGAAGGACTCTGAACTCATTGCCATGCTCGTGAAACCAGTTGGAGACTACTTTTTGCTTTGTGACAGGGTCATAATCATAGCAGATCTCGCTATTAAGAGATCTGGATGGTCACCAACAACACTCAGACTGTGTCACGCAAGCAGTAAAAAATTGGTATTAATGGGCCGTAAGTGTGTCAAGAAAACAATTACATTACTACCGTCAGCCTGGACTGTTGACACAAGGCAGGTTGGTCCATGGATTCATGCTCTTGATGCCAAAATCTTCCCCTACTATGTGCCCTTCAGCAGAATTTGAGATTCCAAACCAGTCCAGCCATTCTCCTCTGATTTCTCCCATCAACAGGGCATTTCCCTCTGCAGAACTTTGAGATATTTCCATTCTGGTGTTTGATGTGAACAGCAGCTGTAGCTCCTAACCTGTATTATTTGATGAAAGAAGCTTCATGTGCACTAGGTGTCCTGTTCACAATGTGAGTGTTGTCGATTCCCCCATTACATTAAGGAAACTGGGCATTGCTGTAAATTTAGTTTTTCTACGTTTGCCCGTTCAAACGTAGGGAAACATGATGTAGCGCCTTACCAGATTTGTTATGCCATCCATCACAGAAGGCAAGAAGGAGCCCAAGGTTGGGTGGGATATCCGCGATTGCTCCCTGAAAGCCCACCCTAGTCAGAACCAATGTTTGTACAGGCATAGCCCAGGTTCGAGGGGCTGGTCTCTAATGCTGGACCCACGTCAGCACATAATCATAAAAGAATGTCCCCCTGGGATTAATAAAGAGCCATTCTTAAAGTAAGCAGAGCCATGCATTTAATGCACAACAGATCAAATGCAGAAACATTACACATGCAAACAGTAAACAAGTAACAAAAGGAGAAATAATCCTTGTGCTTCCTGAAATCTCATTCCGATCTAATCATTTCATTTACATAGTCACTAGCCAGAACACCATAATGCTGAATCTCATTCTCCTTGACTGTAGGCTAGTTATATATGTAGGTTCATACGTGCGAATGTTTTGCCCAATTCATACTTACTCCAGTTAGTAACAATTACGGACGTTTTGAATTCATGGGAAAAGGTGACAAGATGTAGACCTAGAAATAGGTAATTAAATTCTCCAAGGCCTATGACTTGCACAGATAAATGGAAAATCAATAAATCTCACTTCACATTTTTAGATTTACTGTTTGTCACATCAAAGTACAATCTGGTGATATGAATTGTTGGTATGCACACGGTCACAGTTCCCTGCTTTACAATGGGCGTCGTCTTTTCCTGGTTTGTCCAAAATGATGTGTATGTCTGCCCCTGGCTTTCCGTAAATATATGCATGTTTCCTGTCAAGGTTTTGTTTGATAGATCCCAGATTTTGTGTGGAAAGTAAATGAGGCCCCAGATCGCCAGCATCAGCGCTTAGTGGCTTTCCTGCAACACTTTGGGGCTTCATGCGAATGTGCCTGTGAAATCTTTAATTAAGTCAGGCCTCTCTTGTAAATAACATTATTAGGAATATAAATAGAATTTTGTTGCCGAGCCAGAATGAATGGCAGAATGCATGCAGCTATGGTGTTTAGCACTCCATCTCCCAGGCATCTTTGAAAACTGCTAAGCATATTACCTACCCACAATGCAACAGTCAGTGGGTGGGGCATGCCAGCAGCCATAACATGCACTATTTCACCCACCGAGGGTTGTAATTACTGGATGGCTGTGGCCAGACCACCGCAACATGGTTGTCAGAGTAAATGATCAGGAATATTAACTCAGAATAGCTGCCCTTGAATTCATACCATGTCCCCTTAGGCCCGGAGCTTTGCTTTGTTGATCACTACAATACATGATCCAGATGTTTTCAGTCCATTTCATATTAGAGTCATTTTTTACAGACCAATATTATTGCTGAAGTTGATCAAAGACAAAACCTTTTCTATGATCTGAAGCTACATGAGTGTCCTCCCTGTTTCGCTTCACTACATGAGGGCGTCCTCCCCGGCTCCCTACGTGAGGGCGTCCTCCCCGGCTCGCTGCGTGAGGGTGTCCTCTCCAGCTTGCTACGTGGAGGTGTCCTCATCCGCCCACTATTTGAGGATGTCCTCACTGGCTGACCGCTGTCCCACTTGGTCTGATGGAAGGGAGAACCTTCACAGTCAGTGTCCAAGTTCTTTAAGCCTGATGTTTTATTATCCAAGTAACTCCATGACGCGCAAAGTCTCTTTCTAGCCACAGAATGTCTGCAGGCAGAGCCCCGAAATCTGAGGGACTGGTTCCACCCGCTTCCAGTAGGTGGCGTTGCTTTCACCCTCAGACCTGATGCTTCAACATGCCTCCAGTTAACTGCGTGCAAAGCTACAGCACGCAGTTTTAAACTTGACCTTTGGAGGCACATTTAGTGAATATCATCAAATATTAGCCTGTGTTATTTCTGGCAGACTCTAGGTCCTTATAACTCTTGTTCCATATTAAAATACCCTTTGTTGTGTCCTAATGCACATTATTTTAAACTGAATCCAAGCCGGTGAATTTATCATGCGTGATGTACGTTTGAAGCAGGCCTGCTGTCACATCCCAATCCTGCCAAGCCTATGTTCCTCACAGCCACAAATTTATTGATAGTTATTCTGAAATGTCTTTACCCACCGCCGTCTGTGACGCACTGATGTTCACGAACAAAGTTAATCCCCTGATTACCGGATGCTCTTTCATCATAACATACTGCGGCTCGCTAATGTTTTTCTAATGCTCGTTAGGCTGCCGATTGCTTCTCATTATAACAGATACAGCTCGGAGCAAGAGTCAGAAAAAATAAATGTGCAATTTACAGGGTCTTTTCTTCAAACGTAACTCATTTTTTTTTCCATTTGAACCAGCGTCTGCCAGTCTGGGACTCGGATCTGACGTCTGTCAAAGGCAGGAGCTCGCTGACTCAGAAAGGACTCATAGTAAAGGACTCGCTCTTTGCAAAGGAACTGCAGAGTATGGAGAAACATCTCTCTGGTAAGCCCCCCCCCCCAACAGAGACAGATACTACAAATAAAAAGTTACATTATCCCTCTGCTTTTATCCAGAGTGACATAACTTTCCACTGTAATGGAGCTTGATGTTTTTATTGGAGCAGTTCAGATGATGTATTTGTCCCCCAGGTATAAGAGCTTTCCACTGTGAATACCTGCTGCTTTGTGGGATGTTTGTAGGATGAAGCAGTTTCTGAGTGAATATTTGGCTTAATAAACATGTTCAAAAACATCAGGCCAGAGCTACTGGATAGATTTTGTACTAATTATTCAAATAAAAAGAGAAATTCATTCAACTCTGGACACATCTGAAGGGAGCACCCCTGTCCTCCTGCAGGGTATCCCCTTGGATTCTGAGTGTCCCCATCCTCCTCTAGGGTCTTCTCTGGGATTCTGAGCAGCCCTGTCCTCCCTTGGGTCCTCCCTGGGATTCTGAGCACCCCTGACCTCCCTTGGGTCTCCCCTGGGATTCTGAGCACCCCTGACCTCCCTTGGGTCTCCCCTGGGATTCTGAGCACCCTTGTCCACCCTTGGGTCTCCCCTGTGATTCTGAGTACCCCTGCCTTCCCTTGGATCTCCCCTGGGATTCTGAGCACCCCTGCCTTCCCTTGGGTCTCCCCTGGGATTCTGAGCACCCCTGTCCTGTTTCTTTCCCTGTCCTTCTACCCTTTGCAGGAGATGTGCTGGGTCTAGCCTCAGAGGTGTCCGTAATGAGGGTCCTGCAGTGAGATATAAATACTTAGCAGCATGAAAGTGTCATAGTGGAACCAAAGGCAGTGCTGCCACCAAATTGAAGCCATGTGTCCCCCCATGGGGCCGTCTCGCCATGTGTCACTTCCACGTGCCATGTACCGTGCACCTCAGAGCTGCATGGGTCACCTGGTCCCCCACATGGTCCACGACTCAACCGGACTTCGGCAGGCTAGCTGTTTGAGGATAGCTCCAGATACCCTTCCAGAAAGAGCCTGGGCCATTCGATTGCTCTGATTGGTGGATATTTTACACAAGGTCGCATTGAAATGGAGTGAGACCCAGAAGGTGGAGAATTAGGGTCTTCAACAAGCTCATTTCCTGCCTTCATGCCTTTATTAGCTGCTAATGGCTTCCATCTTGAAGGTCTGGTCTTTGGCATTTATCTCCTTTGTGTTTTATCCCCATTATGCGGTCAGCTAAATCTTTTACTGCTAATATTGGGTGTATTTGCATTACTTCATACTATGCAAATACGGGTAACCAAGATGACCGAGAGCCCATCAAACTGTCATGATTTGGAGTTTCCCAACATGCATTGCTTCATGTACGAAATATTTCAAGCAATAATTTTAACGATGTAATTACTTGAAAAATGAATGCTATGACAGCAGTAAATATGGCGTTTTCCCGTTACTGGCACACTTTCACTGACATCAGGCTTTGGTTTTTGGATGCAATTCATTCATTCTGACAAATGAAATGATGGCAGTTTTCCGCAAAAGTCTCTATTATGAGTCATATTTGAGCCAGTGCTCCACAGGAAATGATGGTGCATGTTAATCTTCCATTTATCCTCTGAGTTATCCGGGCGCAGAGCAGTATTAACAGCTCACTGCACAGACATATCAGCGAGGGCCCACAGAGCTCTGGGGTTAATTACAAATGAATGCTTTTCGTGTCCCATATTAATGGCCATTCCCCATTCAGCTTCTTCATCCGTACTGTCAGCCCTTGACCCCACGCGGCTCTGTTGTTCTGCCTTGATAATGCTGGTGTTCGTGTTACAGTGACCTGGTAGTGCACTGTGTGTCTAGATGTGAATGATAGAATATATAATATTGATACTTTATTTATCCCCGTGGAGAAAAATAGTCATTTTGTTATTGCATCTTGCTCTCCAAGAGACACACCAACACTTCAGAGTCATAGTGCAGAGTCAGCCAGCGTGCGTGGAGTTAAGGGCCTTGCTCAGGGGTCTAGTGGAGGAATTGGTCTGCCGGTGCTGGGATTCAAAAACATGCTGAGAACACAAGAAACCCCCAAGATGCCAGGCTTTGCTGTCTGGATGTGACGTACTTCTCAATATCCAGGTCCCCATAAGATGCCACATTCTACACTAAAGCCACCGCGGAGTCACTCCGGGTCATTCTTACCATCCAACAGTGACCTAGCTGTTTCTCTGCCATCTAAAATCAGCAGCTCACAGACCTGAGCCAGAGGACGATAAAAAGAATCCCTGAAATCCACATCAGGCTGGCAAAGTGAAAAACACTGTGACAGCTAATAATTGCCCGTTTTCTCGGGTCTCTGCTTCTCATACCTTCGCTGTCACAAGAACCTCATCGAAAACCTGTAGGTTATTCCAGATCCAAACTTCTTTCAAAGCAGTATGACGTGTGTATCTGCGTCTCCGTATGGTCCATATGTTCTGCTGAGACGTTTTCGGCGTTCTCCTTGAATATGTCTCACGATAAAGCCGATTGCGGTGGCCGTGGTGCCATTGTCAGGTGACACTGGCAGGTATAGTGGTCACAGGGAGGTATGTGTGGCATTGCGGGTAACAGGGGTACAGATGGGAAATCGATATCCTGTTTTGGGAGCTTAATGATGCTGAACAATCAACGTGAGCAAAGGCAGGAGACGGCACTCAAAATATTCCTGTATCAGAAGCCAGGAACCAGATACCAGAACAAGCCAGAGATTCCTCCTTGTTTTGGGGCAAAATGGCATGGTGAAAGTGAGGGAGAAGTATGTAAATTCAGCGTATTGAACATGTAGAAACTTCCAGCAATTCTTAGTTCCCATCTGTCCTCATGGTAGGAATGACAGTGTTTTAAACAGAAGCGACATGGAATCCCAGCTGTTCGGTCCCTCTGCAGTGTCCCTCCCTAACATTTGACAGCCCTGTTTTTCCTTAAAAAAAAAAAAGAATGACGTCATTGTGATAATCGCGACATCGCCCTAAAGGAAAGCCGGGAGCAGAGTGGCTTCACGCAGGCTGTGAGGGCTGCCCCGGGAAGCTTGTGGCACCAGCTCGCTTCCTGTGTGACAGACAGGCAGTGGGCTGGTGGCCCTTCCCGCTGTGTGTGCCACAGAGGAGTGCTGTGGGGCCGTGCACATTTCCCAGTGAATAAGCAAGGGGGCGCTAAGCAGCGTATATCTGTTTTTGCCCTGCAGTGGCTGAGAAGGATCTGGCTAAGCTGCCTGCAGGACGGCTGCAGAGAGCCCCCGGCGAGCCGCACGAAGCCCTCCTGCTCCCCCACAGCATGGGGCCCCGGTCCCCGCTGCTCGGGGCCACACCCTCACCTCTGACGGCCGGCGATCCACATTCAGGAGGGGGTGCCAGAGCCCAGACCCCTAGCTGCCTGCCTACACCCAGCAGCCTGGTGGCGTGGGCCAGCCTCAGCAGCAGGGAAGAGGCCCTGGGGGGCCATGCTGGGCGGCCCCAGCTCACGCCGCCGGGCCTCAGCACCACAGACGCCCTGGGGAAGTTGGCAGCTCAGAGTGGCAGCCTGTCGGAGGTGAGGGGCTCAGGGCTGTTCTCCATCCTGCCGGGAACTGATTCCTCATCTTGCCGGGCACTCTTCCCCTCCACGTGACATACCAATACCAGTAGAGCAAAGCAGCCCAAAGAATGTATGGGAGGAAGAGTATCCACATGGTGCTGGGATCTGAGATGTCTCAGTGGAGTCACAGCGGGGTCACCACCCCAGGATACAGGCTGCATTCACCGTAGATACCGGCAGGTGGACCCCCCCTTCCTATTGGGATGCTAGGGGTCATGGAGGCCTTCTGGTAGCAGATCTGCGTACATGCTGGAGTCTGCTGAACTGTGATGGAGAAGGAGGTTTCCCAGCATAAGTGAAATCACAGAAGAATGTTCCAGAAGTAGTGGGTGGTGGCACTGGGTGGTGCGGCTTGTTGACATGACGTGGAAAAACTGTGTGTGGGATCAGGCAGCGTTTCAACGAGTGTTTTTCTCCGCCTGGCTGTCGTGGCCCCGTGTTTGTCGGTGTGGGATCCTTCACGGCCCTACTCATCCTTGGCAAAAATCACGTGGCTTCTCCACGCGGCACTTTTCAGCAGTGGCTTCGGCCGACGCCTGCACGGATTATCAAGTGTGTCGGCACTGCGGATCGCGTGTGATTGAAGCCAGCTGGGCTCGCGGCCGTGGGAATGGGCGGAGCGCATCCACCAGACGCCGACGTCCCGGTCTGCGCAGTCTATCTGCACGTGGTGCGTGACCTGCGAGCCCTTACTCCGCTCCCCCCGGCCTGTAATCTATCCTCGGCTGCTACGTCAGCTGCGTGCTGCATTCCCCAGGCAGGAAGTGCGAGGATCTGCATCGTACTCTATCTCTGAAAGCTAGGAGCACATTAAAATGATCCCTGCAGAGGAGCATACACTTACATACAGAGCATACAGGCGTACAGTTTATTTATTACGCGTTGGCTCACGGTTGCGAGGTGTTCTTCATTTTTAAGAAAATAGAAACATCTGTGGGAGAAACATGGCCGCCATGTGAATAGGGCCATGCTCTGCGTCTCCGGTTCCTCGCTGATGGACGACTGAGTGTGGCCAACCCACCTCCCCTGCCCTCCTTCTCCTGGCCGGGAATTCTAGGCCACTCCATCTCTCTTGTTTTCCAAGAATGTCCGAGAGGAGGATCAGGCTTCGCGGCGTAGCTGGGAGGGGGGTGAGCGCCTCACCTGGATGGCAGCGCCGTAAGCCGCTATCTAGTAAACCCTGAAGTGCTGATCAGAATGCCGTGAAAATGAGCTTAGTGTGAGCTTGAAGTTCAAACATTCTGGAGTTTAGCACCAAATGCCAAACAGCCTGCTGGATCCTGTCTTGGTGGCGCCTGGTGGTGATGCCAACCTCAGATGGTCCTGCTGCTCTTTGTTTCATCAAATTGGCGACAGAGAATTTTACCTTAATTCCCAGCTGAAATGACGTGAGTTAACTGGGTGGAATACAAAGGACTCGTTCCTTAAACAATGACCAGCTCCACCGTAACGGTTATGGTTAAGGTTAGGTTTAGAGTTATGGTTAAGGTTTGGTTTGATTAAGGCGTTCACATTAGCCAGTTCAGAATATGACTGCCAGCTCCATTTCCAGATCATGATGCAATAGCTTCTGATGTCAACTCATTCTAAGGAAACCACACCCTCTTCTTCCTGTGTGAGAATACACACTCTCTCCCTTCTGTGTGAAAATACACGGTCTCTTCCTTCTTCCACAGGAGGAGATATGCCACCAGCTGCAGGCCGTCCGACAGCCCTGGTTGGTCCCCAGTGATGCGGAGAGTGACCATGTGGAGTCACTGCCAAAGGACAGCCGTGAGTGTACCTCACTGTGCAAGCTCTGTGATTCCTCAGAGACACTCCTTAAAAGCTCCTCACATGTTCCTCATAGACTCTTCATAGGCTCCTCACAGGCTCCTCAGAGACACTCCTCACAGGCTCCTCAGAGACACTCCTCACAGGCTCCTCAGGGACACTCTTTACAGGCTCCTCAGGGACACTCCTCACAGGGGGGTTAGGGGGGTTACAACCCCCTTATAATTTACACCCACCCTCAGCCCTAATTAACGTGACCCCTTCAGGCACTGCTCCCTGAGTCCATCGCCTAAAGTCTCTCTCACTGAGTAATGGGTACCTCCCAAGACAGTGCTCAGTCGCTCTGTCCTCTCCTGCTTTGCAGCGCCCCCTTTCTTCAGAGTCGGGAAATGAACCCAGCATGTGCTGCTGCGTGATTCTGAAGTGACTTTGCAGTAGGAAAACGCCTCTGCAGCCATGCGGATGAGGTGTGTGTGTCTCAGCTGAGGAGAGAGAGGCAAAGCAGACGGCCTGGTGTTCAGACCCTCACCGGCTGTTATTCTTTTAAAGGAGAAATATAAAGTTTCACAGCCCCAGGGCACTTTCAGACAGACAGAGTCGAATGTAAGTTTGGCTGTATTGTAAGAGTCAGGCAGATAAGTATCTTCTAGTTCCCATCTGCCTCTCTTATACCTCTGTATTTACTTACTTAAGATTCTTACAATTTTGCATTCATATTCGCAAAGTACTTTAAAGCCTAACCACTTAAACCAGTCAAGAAAAAGTCCATCCTGATTCAGTGATGGCAGTGATGTAATGGACAAATACATTTGCTGATGTTAATAAATCCCCAGGGGATTGGTGTCCTGCCCGGGTGGCTTTAAGTTTGACTTTGAATGCGACAGTGACAGTGAAGTGCTTTGTGTCGTCTGATGAACCCTCTGGGTTTGTGGTTCTCTTACGAGGTCCAGCTTTGCTTTAGCAGTCCTATGCCATGGCCAGAGCACACGTGTTGGCTGCCGTCCAGCTTTCCGTGTTCAGCTCTGATCTGAAGCTGCACCGACAGCGTGTACATTTCAGTCCCCTCCCAATAGAGCCATTCCAGGGGTTATTTCTACTGTGACATTCTGGAGTCAGATTTACAGTAACTGCTGTCTAAAAGGACTTCAGGTGATCCTGTAGTTCAGTGCCGTTCCTTTAGCACTGTTTACACGCTGATGGTTTTGGCTCCTTTTCCAGAAACAGCCTGTAATCTGTCTGACTTGGTAAATAAGGGATTAACTGCTAAGACAGAGAATCCCGTAGAACAGAACCCTTCCTTCTGAAACGTGCCTTCCTGTCCCAGGGAGCACCACACACACAAACACTGGAATTAAACTAGGAGTCGTTTTCCGTTACAGGTGGCCGTGGAGGCTCGCGCACATGGAGTGTTGATGGATGTGGCCCTACCTTTAGCGGTGGCGCCCCAGAGACCCCTGAAGAGGGCCCCGCCACAGGACGGGGCTCTATGTGTTCGGGGCATGAACCACGTTCTGCATGTAATTAGGCGAAGGCTTTGCCAGCCACAAGAAGGCTGAGTCCATGCCATGACTCGATGCTGACTCCACTCGTGTATGGTGTCTGGGGGGGCGGGGGGTGCCGGTTCTGCTGACACCCCTTGTGTGCCAAGGCTTGTTTGTGATCCAGAGCCAAACCTGCTGCTCACATATACATATATAAATATATATAAGTTGTGTATCTGTCTTGGGGGGGGGGGGGGGGGTTAATTGACGGCTAAAAACCCACAAGATGAGAGATGCCCCCGCGGCCCCCAGCTTTTCCATTATGCATTCAAACAGGAAACCTCCAGAATGTCT
>JAODKC010000036.1:20080871-20096405 GCA_026777985.1 Mormyrops attenuatus
TTCAGACCCGCGTAGCATACGTATTTGGGGGGGGGGGGGGGGTCATTTTCGTGCATTAATAGCATTACAACTTCATGTAGCAGCAGCGCTAACCACTGCGCCACCGTGCCGCCCGGCATTACATCTTTGCAGCTGAATACATTTCAGCGCTCCCTAGTGCAGTGGTCCTCAAACCTGTTCTTGGTGCCCCCCCCTGCCAGAATGTTTTCATTCCAACCCACACTGCTTTCAACCTGCCACATTCATTATAAGCTTATTAAGGTCCATATGATCCCGATTAAGGTAGGGTTGGCATGAAAACATTCGGATGGAAACAGGATGGATAACCACTGCGCGAACATGTGTGCAAGTAAAAATCAACGCTAATCAGGACGATTTACATCTCTCATTCAGCTGCGTTAACCAACATTCTGCTTTCTGTTTTTCTTCCACACTTTATTACTCGTAATCACTGAGGAAAGTAAACAGATTACAAACATTCATTAACACTTTAGTTGAGGGGGCACAAGTAATTTATTTACCCAGTTACTATTTAAGTACAAATAATGAACAAATACAGTGACCGCATGAAGTACACGAGCCGTTATGATTGTTTAATGATGAACAAACATGGGATCAGTTGCTAAGTGACACTCAGTTTCTGGTTAATACATTAAGTGAGAGTGTACTACTACATTATTTGTGCTCCCTCAAGTAAAGTGTTACCATTTATTTATTTTTCAGCTGCTCATTTTACAAAGTTGTTGAGAGGGTGAAGAACACCAAGTTCCTGGGTGTCCACATTACCAATGACCTCTCCTGGTCCCTCAACTCCACCTGCATAGCCAAGAGGGCCGGACAGCGTCCCCCAAACGATCCTCACCACATTCTACACCAGCACCATCCAAAGTCTGCTCTGTAGCTGCATCACTGTCTGGTACGGGAACTGTAACATCTTGGACTGTAACATGCTCCAGCGGATAGTGAGAGCAGCTGAGAGGATCATCCGTGTGCCCCTACCCCCCCAAAAGTCATTTTCCAGACCCGCTGCTACAACAGAGCTGTAAACATTGTAAGGACCTATCCCACCGCTACACGGACTCTTTTCTCTCTTACCGTCCGGAAAACGGTATCGAAGCTTCCGCTCCACCTCTACCAGACTGTGCAACAGCTTCATACCACAAGCCATCAGAACTCTGAACGCACACTAATACCAGGACTGTCTCTCTTTAAATACCTCTAAACTGCACATACAAATACTACCTCTAAATTGCAACTGCACTTGTCCACTGTAACTGCCGCATTATGTGTCCATTTCAGCATTGTTAATTCTACAACTATAAATCTCAACCTTCTGCCACTGTGAATCTAGTACTATTACTGACCCGTGCAATATAATAATCATATGCAATATCAGTCATTATGGTTTACGTCCCTCCACTGTTACAAACTGGAATTGTGTGCTGTCTATTTATCGTCCTGTCTGTTTATTGTTGTATTGCATTGTTTTGACTCTGCTACTGCACTTTATGGAGTCTTATGTTGGGGTAAATCCTGCTGTTTACATGACCTCCTCGCTACTGCAAAACCTCTGCACTCTTTATTTACTGCCTGTTTGCATACCCTGTTACTGTGATGTTAAGTGTACTGTATGGTATTATATGTTACACCGGGGCCATGGAGAAACGTTGTTTCATCACTCTTTGTACAGGTATGAAGCTGCTGATGACAATAAAGTAACCTTGAACCTTGTACAGGGGCATGGGGGGCTGGACCCTGTCCAGGTAGGGGGCACCCATCCAAGCACACATACATGAAATTCAGAGACATAAGTTAATATAACTACTGGTATTTACACTGTGTGAAGATACCAGAGGAAGCCTTCAGGACACAGGGTCCACACACACAGAGCAGAGATGGGATTCAAACCCATGACTGTGAAGGAGAGAGGACACTGCTATGCACTAAGTCCCTGTACCATCTTCTGTGATGTCATCAGTGAAAATCCATGGATGATATGCAGTCAATATTGGAATTGATGACTGGTCAATATGGCATTTGTTCATGACCCTTTTTCAGAATCTGAACCACCAGCTGAATATGTTCATACAAACAGGGAGCTTGTCTCTGGTTGTCAGTGGAAAAGGATGTGAACCAGCGACCTTCTGATCATGGGCACAGAGTCATAACCTGTGGAGCAGCACCCTGACCCTCCTGTACAACAAAATACAATTAATTCATTAATTAAATAGCTTTTTAATTTAGCTTTGAAAACATGGCTGTTTAATTTCACAGTATGTACAGATTTGGATGAGAAACTGAATTTAGGGCATATTGGAATAAAGTTTATAGGCGAACATATTTCTCCATTCACACACTTTCCCAAACATCACCCTAGAGATTGGAATCATTAAGAAATTATTGATGTCTGTGCCATCATCGATTCCCATATCAATTCCTAATCACTGTAAAATAATCAAATATTAATTTATCACTGATTATAATTTTGTGGACAGGTAATTAGACCTGGTTAGCTACACGTTTATTAAAAAAAACAGAGAGATGTTTGTCCATCCATCTGCTGTAATGGCAGCCTTGGACACATCATTCAGCTCTGAAAGTAATTTGCCTTTCTCAACTTCATACCAGGCAGGGATGAGATGACTGGTCAGGTAGTCCCTTGTTGGGGGGGTTATGTCTTGGGTTACGTGCCTTGGTGCTTTCCCTAAATCATTGCTCTTCAAAGCTGGACCTTGATTCCAAATCCAGTCCTTGTTTTCAGTTCTCCCAGGTGGTTAGTTAAATAATTACTGACTCTGATTGGCCACAGAGGATTCACACCTGGCTCACAGGTAAAGGAAGGCTGGAAAATCAGCAGTGCTCAGCCCTTGATTTGAATAACCATAGCTGCCCTAAAGAATATTAGTGTAAATAAAATGCTAGATTTAAACATAATCAGCATGCATTTTTACAACACTGATGTAATTTTTGCCATCAGAAAAGCATACTGGGCTTTTAAAATCATGCTAAATGTAGCATAACATGAACTAAAGTGGACAACACCCTAGTTTAATATTACACATCTGCTTTACAATGTACTGACATACAAAACTAATGAAAGCATTTCACTACCAGTACCTACCTAAAAGCTTTTTGCTCTACTGCGGTGAAAGGGTGCAAACCTTTCACTACGAACTTTGTCACAGCCCGTTGGCACTTGTTCACCCTCTCCTCATTACATTTCGCTGCATAGCGTGAATGGGTTTCGTTTTTCCTGGCATGACGCGATTGCTGCCTCAGAGGAGTTATCGCTGCCATCCTGCATGTCATCTTCTGAAATGGATGAAACAAACGTACTACGTAATTCGTTTATGTTTCAGAAAACGTGCCTGTAGGTTGTAGGTCTCTCCCGTTCCGTAAAGTTACCCGCGACTATGGAGACCACGGAGTTTGCACTCGGCGGAGTGGCGAACACATGGCAATCTTTAAATGTAATGCCGTGTTGACAGCTTAAATGCTCAAGCATATTACTAGTGTTACCACCCTTAGAGGTCACAACGGCTTTGCATTGGTTGCACACTGCACAATGGTCGTCCTTCTTTGCAAAATGCAGTCATGCCCTGGACCGCTTCCTGCGATCCATCATGTGGACTCCAAGTAGCGGCATGAGACGTCATTTCGCGCGACATAAAAAGTCAGGATGAATCGTTAGAGGAATCGGAGGTGTACGATTCCGGTTCTTCGCAACAATAAGAACCGGTTCCAAATGGGAACCGGTTCTCGATTCCCATCCCTACATCACCCTCTGGGCTTGTTTCACTTAGGTGTTAATGTCATCTGATTTCCTTATTAAGGCAATTGAGTTTATCTAACACCAGGAAGTGAAAACACACCTTACTGGGACAGGATGGGTTGGGTCAGGTCAAATGCCCCCCCCCAACAGCTCTCCCAGTACAGAGGGACAGCTGATATCCTTCCTGCTTTTCTAATGTTATCCTCTCTTCTGTGCTGTTCGTTCTATGGTGTCCATGTCCACTTCTCAGTGTTGTTGGAAAGAATCGGAATCAGAATATAGCCTACTTTTATTACCCCGGAGGAAGTTACTTGTAATTACAGAGTGATATGGGAAAGTTATGCTAACATTTGCATCCAACATGGGATTGGTATGGATTAAGTCCATATAGAATTTACGTCGATTCCTTGCTATTTGAAAAAACGTTCTGATAAACCTCTTTTTTCTATTGCATTTCATTGCATTGAATACCGTTTTGGTGACCAAAACTGCATCTGTCACAATTTAAGGCAGCTCAGTTCTACAGTTGTTCAGGACCCATACCCGCAACGGTGGAAAACAAACACAATGCGCGAAGTCACAAATGCGGCAAGTAGGCTATAGATGTTTTTGAATAAAATGTTTCAGAAAGTGACATCGGTGTTTGAGTTATTTATCATTTGTTAAATCGGTAGGTCATCGTGGAAGTGAATTTTTTAAAGCCATGTGTATGCTAATAAGCCTAATAGGAATACGTGTACTTTACTACAGTCTACCTACAAACGAGATAAAGGGAGACAGTGGGGACGTGTGTGTACAGGCACGGGGATGCGCACGCGTGTGTATAGGCACGGGGATGCGCGCGTCTATCTGTGGAATCCTGCTTGCAGCAAAAACATGCTATTAGTTCGTGATGGTCGTCACAGTTTTATGAATTCAAACATCACGGTATTTGACCCTAATTAGGAATGCTGCTTATCAAAAATGGGGCGGATGGATTAGGCTCTATATAACTGGGGGGAACTTGGCTACCACAGACTCACAGAACATCTGCAACATGGTTTTGCAGACTCTCAAGGAACTGAGCCTCCTCTAGAAGTACAACTAGTAAAGAGCAGTCCAGTTCACCACAGATGTCAATCAAACCACAGGTATCACGACCATGGGACAAGGGACACCAGCAATGGTACCTGAACACACTCCAAGCTGCCAGATTTTCTGCCCTTCAGCCTATCACTCAGTGGCCAGGCTGGTTTCCAAGCCATCAGTCATGACTGAGCTGCAGTCACTAACTGGGAAACACAGGTCAGAAAGCTGGGTTGGACTCATCGATTGCATCGGAGTAACCAAGGAGACGGTTACTGAGCATGGTTAGGTCAGGTGAGCAGCAAACCAATATCAGGATGCTGAGCTATAGACGAGAAACCAGGGCACAATCCAGAAGTCAAACCAGAACCAACAGAACCAATCTGAGGAGAGCTAGCAAACCAGAGCAGTAGATTGTAGTGCCACGACCAGGCAGGGAAGTATGACCAAACTCAAAGCTGAGCTAAGTCTCTTTAGCCAGAGTGCAGTTCAATAGACTGAGAGAATGACTGCAGGTGAGGAACAACACAGATTGGATCCCTCTGGAGGTGGATATGGCCACAGAGGATGATCACACCTTCTTCTCACAGTCTGGCCTCATAGCTGGGGGCTGAATGTGACCAGGGGCGGATTAATGAACAGGCTGCAGCCTAGGGGCCCAGAGTCATCAAGGGGGCCCTACTGGCATTCTAGTTTTTTTATTACTGTTTTTTTTTTTTAAGTGATCCTTCATGTGTCATTTATTTGTTTGTGAGTTAATGATTGGTTAAAACTGAATGGGGCAACCCATTCTAAATGTATCTCTTTGTTGCTGCTCTTTATATACCATTTTGTATTTACTGGAATGGCTATGCGTGGTCTCCTATGTAAAATGGACTTTACAAGTCTGATCAATGAGTTTTATGCCAGGAAAACATACAGGAAACCATTCTAACAGTACGAACTTGTTTTACATTGTTTCGGAATTTGCCGCTCTCGGTACAGTTGTCTGTGGTCTGTACCCTCTAAGGTAAATGTGCATTTAGCACACTTTGTGGATGCAGTGGACGCGCACTGGATCAGAGTGTAATGTTTTAGGGTTACCGCTGTGGAGATGCCTTTATCCAGTCAGGTCTCTAGCTGTAACTCTCTGGTTGCTGCCTATGACTGATCCTACGGTGTAAGCTTCCCGATATGATTGCTCCCGTTTGATGCAGCACCACATTCTCTTCAGCTTTGCGGAAATAATTTTACAGTTACTAGTATTTAATATAGCTACTAATATTTAATAGTTTCATAGTTCATTGTTTTATCATTTTGGGGAGCGGGGGCAGAGGGGCCCATGGAAAGTGTAGCCTAGGGGCCCCTGAACTTGTTAATCGGACACTGAAGGGGAGCACCACTCCTCTCTGACAGTCCTAGTGTGTAGTATCTACATCGGCTTCCTCTGCAGATGAGGACCCCACATTACACAGTGTCCTGCCCAATAAAGTCAGCAGAGGCGAATTAAGGCAACCAGGTTTATTAGGGATCGAGCCAGGGGAAGTTGTGAGCCGTGTCCAAGTCGTAGGCAGAAATCGTCCGGAGACGTGGAGGACGAACACAGGGAAATCCAAGAGGGGCTTCACGGGGAGGGCGGACGGGCAGGAGGCGCGGGAGGTTCGGGCAGGGCAAGGAAGGCCGAACGTACCTGGGGAGACGACGAAGAGTTAGAGCGCTCAGCATGTGCATTGCAACAATACCTCGCACTGGACTGATATCAGTGCGTGACTTAAGTATGGTTGTTTCAATTAGCTTCCGTTGATTTCCGCTGATCACGCGAGGTGGGCGTGACACACAGAATCAGAAGGTTTAGTCCTGCGAGGAGCCTCCTCTTCACATTGCTCCCGACTCCTTTTAAAATCCAATCTCAGAATAATTAGACATTTTCCCCATGACCAGAGCTGGCTTCAGACCAAGCCTGCATAAATCTGTTAGCTCTGCTGATTGATCTTTAGCCGTCAGCATCCTCAGGTCTCAAATATATGATCTTAACTTCAAGGAAAAGGGTCGATAGACAGATGTCTCTTTCAAGAAAAATATTCTGCTAATGGTCATTTCTTTATTTAATATATTCAACTGTATATTCTGCTTAGGTGTCTTGCGTTCTTTATTTTATTTTCTCCCTAATATCAGTGAACATTGCGCCCTCTTGTGGTGAGATCTTACAGAGCGGTCAGGCAGGGTGCTGTGTTGTTTACGATGTACTGACACGTCATTCTTATCAGAGCGGTTCATTCTCAGCCTGGACGGTTTCATTTCTGACGGTTTGGCTTCACCTTCAGATTAGTGACCAGCTTACACATCAGGAACCTACTGAATTCAGAGTCATGCACGGATTAATGTTCCTGTGTTTCATAGTTTATGCTGTGCTAACGTGGCATCAGCCTGTCAACCAGAAAGGTGTACAGAGGAGGCATCACAACACTGTGAAGCGGGGAGGACATAGATATTTCGGAGGAGGGGCAAGTTTTGGAGACAAACCCCTCCACTCACCTGTAACTGACAGACGCGTAGAAAAGCCAGCGTAGGTAGACCGGTTACGTAATGAGATTTCCAATTGCTGCAGTTGTCATATTCGCCACTAGATGGCACTGAAGCATGTCCTTATGTTGTCCTTACTGCACTGAATCGTTCGTTACGTATTAACCTTTTCATAACCTTTTATATACTGTACAGGGTCTTAGATTTCAAAAGCAATATGTAGCCCACTTTATGCACTTAAAAATCTATAATAACACTCTGCTCAGCGAGTCAGGACACTGTCTGTCATCAGAAAGTCGCTGATTCAAATCCCAGGGCTGACAGACAGAAGGAACATAAAAAGTATCCTGACATTTTGCAGGCCTGCCTGTAACTCTCACGTAATCCAGATGTATCTGATGACATTCTGAAGGCCTGCCTGTAACTCTCACGTAACCCAGATGTATCTCTCTGATGACATTTTGCAGGCCTGCCTGTAAATCTCATGTAACCGAGATGTATCTCTCTGGTGACATTCGAAGGCCTGCCTGTAACTCTCACGTAATCCAGATGTATCTCTCTGATGATATTCTGAAGGCCTGCCTGTAACTCTTACGTAATCCAGATGTGTAGCTCTGATAACATTCTGCATCATCACACCTGAACTACCCCCCCGTACGCATCACTCTGAGTACCAGCAATGCTGCTGTCTGGATGCCCCCCCCCCGATGGAGAAAGAAAGAGGGGGGCTTTGGGCTCCAGCCCAGGCATTCTATCCATTATCCACTGAAAACATGAAGCACAGTCCTGTTAAAGGAGCTTTCTGGAAAACTGGGCCTCTCTGTCATGCCCCAGCACAGCCACCAGGGGCATAGCTGGATGTTGCACCAATGGGGTGACCAGGCTAGACTCAATCATTTTACTGGGGTGGCAATGGCATACCAACTGGGGGAGGGGGCCCCCTCAGTACATTTTGCTATTTCCCCATGATTTTTCTCGTGATCTAGTTGGATTGATCAATGGTTTGGGCAGCTCTGGTTTACAAAATCAAGTGGTCCATATTCCGTTTTTTTATTTTTTGGTGAGTAGTGGCAAAAGGGGCTGCCATGTATTTAGTGTGTGGGGGGGAGTGGTCACCCCTTAGATGTGCCCCTGGTGGTCACGTCCCCTTTAAGGCAACTGGTGGGTCAAGAGATCATTTTCAGTGGGTGATGGAGAGCGTGGTTTAGCTGGCAGGACAGTGGTTTACCTTTCTGTTTGGGCTGTACCTAATGATAGTTTGTTGCCCTTGGTCAGCCTCAAGTGACCGTGGGTCTGCAGACAGCACAGGGGGTATTAACACCACACAAAGACTCAGAGGGGCTAAAATAAAGACCCCCAATCTCTGGCCACTAACCCCTTGCTGAAGGTGAGCAGTAATTACAGTGACCTCCCCCCCCACCATCCCCCATGACAACTCCCCCCAGCACTGTGCTTATGCAGTCAGGACAAAAGGTGCAGACGCAGTGGGGCTTGAAGCGAGATGCGCACACCACCCCGACAAAGACCACATCTGGCCAAAGCTGACCCAAAGATGCTGCTTTCTGATAGTAAAGCGGCTTTAGCTCTGCGGACTCCTCTCTGCAGGGGCTACACTCATATGCAGATGAGCTGCTTCAGAGGATGCTGTGCACACCAGACCGCAAGGTACCTCTCTGAGGCTCCCTTCACTCAGCTTAACTCTGCGTGCAATGAGGGGGTAAGATAAATATTATCAGCAAAATAGCCCCTGCCTGGTCTGCTGGGTGGGCCAAAGTGGGCTGAAGCAGGAGGTTTAGGCCCTGTGAAGCCCCCTCCACACACAGCCGAGTGCCCCCGAGTTTACAGTAAACACTGGCCCATTCGGCCTCTTCCTGGGTCTTTAAGCTGCTGGATATGAGCCAACACCTTCGGCCATTGTGTCTGTCCGAGAGAAACACAGCTCTTTTTGCCTTGAAAGGAACCGGCAAACGTCTCATATTCATGACAGGCACTTGCCCCCAGCGCCGTAATTACTGGGCCCGGCCAAAGGCATCTGCCTGTCACGGTGCTGCCCCCAGGCCTCTGCTTGGGATCGCTGACAGCACATCTTATCTGCAGGCAGGAAGAGCTGCAGAAGGCGCTGCATAAAGACGACGGCCTTTTAGAGCATGTTAGGAGAGAGGGGACGTCCTGTGTGTGATATTCATAAGGGACCACTGAGGCCTAAGTGCTCATCACAGATTCAGCAAGGCCCTTGGAGCCAAAGGCAGCCACGGATCAGCGGGAAAATGTCACCCGAAACCCAGGGACGTGTCACTCACTCACGGGTTTGCACTCCTGTGGGTCAGTAAAGTTAGAGGTGCTTGCGATCGGAAGGTCACTGGCTCAAATCTCAGGGTCTGCAGAGTGATTTCACCTTTGGACCCTTGAGCAAGGTCCTTAACCCCCAATAGCTCCAGGGACTGCTTTATCAAAAATGTACGTCGCCCCAGAGTTAGGCTCTGTGGGGTGGGGGTGGGTCCGTCATCGAACGCATAAATCAAAGTCATCAGCGGAGTGAAAGGTGCCTCCCCAGGAGGGGTCCCAGCTTTCGTGGGCACAGGGCTGGTTTATGAGCTACACTCTGAGGGCCCACAGCCATAATGGATCAGGGACCCAAACAACCGGCAGTGAGCCAGCGACTGTACAGGGGGTCAGTGGGGGGGATGGGGGAAGGTGCCACGCCCATCTAGAGGACAGGATGTTTACAGGTATTTGGATTAGGGCAGAGGGGATATGAACGCACACTTCTGTGTTCGTATCCAGATTCTCAGACACCAGGAGTCCAGCATAGCTTTCTTCAGGTCATGGCGGGTCTCACCTAGGGTTTCTTGTGCTTAGATGGAGAAACTAAACACAGTCAGCGTCAATATGCAGCCACTGCATACAGCCCTCTGCATCTGCCTGATAGTGGGAATTCATTATATAAAACAGGCTGATTGTACTCAGGAAATTTGTTGGAAGCTGGCTGGCTGCTGCTGGAAGAGGTGTTGGTGTGGCCAACAGGTTAGCCGATCCTATGGTGTGTGTGGATCCCAGTGCCCCAGTGCAGTGATGGGAACACTGTGGCCAACAGGTTAACCAATCCAATGGTCTGTGTGGATCCTAAAGCTCCAGTGCAGTGACAGGGACACTGTGGCCAACGGGTTAGCCAATCCTGTGGTCTTTGTGGATTCCAATGCTCCAGTGCAGTGAAAGGGACACTGTGGCCAAGAGGTTAGCCGATCCAGTGGTCTGTGTGGATCCCAGTGTTCCATTGCAGTGATGGGGACACTGTGCTGTAAAAATCGTGTCATCCTGAGATGTAAAACCGAGGTCCTGACTCTCTGAGGTCATAAAAGATCCCTTATGAGATTTTTCAAAAGCGTAGGGGTGATACTCCGATGTCTTGTCTAAAACTGTCCACTGTGGCCCTATCAAATCTGGCCACCTAATCATCCATTATATCTAACTGGTAAATTCCCTCCTGCCCCTTCACCATCTTAGCTAGTGTGTGGTGAGCATACTGGCGCAGAATGGCTGTCGTCGCATCATCCAGGTGGTACTGCACAGCGGTGGTGGTTCAAGTGGCTCTCATTGGTTCTGTAAATTGATTTGGGCATCTTGAAAAGCACTATATGAACGTAACATTCATTCATCACTCCACCTCAGGCTTACAGGATAATCTTATCAGAAAATTAAATAAATGTGATTAATAAGCTGTCCGGTTGAGTAACAGGTGACAGCCCAGTCATTGGTGTTAATGAGAAGGTCCCATGCAATGATACTGGGTTGGATCACATGCCCATGACAGTCACATGACCAGTGACGTGCGGCAAAAGGTGCAACGGGACCCCGTGTGATGGCAGGTGGCCTGACCTGAGGGCTTAAGTCTTTGGGTGATACAGTGGTGAAGACCTTAAGTCCACCCCTTCACTGGTTAATTACCAAGGCTCCCAGTAATTAGGTCGTCTCCTTTAATCAGTTGAGCCTACTGGCTGGATGTGAATGGTCTTCTGTGTAGCCCCGCACCATGCTCCTGGTCTTTAACCCTGCCTCTCAGCAGGATCCTGGAACATTCAGACCCACCAAATAGAAACGTAAGCCAAAAATGGCACCGTTTACGTTCTCTGTGTTTTCACTTCCCATGTTTTATGTTCCTGTGTTTTTATCTTCCCCATTACTTTACCTTCCTTGTTTTTTAAAAGCTCCCTATGTTTTTACATCCCCTGTGGTGTACACTTCCTGTTTCATATTCCACGTGTTTCTACATTCCCAGTGTTTTACAGTCCCTGTGCTTTTATGTTTTTACTTTCCTCATCTTTTTAGAAACTACCCATGTTTTTATGTTCTCTGTGTTTTACGTTCTCTGTGTTTTACGTTACATGTGTTTTACATTCCCCTGTTTTTATCTTCCCCATGTTTGTACAATCTCTGTTTTACTTTTCCAGTAGTTTTTTATGTTCCCAGTGTTTTACCTTCCCCGTGTTTTACATTCCTTGTTTTATGTTCCCTGTGTTTTTATGTTCCCTGTGTTTTACCTTCCCCCTGTTTTACATTCCTTGTTTTTTGTTCCCTGTGTTTTTACGGTCTTCAAGCTTTTTATGTTCCCAATGTTTAACATTCTCCATTCTTTATGTTATTCATGTTTTTGCATCCCCTGTATTTTTAGGTACCCCAGGTTTTTACATTCTCAGTTTGTTTCTACATTCTGCCATTTTTCTGCATCATCAGTTTTTATGCTCTTTCAACAACTTTATATAAAGTGTAACATTTAAATATAACATATAAACAACACAAAAACAAAACCAATCTGTCCTTAACTGCTTATGTGCCGATTGCTGGAAACTGACAGTTACTTGTTCTGCTCAGTGTGTTTCACGCCCCAGCCAACAAGGGCGCTGTTTCAGGTATGCTATACACACTCAGACCACTTTGAGCTCCTGTCACAAAACAGTGACCAGTCAAAAGTGTTTCCATTGCCCTCGCAGTGTTTGCACAGGGGAGGGGAGATGAAAGGTGGGGCTGAACCCATCCAAGAGGCACATGGCAGACCCGCCCCCCCAAGCGACTCTTCTTACTGTAATCCTGAGCTCAAAGCAGCTGTAAAGGAACAGGGCAGCCCCTCACCCGAGGTGATGGGGGTGTAATTGTATCACACTGACTTTGTTTGGCCTCAGCTCTTGGGTGAGGCTGGGAGGGGGGCACATTGTGCAGCACACGTGCCCCCGCTGAAAGACCCTCTGTCTCCATTGCATTCAGGACATAGTACCACAAAGGCTGAAAAGGCCGTAATTAGCACAGTGACAGGCAGCGAGGAGGAAGCATGTGTGTGAGAGAGGCTATAAAGCCAGCCCCGGCCCCGGCCCTTCCCCACCAGCCTCATTAGCTCCTGCGGCACAGCGCCGACGGCCCAGCCTCCTCCGGGGGGCTGTCTTTGCCGGCCATGTAATCTGAGACAAGCTTCCCAACAGATGACATCGTTCTGTGCAAATCACAGACGTGCAAGCTCGATGGGCTGTCTAATCTCATGGCAGGATCTGGGCCTGCTGGCCGCATCCAGGGAAGCGGAGGAGCTGACACATGGTGACGGGGACAAGGGGAGAGTCACTTAACACAGTGTCCATCAAACACATACATTTCATTCAGTATCAAACCCGTTTGTCCTGCATGATGCACGTGACCAAAGCTGTAATACATCTTTAAAGCAGCTTACAGAGATTAAAACATTAGCTATCATATTAGCATAACATTAGTTTATAGAAATTAAAACATTAGCTAGCATATTAGCATAACATTAGCTTACGGAGATGAAGACATTAGCTAACATATTAGCATAACATTAGCTTAGAGAGATGAAGACATTAAAGAACATATTAGCATAACATTAGCAGCCAGAATGACACTATAGCCTGATTAAAGCACTGGGAAGCAGAAGAATGCCATTATAAAAGCTGGGAAACTCTTACTTAGGGAAGGAAGCCTGCGAACATTATGTCTGCGAGGTTAAAAACCACATGGACGCTGACAGAGTCGGTCGGTGCCATCTCTGACCTGGTGGTGACACCCAAAAGGTCTTTATGGGGCTGATCTGCCAGTCAGAGGCTGATCCACCTCCTGCCTGCCGGTACGAGAGGGCAGAGATGACAGGTTCTCCTATGCAGCCCCTGATTCACTGACATGGGGGTCTGTCTTCCTGATTTGTGGATGGGGCATGGTCAGTGTTGCCAAGGACACCCCCCATTGATCTGAATTTCTGAAGGACACCGAGGGGGGTCCCAGCGACACACGGATAATCCGCCTCATTGGCTAACGCAGTAACACACACCAGGGTCCCGCTCTGTTTACACAGCGAGGCAGATTAACAGACGCCCGGTTAAGGGATGCTTTGTGGTTTGGATATATTGATCTATCATCTGTAGGTCTCCTGTACAGGATCTCTGACACGTGCTGCTGTGGGGGTAGGGGGGATGCTGTGCTTCTGTCCAGGGCGTGCGTGTTGCACATCTACCCATATGGACACAAACACATGAAATTTTGTCCCCTCTGGAACCTCAGTATCAGTGGGAAATCATCAGTAGATTAAGAGGCCAGCTGAGCATTTTTGTGCAGATCCATATCTGTGCTGATCCACACCTCTCCTGATCCATATCTGTGCTGATCCAAATCTCTCCTGATCCATATCTGTGCTGATCCACATCTCTCCTGATCCATGTCTGTGCTGATCCTCATCTCTCCTGATCCATGTCTGTGTTGATCCTCATCTCTCCCGATCCATGTCTGTGCTGATCCATATTTGTGCTGATCCACATCTCTCCTGATCCATGTCTGTGCTGATCCTCATCTCTCCTGATCCATGTCTGTGCTGATCCATGTCTAGCAGTTATAACGGTAGAGAAAATTCGAGGCATTCTTTCTACAAGGGACATTAAATACTGCTCTGTTTCATGGGGTGAAACAGGTAACTAGTGCATTTAAAGTTAAAGGACAACCTAGACTATGACATCACCACACAGCCTGTGAATAGGATGTCAGACATCCACTGTTACATACTCTTTCCATGTTATAAAGGAAACTTGTTTTTTTTTTTTTACTTAAATTTTCATTTATAGTTGTTCACTCAACTTTCCAATGCTTAACAAGAATAAAAATTCTGCAGTTTATGGAATAAATGGAAAAGTGATTAAAAACCTGTGGTGTGCAAAAGCTTTTCACTGGTAGTGTACATCTGTGCATATCCGTGTCTGTGCAGATCTGCATCTCTGGCGATTTATGCTTGTGCTGATCTTTATCTGTGCTGATCCACATCCCTGCTGATCTTTATCTGTGCTGATCCACTTCTCTGCTGACCTACATCTGTGCTGAGTCAGCACTCCAGGTCATTTCCGTGAATACCAGCCCTAGCCACAGGGCTGGCATGACGGGTGCCTCCATCACGCCTGGTGACCACAGGTGACAGTAATGTCCTCTGTCAGGGGCCGCCATGCTGCTGATGTTAACTAGCAGAAGCCACTGGAACATCCAGAGAGACATGGGTCCTTCGGCTCAAAGTAGGGGGACGGGCGGGGGTGTTAAAAAACAACCACCCAATTACCACGCACCCCGTCACTCAGGCAAAGTAGGCCATTATTAGGCGTGTTTCCAGCGAGGGGCAGAAGGCTGCGTCGCGGACAGACGCCCAGTAATGGGTCACAGGGGTATAGCAGCTGAAGCAGCTCTCCGCTCAGTCCACTTACCGGGAACAACAGGCCCTTAAAGAACATGCGCCCTGCCCAGCCAGCCCGCAAAGGGCAATTTAATATCTCCTCTGAAATCATTCAACGGTAATGTGTCTTATTTGCTCACCTGGGGACCTCATTAATACTGTTACCATCCCGAGTCCAGGCCCAGAGATGTCCGTAATGGGTCACACTTCACCTGTGGCTGGGTGTCGACCATCTTAAGAGGCATATGGGAAGTTACAGGCCAATCAGAATCGGGACACCTCCAGGACAGAGGCAGCTTGTCCCTGCTGCACTTCCCACATGATGCCTGATGTCTCGACGATCAAAAGAAGCCCCCTCCCAACCTGTGTGATACCCAAACCCTTTAATTACCTCCCTGTTTTTTCAGTCAAAAGTTATTGTGTTGGGGGCACAGCCATTATTCACAGCTTGGGGGGGGGGGGGGGAGTCACTGAAGGTACACTCACCGGGACC
>JAODKC010000036.1:20108590-20130850 GCA_026777985.1 Mormyrops attenuatus
ATATATAAATAAAAAACATGGTCCCAAACATTTATTACGAATAGAGTCAAGACAAATAAATAAATATATTTGGCAAAACAACAACCCTTTGCATTGTCCACAAGGATGCTTACAATTAAATATATATTTAATGAAACATAAAGTTATTAAGACTGTGTTGCAGCATCTTCAGAAGTCGTCGCACAGTCTTCATTTGGGGCCGCGCTAGTTCCAGGGTCTGTGGCTCTGCGGCGCGGCATAGGAGACGCTCTCTCCGGCGCGTATCTGTGCTCCCGGACATTCAGTGTTCATGGAGAATAAATCTTTGCCAACAACTGTCAAATTCGCAGAGATATTTGGGGGGATGATGGTTTCTATCAGTGGTCCTTCTGCAAATTCACAAAGTATGTTTTTTTTTTCCTTCTTTATTGACGGTTGTATAAAATAAAATAGACTTCACGCCACATAATATATGAGGTCGCATCCACACTTCGTTGTTTCATTATCTAAAGCGTAAATTCGGAAGCTGACATGCTGGCATTATTTAATAACAGATTTCTACAGACGAATCAAACGCATGGACAGGGCATGGACACAATTGTGAATGTGAGTTAATTTTATAAAGAATAAACCCTAAGTTATACAAAACACTGGCAACCATTGTATCCAAAGTTGTTTCCTCTTACCTTGTACTAAACCCACAAGCTCAAATGCGTTTTAAGTTCATAAAAATTTGTTTTCCCATGAATGATTCATTATTTCTGAGCCCATAGATAAATATAACAATAAAAAGGCCGTACCTTTGTGAGTCTTCATGTGATACTTGAGTTCCTGTATTTCTTGAAAGGCACTCGCGCAGATATCGCAGGAATAAGGCCTGTCCTTGGCGTGCGTCCGTCGGACGTGGCTGTCGTGCGCGGCGTGGGAGGCGAACGCCTTTCCGCAGTGCCTGCATTTGAAGGGCTTCTCGCCGGAATGCTGCCTAATGTGCGTCCGTAAGATGCTGGAGGCGGTGAATGCCTGGAAATCAGTCAGGACACAACTTAAATTACCAAATGTGTGCACTGCTGCATGGTTCGCTAATAAATCCCCCAAAGGCGTTAGTTTAATCATTAGCATAAAAAATATATATTTTTGCGAGGTTAGTAAGATAGAAACTCCAAAAACAAACACGAAATTTTATTAGAAATGTTCTAGAAAATATTTCAGTGAATTAAGGAAGTACTTTTACCAAGAAAGGGAGAAAATCGGTAGGAGGACACACAACTTCTGTTCTTTTCAATGCCATAAATTTAGCAGGAAATCCCAGTTAACAGAAGGATGGCTGTACATCTGTCATTAATTAGCATGTAAGTGTTTCGAAGCAGCGTGTCTATGCCGACCGCTATAATGAGAGCTCGCTAGGCAAAGGCACCGTGAAATGGACGTGAATTACCTTGTTACAGTAGACGCATTTGTATGGCCGCTCCCCAGAATGGACGCGCATGTGTTTGTTAAGACTAGACGACTGTGAGAAACTTTTCCCGCATACAGAGCACTGCGGAAAAAAAGAGGACGATCAACTCTGCTTCATTGTACTGAAAATCTTAGTCATTAGAAATGCACCGCTTTCTTTAAGTGATTAATATGCTTCGATCACGCAGTGATGTGTCTGTACATTTTCAGTATAAATTTCATTCAAAAATAAAGTTAATAGTGCGGTGATTGAATTCTTATTTCTTTAATTCGGTGTCATATCTCCCGGGAACTGTTCCTTCAGCACCCGTCGGGATCCCACCACTGATGTGGGTTAAACATCGGCTACTGTGTATTCACAGGTTCAGCAGGAAACGTATGCAAAATGCACGTAAGTTAACACACATAATACACACATCACAATCAAAACATTGCATGTAGGGATGCAGTCACTTTGTGGTGTTATTGTCAGGACGCAGTAACTTCGTGGTGTTATGGTTTAGACGCAGGCACCTTGTGAGGTCTGTGCTTCTCATGAACATGAAGAATGTGGATCCTGAGCCGGTCGCGCTTTTCAAACGACCTGTTGCAGAGGTGGCAGGGAAACTTCCGGTCCCCCTGATCCACGCAACGTGTGTACTTCAGGTGCTTGTCTCTGTAGTATTTGTAGGCGAAAACCTTCCCGCACCGCTCACACTTGAATCCTTCTCCAGAATCTAAATTAAAAAACAATAAGAAAAAGAACACAGATTGTCACGAGACTACGGTTATAAAGGTACAATTACGTGGGAAGAAAGATTTATATAAATATATGATTTATGTGGATTTTATATAATAATAAGAGACACCGTGATCCTGACACCTGACCTTCCGTGGTCGGCTCGGCGTTTCCCTCCGACACCACGGCCTTCAGCGTCAGCGGGATCCCGAGGAACTGCACGTAGGAATCTCCGTACCAGACGAGTAGCTCCTGCTTCGGGCTGATTTCCTTACACGCTTCGTAGAAGATCTGCCCGTGGCTTTGGACCGCCAGCAGATTCTGCTCCTCCGGAAAGCGAGCGCACTTCACAAGCGACATCCAGTTTCCCGAGGCCCCGCGGCCATCAACGAAGTGGCTCAGACGGCCGTTCTCGAAAATCTAGATGGGGAGAAGAACCTGAATGTTGTCAAGTTTGTTCAGTTTCACTGAATGTTGTTTAATAAAATTGCAACGGTCTCTGGTGTTCTTAACCTACGTGTTTTTCCCCCAGACAATGTAAGTTTAAATATAAAGTAGTTGCAAAATGACATTTTAAGAGTTTACATAATAACAATAATAATAATAATAATAATACGCATTATTGTATAGTAATAATGATAATTATTATTATTATTATTATTGTTGTTATTATAATTGTTATTATTATTATTATTATTGTTATTATTATGTTATACTGAGTCAGTGGAAAAACATCAAATTCAGCAGACAGTCTCCTACCTCCCACATCAATGTATTGTCGTCATATATTTTGATCTCGCTGGTATTAACCAGTTTTCCTTGAAATGGTCCAAATCTCGTACCCTTCGGGATGACGCTATGGCTGGCAAACACTCCGCAATGAGGCACTCCTCCGCACTTTGTCTGGAGCACAGATAACCCTAAAATATTTGTGAAAATCAAATTAAAAATCACATTCATATACTTTCCTCATTCTCAGATGTAAAATGAAGGAAACTTACAAAAAGACATAAAAAAAATACCTTCAGGCAGCTCGAGAGCCTCCGTGTCCATAAGATGTATCTGATTATCAGAAGCTGCAAGAAGGTATGACGAGTGAACACGCACATCCCGCAATTACGATTAATAAGCATCATTATACCCATCAGTAGAGGATCAATCTGTTTCTTGCTGAGGTGTTTTTCCTCACCAAATTTAGTGCAGGACTTTAGTAAAGGGGTACAAACAGAATTCACTATCATGTAAGTAATAAGGTAGTGAGAAATTTACCAGTATTTCCCGGAAAGGCGATGCCAGAAATAGCGTGGCCGCAGTTCTGCTCCCTGTTTTTGGAGTAACCGTATAGCACCGTGAACAGGTCCTCTTCGGTGAAATTGAAAGTGCGCGTTTTCTCGTTCATTGGACTGGTGTTGTGCAGGTAGACGAAACTTTCCTTGGGTGGGGTGGGCGACTCGAAGTATGACTTCTCGCTGGAAGGGCTGCTGAACTCCGACGAGGATTTCGCCAAGTGCCCGGCAACACCTGAGCTGAGCTCCTCTAGCCCGGAGAAGACGGCTCGGGGCTGAGGCGGCATCCTACTTGGGTAGGACCCCCCCGCGGCGGTATATACCTGCTCCGGCTGGAGGGTGTGATTAAACAGGGACGGCAGACCATTGAAACTTAACGGCATGGTTCCCGGTGTGTCCGCGACCAGACGTCCCAAGGACTTGAGGGGGCTGAAGATACTGCGGGCGTTTCTGAGCGCATCCACAGAAGCGGCCTGGAACCCTGAAGCCTTACAGAAGCTGCCTTTCAGTACGTCGAAGTGGCAGCTTTGGTCTCTCGGCGTGGGATTAACGGGAGTGAACAGCGACATAACGGAAGCTGGCGCTATAAAGGCAACTTGTGATTTCCCGTGTTCCCACCCACTTCGATATCCAGTCTAAAACATCAGAGTAAACATCATTAGAACTAAAATTAAACAAAGTTAAATAATTGATGATAGAAAATAGATGATTTCATACCTAGATCACGTGGCCTATTTCTTATAAGAACGGCATAGACTATATAAATATAATATTTTAAAACAAACTTCACTATAACAATTAACCACAGAACGTGAATTAGGCTATAAATAAGTAAATATATGCCAAATTAAATAAATTACATAAAAGGGTGTAAGGTAATAATGGAATTTCACCTACGGCTCTGCAGGCTGAACACAATTTGTGCAAATCGGATACTTAAGCCGCGCATTATAAAGTGACGCCCCTGTGAGCCGCTGAAGCCTTATTGTAAACTTGAATTTAAGTTAACAATGACAACAATGGGCTCAAAATGCCTTCCTGTCCCCTTGTAGAAGTAGCTGATGGACGGACCGCCCTACAGACAGTGGATAAAGCTTCTTTACATTCATATTAACAACAACCAAAAGTCCGTCTCCGCGCCACTTTTACACATGTCCGCCCTGATTGAATATTAGATATTTTGGAGATTTAAAAAAGCAGCAGTAAATGACACGCTTAATTCATATTCTGCAAATATGTGAGAGCAGTCGTGCTGGATCGTATGACGTGAAATATTTTAAGTGGCATTTTTTTTCTGCTATTTGACGACAGCGGGATTATATCATGAGTGCTTGCATAAATAAGAGGCATATTTTCAGTATTAACCTCGGAGTCAATGGCATCCAATAACTGAAAGAAATCAGGGTCGTGACACTTAAATTAAAGAACATCGGGTCAGTGACAAAGGTCAGCCGTAATGAAGCCGTAACAACAGTTTCACAAAGCGTTAAGCCGCCAACACAGGCAGTTAAATAGCTACGGAGACGGGCGCTGACGACCGATTTCTGTCAATTATAGACCTTTATGTGCATATATATTTTTATACAAATAGTCGCATATATAAAACTATTTCTTTTGGAAACATAGGCCAATATATTATGTTATATTATAACTGTGCTTTGCATATTAAATCTACATATTAAAATTTAAAATGTGAATAAGTGAATTTTCTTAGGAACAAGATATAATTAGGCTTACCTTTAACTCACACTGCAGTCCAACATAGACTACGTTTTCGGGGTGGCATATTCATTTCCAGGGCGCATCTGTCAGATATTAATTTCTGGAAATCTGAGTTATGTGGGGAAGTAACTTCATAATTGTAAAAGAAACGTCGGATGGTCGCTGCGGGTTCGGCGTTTGGACCGAGCCTGTCTGTCTCTGGCTTCTCGCAGGACAGGAGCCAGATGGTGGTAGAGAGGCGCTCTGTTCAGAGCCGGCACCGTGGACGATGGCCTTCTGCCTTCTTGACGGCCATTGGCCAGAGCTCAGCGCACCCCCAGCATCCCTGCAACCCCCCCGGGACGGTACTTTAGCACCTCATTATTACCAACCTGCTCTCCATTCGCCCCGCGGTTTTTTATATACACGCGCTCAGCCAGGGTCCGAAAACTCCCTCGACGTGGTGCATCTCTTAAAAACTTCACCGAAAAACATTTCCATTCCAAAGTCAACTGCTTGTAGCCGATGGTTAATTTCTAAGTACACAACACACGCAGTTACAATGGCCCATTCGATTTTTATTTCGGAAAATGTAAAAAATGTATAGTTTCTATATAAAGCCTCTAATTCAATTTGATCGAATATGATTTATATAAAAATACTTCGAATCAAATCAGGCATGTCGTAAGAAACAGTAAAGATTTGAAATAACCTTGTCTAAAATCGAATACAGCGGATTATATTAACTTTGAAACAGCCAAATACCTTTTACAGGTTTTGTTTATTTCACTTCATTAGTTCACGATTGGAATTACACACCGTAAGATTTACCCATTAAACTTAATTTGATTACTCGTTCGGTGTTTGGGAATTAAGCATAACATAGTCACATGCGTAATTCTACACCCGGAGAAAGAGGGACTGATTTGTTCCAAGATTTTTCTTTTGGCAATTTAAGAATTACAAAAAATATATACGATGTTTTACTACGTTTTACCATTCACTGAAATTTTCAAATAAAACTGAATTAATAATCTTATAGCTGATTTTAATGTCGCCCCAAACCGCTTCTTGCAAAGCATCAATAAACCCTTTACGTAAAATATTTTTCAAACAGGCCTATCGAAAATTGTCTTTTTATATGCGAATACAGGTGAAAGTAGAATCCTCAATTCTGCCGCAGCGTGTCTAAATTGAACAGAAAAGTTTATTTAGAAATACGTACCAGCATTGAGTGATTTTTTAAATTATATATGTTGATCATAGTAACTTCTTTTTCTTACTTTTCAGATGTTAAATAATAATAAAAAAAACTCAAAACACTAAAGGTAATTTAAGACCGATCTTTGTAACCCAGAAAGAAAGGCACATTTGTCGGTAATTAAGTGTAAGGATGACAATGGGAATTCCCGGTACGATACACTCGATAGTTTATATTAGGGTAATGACGGTTCTACCTTTTACTTCCACGAACTATATTCCCTTTAATGACACGAAATACGGGTCGTGATGCGTCCACAGATATAGATAAGCCTATACTTAAAATGTAAGCTAAAATAGAAAATCAATTTGTTTATAGTCATACTTAAGTTTATTTCAATTTTTGATTCTGGCGGATATTTCACACTGTGATTTACACTATAGCCTAAATGTAGGCTACTATTTTTAGAGAGATAACTATTTACTTGTACCTAAAAATTTCACTTCTCTTCGCATGGCATAGCTGATTGTAAAGAAACTGTTCTGACCTCATATGAAGCGTGATATTTTTTACGTTCAGATAAACGCAGTTTATAACTAATAACGTGTCTTTGTGAAGATCGATTACCACGAGGGTCCGGGTCTGGGATACTGGTGCAGCCAATACTCTGAGCTAAAGATACCTGAGCAACTAGTGTTTGAACAGAGGTGACAAGACACGGAATCAAACTTTGCAATTTTAGAAAGGTTAACTGGACTAGGCTTATACCAATATTTAGTAATCAGGATGCTGAAATTTAGTTTCGGCTGATCGCACTCAGAAGGAATGAACGTTAAATTACTTGCAAGTTACCGAAATGAGATATTTATCTAAAACGTATTGAAACGATGTAATAAAAATATTAACCATAATCAGACCAATCTGTAGGGACTGTAACCAAACTGTAACCTAGAGAAAAACAATGTTTGCATATAAAAAAAGAAGCAAGGTGATGGTTCGGTAACGACTAAACCCAGGCTCCGCTGAAAACGAATAAAGGAATAAAATGATAAACGGATGGAGTATTAAAACACGAACACAGATACAGACAAAAGGGTGAAGACTGCGATCGGTATCACAGGGAGCCCATCTAGCGAATCCGCTGTACCTACCGGAGGTAGGTCATGAAATACATGATCCTGAAATAAATCAACCAGAAATACAGCTCCCAGGTTTCAGCGGCAGGGAAGGACGAGCCTCAGGCAACCGCCGGGGGGCGCCACGACATGCGGGAGGACTTGGACCGGCAGCTAAGCTGGGGCAGAAAAGCGGCAGGTGACCGGACATAGGTGAGGAACTTACTGGAAACAATGTGGGCTTAATTCAAAAAGCAGAAAGGAAGAAAAAACAAAAAAACTGACAGCAATACGAATTAATATTATCCGGAAAATGCCCAGATTCGGAGGAAGCAGAAAGACCAGAGGGTCGCTGCAGTAACAGAAATCTTTATTTACAACGGTATTATTTAACATCAAATAGCATCAGCAAAGCAATATTAGTCGACAACTTGCATAAATGTGTTTAAAGTTCTCTCAGTATATCTAACTTTGCATAAAATGCTCACGCTAACATTACAAACACCAGTGCAGGTGAACAACGATATGTTTAATGTGAACAACACAACTTAAACGAGAAAATTACACGTCTTAACCCGCGACACTACCAGCTTCTGCCGGAGAGTCCATGTAAATGTACATATTGCTTAAATTTACCGTTGCATCATCTTATATCCGTAACCCACAAAACGGTCCATGAGAAACAAACTGTACAAATATGAGCCCACGAGTGATCAGGGAGAAGATGGGTGATGATGAGCTGAGAGGATGAGCCGGGGAGCCGGAAGGGGGCGCCCGGCGGGAAAGGCTGCGAGAGACGCACTCATCCGCTGTCGTACACAAACACTATACAAATATAATACAATTGACAACCTCATAGGAATATACAGGACAGAGAATCAGATCTAAGGCATTGTGCTAAGGTTTTAGCATTTCAAGAGTCTTGCATTTAGCTAAGAAATTGGCGGACTATACAAAAGAAATTAAGTTTTCAAAAATTTCTAAAACTAAAACAAAAAGTAGCGACAAAATTTTGCAAATTCATTTTTTTAATGTTTATAGGCAAATAGTTTCGTCGTGCTCATCACTATTGCCCATGTAGAAATACTACAAAAGGGTAGTGAAACCTCACCCTACACTTCATGGCTTGTGTTTCTTTTAAAATTGATGACAATCTTTGGATTTTTGCAAAGGGAGCGGTGCACTTGTTTTCAGTAAAACTGGATATCTTAAAAGGGTTCCATTATTTATCCCGGCATTTATCTAGAACACGGAATCGAATAAAAATGTGGTGATATCAGCAGAACATAGTACAAACAAGCCAGCCCTGATAAACAGAGAGATCAGAGCTGACTCCAGCTTCTACAGCGATTTAAAGGGAGCAGGAACCCAAATCCCTCGTGAGAGAGAGCAGAGTCAGGCAGAGGGAGAACAGCTCCCACCACAGGCTGAGAAGCGGCCCGGAAAGTTCCTTCTCGAGAGCCGCGTGCCACAACACCATTTATGTAATGGCGACTCGAGTCACTATGGAGACGAATCTTTTGTTTACATCCGGTGCGGTGATGGAGACGGCCTCCCAAGGTGCTTTGCAGACCCCTCTCTGTCTCTTACCTTGAGGACCAGACATCGTCTCGTTCTCGGGCTCCTTGAGCAGTACCTGTTATCAAACCGTCCCCAAAGTTATAGAGCTTGCTCCCAGCACACATTTGGACCGTCAATTTTTCAAAGGCAAGGAAATTTGGCTTGTCTCTCTGTGTGATATGGCTGGGTCACTAGAACACCTCAGAGAAGGGCGTGGCCAGAACGCCCCGTGCCGGCGGACACTCTGCGAGGCCGTGCACGTGGAAATACCTGCCGAAATGGTGGCGCAAGCAGGGGGCCACGGCTGACCCCGACGGTGGGCCGCCGGTCCCACTGCAGCCTGCATACCATGTTAATGTCTGCGGTCGCTGTGACCATTGGGGGGGGGTCAGGCACAGCACTGGCACCTGGCTGAGTCCACCTGGGGTGTACACTGACTCCACAGGGAGTCCGAGCTGCACAGGAACTCAGCAGGAGAGTCAATACCAGCAGGGAGGTGCAGCGGGCATGGGGGGGGGACGATCAGGGGCGGATTGACTATTAAGCCGCACAAGCCCTGAAGCTGGTTGCACACCCCAAGGCCCCTGGGAGATACGTCGCACTGTCCTGCCCCACCTCACACCCGTACGAGAAAAATCATAGTAATAATACTGATTCAAACCAGGGGAGCGAAACGTGCCTTCAGAAGGAAAAACTGTACAAAAATAAAAAAAAGGGTCGGGCTCTCGCTGGATAGTTATTGCTTGGTTACAGACACACAGGCACGCGCACCCCAGCTAGCTGCTGTCAGCGAGCACGGCACGCAGCTCAGGGCCGGCTCACTGACACGGGCCCTGTCCTATCTACCTACGCCAGGCAGCGAGAAGCAGGCGACATCTGTACACTGTACACCCCGCAGGGCTTCTCTGCGACAAACAGCTGCAGACCCCAGACCCCTGAACCCCGGACCCCGAAACCTTACTCTCGGACCAGAAGCGGTTAAGACCAGGCCTGGGAGAGAGAAAGAACTTAAATTAAAAACAGACATTTTAATCATTATGTACAACTTACTCATACCCCCCTTTATCGCAACCACAAGAGTCTATTATTTCAAAAATCATAGACCAAAACAGAAGGAAATCCATATTTTTGACATTACAGAAATAGTTCTCTGAGGTTTAATTACACAGCACCCCCTGAGACACCAATCGTGAGTTCACTTTGCTTACCAACAGTTCATAATGTCATGGAAAAAAAAAATCATACACAACAAAAAACTTAATTTAACACACTATAAACCTTTCTTTAGACCAGAGTAGTCTTATAATACAAACCATTTGAACAATTGTACAGCATTTTGAAAGCCTGACACGCTACCACCACTGCCTATAATGATTCAGTTAAAAACCTTTAAATCCACACAAAGAAAAAAAACAGTGGAAATAAGAAAAATGCAAAAATGGTCAAACTGAGAACACTGTGGACATATGGGACAGCAGGGGGACCCCCCCAGGCTGTGTCGGGGGGGGGGGGGTGGTTGGGGGTGCCTGAACCACGCGCGGTCCTTTGGCTGAGATGAGATCGAGAAGGTGATGGCTGTCCCCAGAGAAGAATACATTCATTGGATGAGGAGCCGGAGGCTGGCGGAGTCCCCCCGTCCCCCCCAACCCAGGTCACGCCCGATGGGGGGGGTGGGGCGCTGCTGAGCAGACGAGTGACCGCCTGTCTCCTCAGGTGGGCGGGCCGTGTCCGCGGGTCTTTGTCCCACCGCCGTCCAGGGTCAACAGTACTTCTGCGGGGACACAGAGTGACACAGAGGGTGACGTAGGGTCAGGGAGAGTCAGACAGAGAAAGCGGGCATGCCGAAAAACCGCAGCTTCCCAAACAAGCAGAACAGGCTTAAAACGGGGGCTGCGCCATAAATTCGCTAATGGCCAGAAGCTCAATTATTTACCCGCCAGGTTACAGCAGCCTGACACTCACATAAATCAAAGTAGGGGTGAGCGAGGGCCTTGGGGGGGGGCAGCTTTACCTGAAAGGTGGGGCAGGGCTCTCGCTGAAATATTCATGTGCTTTTTATGAGGTTTAAAAGCTTTCACTCTGCCTTGTACATGGGTGAGATGAGGAGGAGGTTGAGCACGGGGTGGTGGCTTTGTTTCCACCTGTTCTGGGGGTGGGGCGGGTTTTGGACCCCGAGGACAGTCTAAATGTGCTCCTTCAGTTACTCCCACAGCAGAGCATTTGCCAGTGATGGGACCAGAACGCAGTGACGCCCTGCAGGGTCCCACACCCCTCAAACGGTGTGCACACGGCCCGAGAGTGCAGCGTGAAAATCACATCACACCCCCAGCCATGCAAGGAGATCAAGATGAATTATTCACCGGCGCCTGGTCCCAAGACAGGCCCGATTAAGCGGGCCCACACATATATGGGTTTGAGGATGAGGTCAGCCGCTAATCACACAAACACCTATAAATCTGGGGCGGGAGAGCCCCCCCCCCCCATCAGCAGCCTGTTGCTGCTGAATCCCTTCATCTCCTGATCTCTGTAGTGGGTGAAATTAAAGTGTCTGTTTAAGTCCTTGAAGGGGTTTGTGGGTTCACAGCCCAAGGAAGGGACCTGCTCTATCACTGAGGAAAGTACATTTTCAATGTAGAAAGTCAAAGAGGTCACAGCCCAAGGAGGGGCGAGTCCTACCTGCTCGGGGCCCATTGAGGGCAGGCCGGGGGTGGGCACAGAGCCCATGGGGCCCATGCCCACCTGGCCAGGCATCTGGCCCATGCTGTTCAGGCCGCCGGGCACGTTGACATTCATGCCCCCGCCACCATTGTAGACACCTCCGTCGGACTGCTGGCCAAACTGGGGGGGCGACTGCTGGGGGAACATGCTGCCCCGCAGAGAGAGAAGAGGATGTGGACATGAAAGGCAAGTTCAGTGCCCCCCCCCCCCCCCCAACCCGCGGGGCGTGTAGCACGACTCACCCAGTCCCGCTGACGTTGCCCTGCGCCCAGCCGTTCACGTCCGGGGAGCCCTGGTAGGCGGCGCCGGCCTGCGCCTGCTGCATCATGGGACTCTGGGCGTGGCTCATCCTGGGGGACATCAGTGGGCTCTGGGGAGTCGTGGCCCCCCCGAACCCGGCATCTGGTTGCTGATTCATACCTGTGAGAGGGGCAAGGAGGGAGAGCCTTCAACGGGCGGCATAAACTAAGCGCGCACACACACCTGACACCCCACAGACAACGCACACAGGCAGTTAATGTATTCCTATCATTGTGGGACGTCCATTTATTTCTACGGGCATAACCCTAATGCTAACTATAACAACCTTAACTCCCACCCAGCCCTAGCCTTAACCGCAAGTAACCAAACAAAATACAAGACGTCTGGCTATTACATCTTCTGCTTGCTTTGACAGATTTTTTAAAAAGTAACAGGTCCCCACAATGGTAAATACAGATCCACTACTCACAGACATATACACAGCGCCCTCTGCTGTTCAATGCCTCTCCATGCTATGGCAAGGAGTCCAGTCTGACTGGTTGGCAGAACTCAGAGGCAATTTACCATCAGCTAGATGAAGGCAGCAGACAGGCTTGTTCCTGGGGTGACATCCTGTTAGAAAAGCTCCGGAAATGTGCATGTCATTGTTAAATATGAACATGCGGGACTAACTGTGATGGAAGGTCAGCACAGGGACAGCAGCGCTTCACAAGGAGCTGCAAATTCAGCTTCATACCCATGTCTAAATCAACATTTTCCTCATCATAAATAATTTATAAGAGACAACATGATCACAATGCGGACTTCAGCTACTGCACTTAAACTATAGTTAATCATACATTCATCTGCTTTTCCCTCTCAGCAGAAACGCTCTCTATACACATCTTGCTGCCCCCTGGTGGACAAATCCTGCTGTTGCGGTGCCTTGGAATCAAGTTCCTATGAGTCACTGATAACCATGGAGATGCACACTGACTTTAATCTATTATTACAATGATGTCATGTTATAAGTACAGGAGCCTTTATCACAAAGCAAGATTTCTTGGTGAGCTAGATAACCTGTCAGATTTAAGGTACCCCAATGTAAAGGGACTATATCTTCATTCACTTACATTTAGCCCAGACTAACTTAAACTGAACAAGTTATTTGACAATGCAAGAAATCCTGCCTTGTGATACAGGCCCCAGGAGACCTGCAGACCCTGGAAAGCCTGCAGCAATGTGTTACTGGCTGGTTAGAGCCTGGGACAACGTGTCATTGGTGGCTGAACCCGGGACAGCATGCCATTGGCTGGTTAGAGCTTGGGACAACGTGTCATTGGTGGCTGAACCCGGGACAGCATGCCATTGGCTGGTTAGAGCCTGGGACAACGTGTCATTGGTTGCGGGAGCTTTGGGTGGAGTGCCATTGGCTGGTTAGAGCCAGGAATGACATGCCAGTGGGGTTTAGAGCTAAAGCCAATGTGTCATTGGCTAGTTAGAACCCAGGACAATGCATAATTTGCTGCTATGAGCCCGGGATAACGTGTCATTGGTGGCTGAACCCGGGACAGCATGCCATTGGGTGGTTAGAGCTTGGGACAACGTGTCATTGGTGGTTAGAGATGAGGATGGCATGTTATTAGCCAGGCACTGGCCGGTTAGAGCCCGGGATGGCGTGTCATTGGCCGGTTAGAGCCCGGGACGGCGTTTCATTGCTGTGGGCTGCGCACCAGCTAAGTGTGAGTTTGATTGTAAAGTTTGGTGTAAAAAATGTACCCTAAGTCATAGGTTGAAACTACGTTGTTTTTAACTAGCACAGCGTTCTTTGTCAGTTGCACCACTGCTACTTAAGTTACAATGTAGTTAGTAACTACTAAAAAAACACTGTTGCACATTTTCATTGTGGACAACTAATCAATATCACTGTCTGGTATTTCCGGAACCAACTTGCTCCACACGTTTGTCGAGTTTGGATTATATATAGCTACCGATTAATTTTTTTGTATTTGTGAAAAGTATTTCAGCCACAGCTGTATGGGAAACCCGTAACGTGTCACCATCGGCGGTGCGATGTAAGACGTGGATTGTTAGGTATGGTTTAGGGGTGCAACGTATCACGGTATTTGAGTCATGGATTGGATAATTTGTCAGATCAGCAAAAAATGCGACATATTTAACTTTGTTTCCATCTATTATTTAAAGAACTGAAGAAAACTGAAAGCAAGGAGCTTTTAACATGTCCCATACACACAACTACTTTGTCTGTATCTTTTACTGAAAATCTGCATTGGATGGAAGACCGTAGAGAACATTCATCATTATCTTTTTCTGTCTTATGTTGAGAACTTATTATTCTTCTGATCTCAACATAGGCAAAGTTGTTTTCACAAACAGAAGTTAGTCTTATTCACAAAAAATTTCTCAACTTTTTTTCAAAAAGTTCTCAGGAAAACAAGTGTCACAGCATTTGTCATGAGGAGGGCAGGGGATTCCAGTAAAAATGCCATGGAAAATGCTACTGGATCCGTACAGTTTTTTTTTTTTGTTACTGCATTCCCATTGAACCCCCCCCATGTTCGACACACGAGGGGGGAAATTCTCTGTTGTGTGAAATTATTTCATTTCTAACTTTCCAAAGTGACAGCTGCAGTAAAACTATTTCACGCTATCATGGTTAAACTTTGCAGTTAATCCGTGGTTCAATTGTAGGGGGAACGGGGATCCGTATGGATCACAGATCAACTTCAGGAGGGTTGCCAACTTTCGTCAGCTGGCTGGTGTGAGATTTTCAGTTCAAAATAAGTCTGCACACACATGCACAGGCATTTACATGTATGTAATAGTTTTATCACCTTGTAAATAGTCTGTCGGGTTGGCAAACGACTGCCCTGCTTTTGATGTAGCTAATATTAGGTTTATAATGGAATAATATAGATTTGCTGTAAGATTTCTTGCGTGAGCATGAGGGTCGGAAAGCGTGAGCGTCACACCAGATGCATGAGAGCTGGTGACCCTGCTAGTCTGTTATACCACTAGTATGTTTATCAAGTTTGTGGCAATTTTGTAGTGGCAACGTGACATAGGCGTTTATTGGAGGTGCTTGACAGTCGGTCCTTGACAGTCGCTCTGTTACATGAGATGGTCCAGTTCAAGGAATACAAAGAGGGTTCAGATGAAACAAAAAACAAATTGTTCTAGCTTGCCAGCTAGCATTAGCTGACTGACATCAAGCCAGCGACCTTGTTTTATCTTAAATCGGTGGAAAAGGTAACGTTATTAAAATTCTCTCTGATAAAGTTATATTATAGCATGTTAAAAACAAAAAAAAGTTTGTTAGGTTAGTTACATCTATGATGAAAATGACAATTTTGAACTTTTTTTTTTTTTTTACAATGGATTTTACATCTAATAAGGTGGAGTAAAATATACATTATAACAGCGTTACGCTGAACCTATTTGCATGATGCAACAGATTATTTTTTAGTAGTTTGCAAACTCGAACGTAGGGACAAGTTTACGTCCAACGTAGGGTACGATTGAACTCATGCTTAGTTGGTGCACCCTACTGCTGGACAAACCACCATGGTGGTTAGAGCTTGGAAGGATGTGCTATTGGGTGGTTAACGCCTGGGACAACGTGTTATTGGCCGGTCAGAGCCTGGTATGGCGTGTCATTGGCCAATTAGACCACAGGTTAGCATGACATTGGTCAATCAGAGCCTGGTATGGTGTGTCATTGGCCAATTAGACTACCGGTTGGCATGGCATTGGCCGGTCAGAGCCTGGTATGGCATGTCATTGGCAGGTTAGAGATTGAGACAATGCGTTATTGCTATTAATAGTGACTATTTGGATAATTAGTTAATGTGCCATTATGGAGTTTATGTCTGGGACAGCATGTTGTTTGTGATTAGAGCCTGAGACTGTGTGCCATTGGGTGGTTGGATCCTGGGACAATATGTCATTGGGCGGTTAGAGCTGGAAGAAACAAGTTACTGGCCAATTAGAGACATGCTAAGGGCCAGTGGGCAGGAGGGGCGGCGGGATCACTGGTACCGTAGCTTGGTGGGAAGGGGAACTGCTGGGGGTTAGCCTGGGGGATGCGTGGGTTGCTAATGGCGCCCTGCATGGCGGGGGAGGTGGCAGCCCCGGTGGGGGCCATGCCGAGGCCCGGGGCCCGCAGGAGCATATGGCGCTGCTGCTGCTGCTGCTGCTGTTGGCGCTGGCGGAGCAGGTTGCTCAGGTTCTCCCGCTGGCGCTGTGCCTGCATCTGGGCGTTGATGGGCCCCTGGGACGGGATGGCGCAGGACACACAAAGACACACGGCGGTCAGTCAGGCTCGGCCGCGCTCTCGCGCTGCCACAGAGACACACGGCGGTCAGCCAGGCCCAGCCACGCTCTCGCGCCGTCACAGAGACACACGGCAGTCAGCCAGACCCGGCCGCGCTCTCACTCCGCCACAGAGACACACGGCGGCCAGCCAGGCCCGGCCGCGCTCCCGCGCCGCCACCAAAAACCCTCTAGTCTGACTTCACTATAAAGTTTGTCTCCTTGAGATTCATGAATGATTTAAGAGCTGTTTGTCCTACATTCAGCAGTGGTGCTATAATTAAAGCCGCCCCAGTTTGGAGGCCTGTGAACCAGCCTGTTAAACATTGGATGCATACAGATATGCAGAAATGACACCACACACAGTCACTAGTAGCAGCCAACAGACAGGTGAAGAAAGGCTTAAAAGATAAGCTATTTCAGAGTGAGTCGTTTGTTCACAATCTTTAAGAATTCCTAAATGGACCTGAAAGTATTTGAGAGACAGTAGCAGGGCTGTGGAATCTAACAACTCACAAATGAAAGCCAGAGACCCCAAAATACTGGAGATCCAGCATTAACGCGTCACTGGCTGGTTACTGGCTGGAACCTGTGACGTGTCATTAGCCAGTTAGAACCCAGGACAACGTGTTGTTTGCTGAGAAATGTCATAGGCCGATTAGAGCCCCTAACAGTGGTCCAGGGTGCAGGGGAGGCGTGTAACGTATCCTGAGACGCGTTTTCTGTGATGAGCCTGGGTCACCCTCTAATCACTGGCCTGTTGGGGACTCTCCAAGGGTACAACCTATATGACCAGGTCCAACGTGACTTAACTCAAACCTGGAACCCTGAGCTGACACCAGCTTCTGGTGGCAAACCAGAGAACATGTCAGGAACCATGCACGGCCCTGAGTTGAGCATGGATCACATGACTGTCACCGATCCTGCAGGGCCAGCTGGGGGCGCCGTATTAGCTAGAAGCTGGTGAATCAGGTTCTTTTAACGCCGTGCTGACAGGTTCCACTGGGAACAACAGAGGCCCCCAAGTGTAGCTAAGCAGCTGTAGTGTCTCTCTCAAATTAAAAGGACACTAGATAAAGGATACAGACACAAATCTAGACTAGCTCGTATTTCACTGCTGTTGTACGACTACACACCACACACGACAAGGGGCCCGATATTGTGGAGGACAGCTGGGCCACTTACCTGCTGGGGCATGCTGGCTCGGAGAGGCAGGGGCAGGTTGGACATGCCTTGCATGGGGTTCATCATGGGCTGCCGGTTCTGGGGAGAGGGGTTTTCAAACACTAACATTGATAAATGATACTAATGAGGAAGTAGAAAAAACCTTCACAATGGCATATGGCAAACCCACATCCACACAGTGTGTCCAAGACACCCCACCTTGCTCCAGGGGGACTGTCCCTGAATTTAGAAAAAATGTAAGTCGCTCTTGATAAGATCGTCCGCTAAATGCTGTAAATGTAAGACTGAAAAACGCAGCTAGATAAAACTGCTCACTGCCTCTTCTGTCCAGCAGGGGGCAGCTTGCTGGAGCAAAACAAACTCGATGGGTCACAAAACAAGATGACAGAGACCCAAAACAGATGATTCCAGACTGAGACAGCCATCTCTGGATGTTACCTTGCCCAGCGATGTCACCACCTCAATAGAGAGTACGAACCCATAGCTGTACTGCTGATATCAGACTGTCCTTCAGAGAAAGGTGCAGATCATCTTCTTGGTACACGTGCAGACCGGCGATGTATATGTAAATGATTTGATGTGCAAGGAGCTGGCAGGTCTAGTCACCAGACACAGAGGACGGCTCGTAGACGCATTAGACAGCATTAAAAGCACTTGAAGGAGTTTGATAGCATTGTGGGTCTGCATGAGGCTGGCCGGTCATATCGTGCAGGTGCCCTGCATGTGGGGGATGCAGATGTCACAGTCACCCGATGTTGAAACCAATGGGCACATGAGGGCACCCACACATGTTGTGAATCTTCCGGGTCACCCAAGACAGATGACACCAAAGGAAGATCGTCGTATCACAAGCATTACAGAACCCCATGACGTCTGCGTCTGCCATCCGGACACAGGTATTGGACTCTCTACAACACCCCGAGTCATCCTGCACCGTGTCTCGACGTCTGGCATCAGCCGGACTACGGGTTCTGCATTATTGAAGATGACCGCCGTGTGTGTGTATGCCCAATCCTGCGGAGAGACACACCGGTGTTACTCCTGGCATCATGGTGTGATAGAGTATGACTTCAGGTCATTTCTGGTAGTGATTCGGGGGACCCTGACAGCAGAAGCACTACATCCTGTGTCCGCCTGTCTTACTCCTCCTGAGTCAGCACCCTGGTACAGTCTTTTAACGAGACAACGCCCGTCCAACACACAGCACGTGTGTCTATGGACTGCCTGTGTCATGCTGAGGTCCTCCTGTGGCCAGCCAGGTCCCTGATCATTCCCCAACCGAACATGTGTGGGATCAGCTCAGACCCAGTGCCAATCTGCAGGATCACAAGGGCCAGTTACAACAGCTGTGAGACGACTTGTCGCAGGAGAGGATATAGCAGCTGTGTGACTCCCTTCTGTACCGTATCGCCGCTTGTATCCAGGCCCGGGGTGGGGGGGAGGCATGGGACCAGCAGTGCGCCCATACTGCCAACTCTGTTATCCGTTAGATCTGATATAATAATCATTGCGATACAGTCACATGACCTATCGCCACGTGCAGATTCATTTAATTTCCACCATTCCTTAACTTTTTTTGTCACTTAGTGTAGTTTTAATACAGAACTTGAACATATGAAACAGTCTAAGCATATAAAAATGGAGAATGGCATCAGCTCAGGGGTTGTGACACCCCAGCACCATCATTTCCCATCATTTCTACGACAGACGCACTTCGGCATGACGTGAACTGATGCAGTGCTCCTGACGACGGCTGAGAGCTGCTTCGTTCTCAAAGGGGAATTCCCAGGTTGGCGGGGGGGGCTGGGGGTGGCAGTCAGCCTCATGGGCTAGGGCCCTGAATCTACATCTGAATCGGATAGCGCCTGCTGCCGCTCCGAGGGGGATGGACCCCATAACCGGAGTTGGGGTCCGTCTCAGTACATGGCAGAATGACGGGTGAGACTCCGGAAGCTGGTCTGCGGGGGAGGAGGCGGGATGCATTACCTGCTGGGCCTGGAGCCGATGCTGCAGCTGCAGTCTCAGCGCGTTGGGCGGGCTGGGCACCCCAGGGGCGGCCCGCAGAGCCGGCCGGGTCGCGATGCGCATCACGGGGTAGCTGGGCCGCTGGCCCATCTGGGCCATGGGGTGGAAGCTGGGGTCTGACATGGGGTAGCCGCCCTGCGTCATGTGACCGGCTGGGGTGTACTGCTGCCCGTATACAGGGGGCTTCTGCTCCATCATCATCCCAGGATCCTGCGCCTGGAAGTGGTCCGGTTCCACTGCCTGGCCCTGCTGGCGGGATTCACAGAATCACGGTACTGCAAGAACCAGGCGGCATTGGGTATGGAGCCGGTCCCAAATACAGGACGCAGCAGCGATGTTACCTGGCTGACCAGAGCGGGGATGCCCAGAGCACGGTCGATCTCCTCCAGGCCATCAAAGTCCTTCAGTGCACTGTACAGCTGGTTCAGTAGGTTTCCCTCGTCGGTGGGACCTTCTGCTGGTGGGGGTGGGCACAGCGCTTCCTCCTGGGGGCTCCCGTATGCAGGTCTGTGGGAGCACAAACACAGGTTTGCACGCTTCAAATTTGCAAACTTCAGCTGCCCCTTTTCTGGGGGGGATGACACATGATAGCAGAGCTATCCCAGCCGGTCAGAGGCCGGGACAATGTGCCATTGGCTGGTCAGAGCCATCAGAGATGTGGCTGGAGCCAGGCGTACCTGTTCTGGCCGCCATAGGGCCCTTGCTCCATGTGTAGCATGCTGTCAGGCCACGGGGCCGTCTGGCTGGATGGTGCTTGCTGCTGTGAGAACTGGCCTCCTGGCATACCCAGGTCCAGGTCCGGTTGTGCTGGTTCAGGAAGCAGCGAGGAGACGTTAACGGCAGCTAGAAACTCAAGGACAAGCTGGAGTCCCACAACAGCACCCCATGAAGGAACCCCGGCAAAAAACTGGCTAGAGGAGACTCACCAGCGGCCATCATCTGCGGCTGAAGCATCTGTCGGGGTGGGGGCTGGCTGCTGGGCCGCATGGGGACGCCAGCGGCTGAGTTGGGGGGCATGCGAGCGGGCCCCACTCCCTGCTGTAGGGGCTGGCTCATAGAGTTGCTCACAGCGGGCCCCTGGGGGCCCCAAGCCTCTGCCGGCATGCCGCCTCTTGGGGGGTTAGCACCAAGCATTCCTGTGTGGGGTTCAGGGGGGAGGGATGAGAGAGAGAGGGTGAGAGAGACAGAGAGAGATGAGTTGAGCGTGTCTGCGTACTCGCCGGGAGGCAGAGCAGCGTAGAATGCTGAGGGGCCCCTGGTGCGGCACAGGTTACCCCCCACTTCCTTCCTTAGGAAGTGCGTCACTCAGCACACCCACATGCCAGCCATCAGCTGCGCAGTACCACCTCCATGCAGTGCGGGGGCACAGCGGAAGGAGGGCGACACAGGAACTTTCCGGCTGCGGTTTTCGTCACACTGACATCAAACAGGGGAAACCATTCAGTCTTCCAGTGGGAGTCTGAGCCCCTACCGGTAATCTGCCCCGCATGCTAGCATTCCTATCCCACCCCGTCCCACACTCTTGCGTGTGGCATGATGCTGGCTCAGGGCCCTGGGCGACACACGGCCTCAGGTGAGCAGGAGCATCGTCCTTATTAGCTAGCCCTTGTCTCTCTCCCTCCCCCCAGAGCTCCCGGGGCACTCACCTGTGCTGACCATGCCCGCCTGGTTCCCCATCATGACCTGCTGCATGACCTGCTGCATGCTGCTACCCCTCACGGCAGGGAAGGGCCCCTGGGAGTTCTGCGGCCCCATGTTCACGTCCATGGAGACGCCGCGTGCCGGTGGGCCCCTCCCTGGTGGGCCTGGTCTGGGAGCCCCGAAGCCTGGGGGCGATAGGAGCAAGGGGCCGTCAGCGCTGCCGTCGGCGTGATGGACAGAGGCAGAGGGGGCGCCGTACTCACTGCTCTGGGCCATGCCAGGGAAGGCCTTCTGCGGTGCCACGGGTGCCCCGGGGATGGGGGCGGGACCCGGATTGGGGCCGCCCTCGCCTGTGATCTGCAGGATGTCGTTAATGATGGACTGCTTGTCCATGGCGGCGGGAAGCGACATGGGCCGCCTCTCCGAGAACAGCGGGTGCTGGTTCTGCAAGTCGTCCAGAATGTGGTCCAATTCGCTGGACTGGGAGCAGGATGGGACACACAGACACAGAATCAGGGTCACATCACAACTGTAGGAGTTACACTGTTTGTTAGTCTCTCTCTCTTTGACTCTACCACAAATTCTCCACGATCCACAACGAATGCATCCCGCTTTTTAAAATTGTTTCTAAAGAATTGCACCAATCTCCCCCAATGCACCGGATTCCAATTAAGGCTTACTTGTGCACTAGGAGGGAAAGGAACGCTATTCAAATTTTAACTGTTCTGCTGGCAGAGTGCCCCCAGGTGGCCAGCTCAGTCCATCAGCAGGTACCATGTTAAATTGTCCCCCCACTGAACAACATAAAATCCCCAGGAGGGATGCGAATAACTGCAGACCACAATCATGCAGGTGACCTCTGACCTTTGACACGCCCCCGCTGACAGTAATGGAAGAAGTTTACAGGAGAGACGGCGAGGTCGCGGGAGATGTGCTCCAGGACGAGGGGACGGGAGGAGAGGGGGAATCCGAGAGGCGGATTCCGGAGAGAAGTAGGGCGACCGGCACCGCGAGGAAGGAGGTTACCCAGCCGAGCGCGGGCACATTATCCCCAACGCATGGTAATGATCTGCCTGCTATTCTGGGGGGGGTGGAGCGGGGGGG
>JAODKC010000036.1:20142595-20156189 GCA_026777985.1 Mormyrops attenuatus
ATGGGTCCTGTTGGTTCGGCCACCTTCCTTTTGAACGTTATGTTGCCCCCCCCCCCCTCCCCTTTTGTCACATGTCACAAAGGCCACAATGGGCGACCCCGTGGCCACACGAACGGCGCCCCCCGCTGCAGCCAGGCCCTCGGTGAGATCTCACAGTGCAGCTAAGAAACCTTTCCCACGATCATTAAGGTTGCGGGAGCTTCCGGGAGGTTCGCGCCGACTCAGAGTGAAACCGAATAAGGACCGAGTGGAAGTGACATCATGACGCCTCCGTGATCGCACAAGAAGTGGCTCATTCCTCATGGAGAATGGCACGAGAATTCCCCCGCACCGGCTTCACCGCCACATCCCAAAGACACCATCGATCATCACTGCCCCTGCACAGGGGACGGGCGCAGGTAGGGAGCGCAGAGCACGTCCATGAGGGTATGGGGTCACAACCCCCATCTTGAATATCTGGTCACACCCAACCGTGGTATACGGCCAGCCTACCGGAAGCCCGAAAATCTGTCAGCAGCCCCAGGCCCTGCGCCAGGATGCATTTGTTAACCAGCGGTTAGCTCCCACCAGGGCCAGGCTGCGGTCAGAAACACTGAGCTTTCATATGCGAGCTTCCACTGAAAGCTGCCACTGTGACAGAGGTCCCTCCCGGCCAGTCAGTAGCTTTTCCAAAGTTAACAATAATCATCCACCGGTACCTGCGTGAGGGTGGCAATCGGGCCGTGACGCCAGACAGTGAGGGCTCCGCACCCCCTACCCCTTGGCCTCACTACCACCCCCGGGTGGCCCTGGTGCTTACAGGGAGGAGGCACGGAGAGAAAGAGGCTATTTCTGCCAGGTTTAGACACTTTTATGATGCCGTCATCTCAGACAAAAACTTTAAAATGGACAAAACGAGGCTGGTAGGCAAGGAATGAAATGTCAAGCAGGAATACATTAAAACTTAACTGTAATAAAAAAAGCACATTTTGACCCTTATTTTGTAGCCTGTGAAGCTTCTTCCAATGTGATGTCGTCTTTTCTTCTTTTCCAGAGGACATCAGCGATCATCAGCAGCACGACGGATCAGCTGCAAATGTTGGAAGCTGACTGATGGCTTATTTGAAAGGGTGCGAGGCTTAGGATGAAGCATTATCTGCCACATGAAGGTCCTTTTCTGACATCATTTCACTAAAACAGAGTGAGACTTTTCCATAACACACCCATACTGGAGCTAAATGCTAGTGTGGACAGGCATGACATTTTTCATCACCAAGGTGTCCCAGAGCCAGCAGATTGATTCCTCCGGTTAATAGAGGCGCGGCGCCACATCAGCCTCAAGTGACAAAGGCGGAGGACAGCACACGCTGAACGAAACTGCCACTAGAGAACAGCTATTGGGAGGAGGAGAGCGGCGGACGCGGTTCATTTGCATATTAATGAGCCGGGTTTCATTAACATATTAATGAGGTATATTTTATTAGCATATTAATGAGGGCCAAAAAGCCCACAGGTCCAGAGCCCACTCCTGGGTTAGTTCCAAGCTTATTAGATGATGGCATGGAGAATGCCTTGTTAATTATGCTCATTAAATAATTAGAAAGGGGGGAGAACATGTCTGAACTCACCATCTTGATTCCCGGATTAGGGAGACGATTTTGCTTTGATTCAAACACTCAGAATGGATCTGCAGGAAACTCTTAGCATCTTAGCACAGGGAGAACAGGGGGATTCCACGGAGACATTGCCGGAATGGTGACAGAGCCGTGACAGAACAAGGGCAGAAGGCGGGGTGACGCGGAGCAGTGGAACCACAGCTAACACACACAGCAAGCAAAGCTGCTACACTGTAGGCAAACGGATATCATTAAGGGTCCAGATAGGAGCACAGATCACAGTAAAACCTGGAAACATTTAGGTTTTTATGTTCATAATGCTTCAGGCTGGCTTTGTGAACATACTGAAGGCGCACACATATGCACACTCATGCTCTGACACACACGCTCACACACGCACACCCTTACAGACTGTCACACACATATCATCTCTCTTGCACGAGCACGCACGCACGCACATATGTAAATGCTGACAGGCACGGATGCACGCATACACACACTCTCTCTCAAACACACACAAACGCACTCTCACACATGTTCATGCTGACAAGCACACATGCATGCATACACACACACACATATACACACACACACACACACACACACACAAGCTGCTCAGCTGACTGGCTGCCTGTCCTGTGTAGCAGAGCCTCCCCCCCCCACGACCCTCATGGTTGTAACACGATGCAAGCAGGAGGGAGTGGGGGGGCGGGGGAGGGGCCTCACCCTGCCATCTGTACGTGCCACTGCGGCTGATACTGGGTCAAAAGTTTACTTGTTCCTCGCCACTCCGGCTGCAGAGCCCCCCCCCGCCCCCCCCCAAGCAGCTCCTGCCAGCCAGTCGCGTGATCACAAAGCGCGGCATTCGCTTATGGCTAAGGACCCCCCTGCAACGTGGTGTTAGACTGTACCATCCAGCTAACACAGAAAAATCAAATGGCAGCCCTGCCCCCTCACAAACCCAGGACACACTGAACAAGCACAGAGGCAATGTGAGATACCTCCCCAACCAAAATTACCGGGGGGAGTAACATTTGAGGTTCTCCACCAAACACACAAGAGGATGAGTGTTCCTCTCGCGTGGGGCCGACTGTGCACACGGGGGACATAGGTGTCATCCAGGGCGTGACATGCCGCAGAGTGAGACAGTGAGGACACAGAAACAAAACAGCAGTTTGGTTCTGCTTATGAGGGGAACACAAGTTACGATACGATCATCTTAAAATAACCGCTGAGAGGCAGAGCTGACGCATACATAATCTCAGTTTCCGTCGTCATTCAGAGATGGACTTAGCGAGTCAAGCGAGAAACTGCTCAGTCATGGCCTCGTAACAGAGAGCTGGTGACTCAGCGGGGAAGAACCTTCCCCATATCTCTCACTTATCCAGAGGACAACTCTCAGAGTCACTGTGCTGTGTATCCCCCTTCAGGGGCATTATGCGGCGAATCATATGACACGGTGCAAGAGTGTGGGAAAGGATGAAAAACTTCACAAAACGGTGTGAGGGAGTCACACACACAGAGGGCCTGCCTCCAAAGCTTCCTCACGGTGGGAGAAACAAGGCAATTTATACACAATGCACTGGGACACCCATGCCCACCACACGGTGCCTGGTTCTGTTTCTGGGCCCCCTGCTCTGATCCAGCAGTGGGAGTCAATGTTCTAGGGAGCCTGCAGGATGGGGCCGTAAAGGCGGCTCGCACAAATACACCCAGGGACCTGGGACCACCGCTCCACTGGATAGGGAGGACTGGGATGAACGGAATGGGACAAAGCCGCGCGGGCTAAACAGCTCCCTCCCCCCTCAATTCTCCCATCCCACCACGTGCTCCCGGACCTAGAGCAGAGAACATGGCAGACGCCGTCCTGGATCCTGCAGGGCTCCTGCGGTGGAGGACTAAAGCTGAGACCTGGCATCACGTGACGCCGGCTGACAGCACTCACAGACTGAGAGCGCCGAGTCAATACAGACACGTGCTGTGACTCACTCATACTGAGAGTCTGGGACGATCCACCCGCACACCTCAGCCAGGTGATGGGGGCACTTTAAGCCCTGTTTCATTTAAACAGTCACAGGCGATGCAGGGCCAGTGAAGCAGCTCTTAATGAAGGTACAGATTTATGAAAAGCCAGCAGAGTATAAACATCACCCGTCTGATTAATGTGCCTTACGTGCTCATTCCCATTCACCCACACATACCCCCCAGCCTAAGCAGCCAAACCTCCTCTCGCTGTCGTTACTGCATCCACGACAACAAAGGACGACCCATCGGAGTAGGCATGGGTGCTATGACGGTATACCTCAGTATTTAGAAATAATATCTTCAGGATTTATAATACAGAGATGCTGTACTGAGGCGATGTATTGTACTGAGCAGCGTTAGCAGTAATTGGAGCCTCACTTAAAGAGATCTGTACCCACAAAAAAAAAAAAAAAGTCAAAGAATAACATGCATGCTTCGGTTAATGCCACAAAGAAAATGTGCTGCGAATGCGCCAAAAACTGCTGCAGCATGTGTGCCATACATGAAACCTAATGTGCATGCGGCCACAGATCGGACAATAACAGCAGTGTTGATAAGCCAAGGGTGATCTTTTTAACTCTTCAACAAGGAGCCTCCTCAGTTTCCACACCGATCTCTGATTCTGATGTTTACCGTAGCCTACGTGATTCAGGGTTTTTTAAAAAATTTTTTTAAATACCATTATATGCTGTATATTGGCGTGAAATGTCTAGAAGGTAGGACGGTACACACCGCCCTAATCTACAGCAGAGACGAATCCACCACAGGGATGCAGGCCTCGTCGGCCTTTCCAAAAAAGCGGCACAGAAACTCGGCACACGCTGAATGCTGTGAATGTGCCAAGAGGATGTGGATCCTGCACATTCAGCACGCAGAGGGAACAGATGAACAGCAGCACACGCACCGTAAGGAGGAGATGCCGCTCAGAGCAGGACGCCTCATGCCTGGCGCAGGGAATGCGCCACCCACACGGGGACGGGGAACACACCTTCAAGTCTCCATGGAGACCGGTCCACTCATACAGCATCTGGAACTTAATGTCCAATATTGCAATGTTACTATTATGGGATGTACTATACAGCATCAGGTAAACAGGTACCTAGGCAAACCATTCCTATTAAATTCCTGATGGTATTGGGCAATTTGTGTGGATGGAATCGTTTATTTATCCACCCATCTGCTATCCAATTATTCTGGTTCCCAGGCAGTACAGGGCAAGAGCAGGGGACACCCTGGACAGAATGCCAATCCATTACAGGGCATGAGGCGGAGGACACCCTGGACGGAATGCCAGTCCATTACAGGGCATGAGGCAGGGGACACCCTGGACAGGATGCCAGTCCATTACAGGGCAGGTGTGTGTAGTACACACACACACACACACACACACACACACACACACACACACAGCAATTCAGAGATCAACTGGAGGAGGAAACAGGAGCATCCAGAGGAAACCATCAGGAAAGATGGGGAAATCATGCAAACTCCACTCTAGTGCTGTCCCAAATGATTATTCTTTAAACGATTAATCTAGCGATTATTTTTTTCAATTATTCGACTAATCTAACAACTAATTTTGCGATTGATCTGATAAATTTATTGATAAGCAATTATTTTCAAGTTAGTCACTCAATACAACAATTCACCCCCTCCCACACACAAAAATCTGAAATTATCATCAAACATTTATTCAATTCATTAAAACATTTCCTTAACGTTAAAACATTAGAGCATTAACAAAAAAGGCAAATTTTAAGAGATACAGTATAAGTGCATGAACCAAAAAATAAGAATTCAAGTCACAATAACATGAAGAGACAGTTATGCATTACAGTGAAGGAATGTAAGCATGTCTAGATGATCTGCAGTTAGGCTTGCTCTTTTTCTTATGACAATGTTCCCAGCTGTCGAAAAGAGGCGCTCAGATGAGGTTGACGTTGCAGGCACAGACCGTGTATGATATGGCCAGAACAGCCAAAGTTGGGAACCTTAATGCATTGTCCTTCCACCACTGTAGGGGGCTCTTATCTCTTGCAACGCAATTCTCACTAAAGTAGAGAAGTATCTCTTTCTAGAGCTGGACGGTATGACCAAAAATTTGTATCAAATTTTTCAAAGTTATACTGGTTTCACGCTATACGACGGTATTTTTTTTTTTTAAAGTATGACTGGATGTTTACCACATTTTACAGGACACATTTTTGTATTAACACACATTAACTATATTATTTATTAGCCATTACACCTATCCGCTACCTGAATGATAACAGACGGCTAACGTGTTTGTTGGCTAACTGCTTATAGATAAATGGCTAATGTTAAGGTACGAGCCGGCCAAGTTAACATTTTTGATAAGTGTTTAACAGTTCAGTGTTGCTGGAACTGACCATGCGAAATTTCTCATAAAGACCGGTCTTTAAGATGCTTCGCCAAGTTTGATGTGCTAATTGACTTCGTCGCCACAACTTTGTAGCACTGTTTGCATAGAGGCTTATCGACATCCTTAGCCTTTTCATACTCATTTGCAAAATACTTCCAAATGGCACTTCTGCACTTTTTATTTTTTTACTAAAGCAGCTTGCGAAGTGCCTTCAACGGTAGCATATTCCATGTTCGGCCAACTCGGTATGGGTGTGTTCACCAGCGCGAATGCGTTCAGCGGCTCTTGAGAGGAGGGGAGGGGCTGCGCGAGTGTGTGCGTGCACGTGCGCTGTAGCGGTGCTGTGTGAAGTGTGGCAAATGAGGCAAAAACGCACTGCTGGTATCAATAATGGTGAAAATGAGTATCTAATCAGATACTAATTTTTAATATCGATTAGTATCTGAGAATCAATTTTTTGATTTTCTCATTATTTTCAACTCCAGCATCAGCTATATCTTCAGTTTCTGATCTTTTGCAGTACAGCAGTGAAAAAGGTTCCCCCCTTAAACAGTTTCCAGCTGCGCCACTTTCCGAACGTTGTGTTGGCTATCTAAACCGGTATTGCGGTATAAGAAAAATTCATATCGTGACAATAATAAAAAACGGTTTTCGGTATGAACCGCTATACCGCCCAACACTACCTCTTTCCTCACTATTTCACTGTCACCACTGTCTTTATCATGCCCTATGTCTTCCTCATTGCTGCTCTCTTCTGAATTTGAGCCCAGCAATGTGTCCAGCACAGACCTCACACTCCTTTTTGACTGGGCCCTGGCCAAGTCATTGTGCAGAGTCTATAACTACTATAAGAGATCATCAGGTGGACAGTAAAGTTCAGTTATTAGCAGACCGTTTTATTGTACGATTCTTAAAAGGACAGCCTTAATGTGTTCCCGAGGGGATAAAGTACTTTCCAATACAATACGCTTACCTTATCACATAGTGCATTTCAGTTACAAAACATTTATGTAGTTTTACACAACGCGTCAACGCTAAAATTCCACATCAACGCATTTTTACAATCGACATCGTCGATTACATCGAATATCGTCCCAGCCCTACTCCACAAACACACCAAGACACAGAACAGAGGTGGAATTCAAACCCCCAAACCTGAAGGTGTGAGGCAATAGCACTGTTGATATTTTAAAGGTTTCATTGCTTGAAAAAAGAAAACCCTTTCATGCAAAGTACAAAGAGTCCAGGATGTTAAAAACCCATCAGAGCTCATTTATACCCACTCTGGCCACCCCATAGCACACCGCTCTTCTAAGGTCGGAGACAGAGACTGCGTGCGAGCGCCACGTGCGAAGGTGCGTACCACCCGAAACACACGTCATGTACACAGTAATGCACGGTTCCCTTCGGGAAGACATTGCATTTTAATATAAAATCCATGCCACACTTCATAAACATGACTCAAGAGCAGCTTTGCTCTACAGAGCCATCCCAGCATCAAAGTATGTGGTGGCCTGGTGTGCCGGCACAGGAAGTAAGGGTGGTCGAGCAGCACGGCGTGCGCTGTACTACAGTGGCACATCTGTAGTAAGTGTGAAGCAGCCCTCAGTCGCCGTCCTAAACTGGCCAAACCTCACAGCAGAACCCAAGCTCACCCTGAGCCGTAAGCTTTTGAAGCAGGAGAATGGACAGTGACAGAATAGCCTTGGGATACAGTGCAGATCTACAGGAGTGGTGTAGTGTTTATGGTCGCCTGGCGAAAATCTGACCACTTCTCAGATTTAAACAATGTGCAAACCCCAGCCCATGGCCCTGGCCCTGAGGTGACCCTCTGGGGGGGGGGGGGGGTTCCTCTCAGAGACATCAGCACACCAGAAGTATCAACCATGGTTTAAGTAAGGAGCGGGACTCTCCCTGAGCAGGGGGTGTGGGGGTTCCCAACTTTGAGGACACGTAGTTCTGGAGGAGGAGGAGAATCGGCTGTCGGGGTGACCTAACCTCTCCGGCGCGGCAGAATCGGCCCGGCACAGCCAAATGACCGCAGGTTCACAGTACAACCAAGTGGCACCCCACCCCCAACCACATCAAATAAAAGACATCAGTGAGGACCGTTAGTGCCCATTACGGCACACAAAGGCGGCAGAGAGGGAGGGGAGTCAAACATTAACCAGCCAGAAGATGGGGGTGACAACGGGGACAGCAGAGAGCGAGGGCCTCGCAGACGGCCTCTAGTAAGAGGTACATTTTAACATGGTATAAATATGGTGAACGAACACAGATTCCAGTAAGCACAACTCCATTCCTGCAGGAAATTGTAAATACGACGCAAAGAATTTAAACTTTTATTTTTTATTCGATTTATTGTCTTTTGTACCTCTGCACAGGTCAAACCAACACCGGCACCAAAACAAATTCCTTTAAAAGGATTCTAATATATATATATATAAATAACATCAGGGTAAAGAGCATCCAGTCGGTAAACAGGCTTCATCCGACAGACAGCGCGAGGCAGCCAAATTAGGCGGTACATAGACCAGCAGGACCGCAAGATGACAGGAGCTCCACCTTACAGTGCCCTCTGCCGCCAATCGCCAATACGAGCTCCGGCTTACAGTGCCCTCCACTGCCAATCGCCAATACAAGCTCCGCCTTACAGTGCCCTCCGCCACCAAAGAGAGCTCCTCTGTATCAGCTTTTACTTCACATATTCAGTTACTTTCAGTATGTATCAGTTCTGCTTTAATAAACGTTATTTTAAGGGACGACACCGATCTCATCAAAACGACAGCTGAAGTGCTACAGCTACGGAGATCCCAATTTAAGCTGATAAACCTGCATTTCGGACTGGAAAGAATCACGTTTTACGAAAGAGAATCATTTTAAATCAGATCTCATGAGGATGAGAGAACTGGAAACCAGCCTGGTGTCATTTTTATGGTTGTTTAACAAGAAAAAGAAATAAAATTGCATCAGTAGATCGGCATCACCAAAAAAGCGAGGGCAGGAGACGCACAGCTTACGTGCTCAGATTGCGCTCTGGGATGTGCATGCATGCTGCACACTCGTGAGCCCACGGCTACACACACCAGCTGTGCTCATAAACATTTTAAACCGCTTTCAGGATTTTACTACCTACACGTATTTTCTGGTAATTTCCCCAGAAGCTAGACTGACAGCTTTGCCACGGATATACAATAAATTCCTTGACAGCATCACAACTATTCGTGTTTTGTTTCCAGAAGCATTTCTTAAACTTATCTAAAGCAAGTAAAATAACTTACTTGAATACTGCTAAGCACTCAGATGTGAATGTGACATTTCAGTGACACATAATACGGCGCATGCCTGTGGTTTTGGGGACAGGACTGCCGTCCTGGCCGGGCCAACCGTGTACGGTTAGGAAAGAGCTCGGGGTGCAGTGATCGAAACCCAAAGAAGCAGCCACCACTCTGACTAAGCTGACGTGTCCATATGTTTGGCTCCGGAAGATACCGTGCTACTTTGAGACCGACATGACCAACATGACCGATGGGGAAGGCACCCTGGGGGAATGGGACAGCACAGAGCGGACCAGACCAGAGCACGCTCGCAGGCAGAGAGAACGGTTTATTTTTCATTAAAAACACGTGTGTGGATGTTCAAAATCTACCATAAAAATGCACTGAAGGAGCACTAGGAGCTTTCAGCGACTTTCAATAAAAGGGGCGGTCACTGCAGTTATCGTCACACCTCACGATGACAGCAGAAAGGGCCGAGCTCTGCTTTCAGCAATAATCAGGACACGTGGAGCAAATAGGTGGGAGACTCCACATTAAGGAGAATCAGAGAGACAGCTGACACCAGCTCAGGGCCACGTCCCAAAACAGGGGGAATTTTCAAAATTTACTGGTTAAACCTTAACCATTGTTTGCCTAAATGGCCAATGACCATAAAAGGAGAGAAACGGATAAACTCAAGGTACACAGTTTGAGGTGCAAAACAAACTTGAGAGGAATCTGTGCTTAGGTATTGGGTCACCCTGCTGCATGTGCATGCACCACTGGGGGGCATTTAAGGGCAGCGGGGCGGTCCCCCCTGGCCCAGGGATCGTGCCAGGTGCACGGCAGGCTTCTTTTCTTGGCACCACCCTGAAGTGACAGTGTCAGGGTGAACGGGCGGCAGGGGAGGGCCACCAAGAATGATGCGAGATAAAGTAGTGGCCAACGCGGTACTGTCATCTGAGCGTGTCCATGTGCTGAGATTTACAGTGAAGCCCTGGATGACCCCAGGTACAAGCTGGGACCCCAGAATGAGAGCCATCCGGAGCGGGAGCAGGGAGTGGACATGCCCATCGTGCAAACAGCGCCCTCCACACGTCTCACACTGATAACCACTACTATAACTGTATGCTAATTAGACACCAAAATATTGATAAAACAAGTAACACTGAGGACCACGAACCACAAATAGATATTTTTAAATTGCAGCCAGAGAAGTCTGCACCTGTGTCACTAATAAAGCGGGTTTAGCTAAAGATCTGCTTGTGGCCTGGAGAGATTCCCATCACGCGGGTCTGATTCACGAAATGCCACCAGCTTCACTCTGACATTTCGATGGCAGTGAGCAGGTGAAACCAGTTAGTAGTGATTCAAGCTGGCACTAACCCGAACAGCGCTAACCCTAACCACTGCCTGGACTCGTCAGTACTGCTGGAGCGACCAGAGCTCAGAAACCTTCCTGGGCAAAACGCGGCACTCCGCAAACCCGACACGGAACTATAAATTGGGGCAGCGCAATTTCAGAATTGCTCTGTGAATTAGGTGACCCACTGTTAACTAATTAATTAATGGGAATTAATGATAAAGGCAAGCAGACACTGCAGTGAGTGACACAGCCCCAGAAACACAGCCCCCTCTAGCATGCTGGCCACTGGCAGAGCAGCTGCTTTTCTCTGGTGTCTGTATCAGAGCACCGGACCGGTATCCTCTGGAGATCCAGGCCTCGCCCTCCCATCCTCTCGGACAAGTACGAGCCTGTTTACACCTAGGATTTGCGGCATTCCGATGATAAATTGCACACATTGTAAGCAGAAATTTGCCCCATGGCATATTGCGTTAATTCCTCTGCAGTCATTATAGCCAGCCTGCAGCTGCTCTGCTAGGTCATCCAATCACTCTGCTGATCCTGGGATTCGAACCAACAATCTTCTGATCACAGGCACAGCGTCCTAACCCGCTGGGCCACACACGCAAGGTTGCAGTGCCAATCTGAAGCCTTCAGCCATTCACAGCTTGCCTTACAGCCATGGGAACAAAGTGGCTGATCATAATTACAGAAAACAAGTTACCCACACGACTATATGGATTCTGTGCCTTTATGAAGATGCAATTCGGCGCAGTGTGACACGTGGCAGACACGCCCATCACAGGGCTGCTTGGATAACGTACACATCCTTAGGAGCGAGCTCATCCAACAACTAGTCCGACATGGGCTAGTTGGGGAAATGGTGTGTGAAAACTCACTGCCTACTGCCTCTATACTCACCACCAATGCAAAAAGCAGGAAAAAAAAGAGAATCCCCACCTCAAACCCCAAACGGACGAAACTGACACACCACTCACGTTGTGAAACTCTACTCAAGCGATGAGGGAGTTTGGTAAGCAGCTTAACTCTGGCTCACACTATGAGTTCGCCTGCCCCAGCACTGAAGCACATTCCTCTACACATTTATTTTGGTTTAAGCAGGTGTGGATCTGGTTTTTATTTCCAACTGACAGCAACGCTGACCCCCACTCCGGTACTCGATCCTGGTGGAATGACAAGGCAGTGACGGTGACATTCTGGAAGCCCGGAAGACCCATACACGTGTGTGTGTGCGTGTTGTTTCAGAAAGTGCTGCTTTTACACCCTGAAGACTAGGTAAGCGGGACTTTCAGTGCCTCTGGTGAACAGATCTGTCCGCATCACACCACAGCCTCCCCCACTTGAGCAATCTGCTCTAAACACAAATACCGCGGCAGATCCAAAGGTCAAGCCCGGCTCGGCCCCGCACGTACCGAGGGGCAGCGCACGTCCCCGCAGCGGGACAACCCGAAAGAGGAGGATACACCTCCCACCATCTTAGAAGATACTTCTGCTTCACATTTACAAACATTTACACTGTCTTTTTTACCCTCCGGTTAACTAGGAGTTTAGCTTTAAAATGATGGCTGGCAATGTGGACCCAAGGCCTCATTCAACAGGACAGATCCTGCCTGGTTCTCCATCTGGAAAGGTCACAACCATCTTAGTGAGGCTGTATGGCACCAGACCGTCAGAACCCACAAAAAGTTAAAAAGCTGTGCACCGGTGGAGATGCTCCGCCAAAGCGTCCGAGGCAGGACGAGCTGGATGTTTACGTGACCGGCGAAATGTTTAAGGACAAGCAAGGTGAGGTGTTCGGCCTGTAAGGAGCACATCAGCCAGGGCTCAGATCCCACTTAAGGTCCAGGCACTTAGATTCATCACCCTTGCTTGATTCCACTCTCCTGCTGGTACTCTGCTGCTCTTGTTCTCGTTATCGCAAGACACTTAAGTACTCCATTTTGCTAATGTGTCATAATGTGTCATTTTTTAAAATGATGTATGGACAGTGGTGCTGTCCCGTTCGAACCTGGCGACACTACGCAAGTCTCCAGAGGACCATCAGGCCAGCAATGATCAAGTGATGAAAACACCACCTATTCTGTCCCTGGGAGCTGGGAGGGAGCAGAAATGTGGACCACCTGGGGGTCCCCGAGGACCGGGTTGGGAAACGCTGCACTAGACAAATGGTGGAGCTTCGATCAGAAATCCCTTTAAAATGGCCACACCTATAAGCAGGAGCTTATGCCAACCAAACAATTTTAAGTGCACTGAGCATTAAATGAGTTATTACTACACCAGCAACCAAGAAACACACAGTAAATATTAACAGCTTATATTGGTAAGGATGTTGAGTATGAAGCTGTACATTAAACAAAAAGGACAAGTCATTTCAAGAAGGCTAAAAAGTGTGAGCAGTAGTCATAGTGATTATAATCATGGTTATCAAAGAGTGACACTGAGGGTATCACTCAGTGTCTTACTGGTTGAGAAATTCCCACTCACGTGGACTGGACGGGACGGGGGGGGGACGCACATCACAGGGCACATATACACTCTGACAGCCAAAGCAGGCCCACGCAGCAAGGCAGGGCCAGTTTCAAACCCCTGACCCTGGAATACCCATTCAATAATTATTATTCTTAAATTAACCCCCAAAATGGCCATAAAAGCCGCTTTCTGAACACAACAGTGTGCCGTTTTACAGTTATGGAAAATGTGGCGATCTGGCTCCATGGCAGTCTTAAATGGTAAATGTGCACATGCACACAATCACTGTTACACAAACACACATACTCTCACATGCACAGACACAGGGCCCTAGAAGAGTGAGACTGGGGGGATACAACTTAATTTAAATGTAAAGGTATATTTTTTTTGGGGGGGGGGGGGGGGGACAAAAAAAATATTGGGGGATGGGGGGGGAAACCCGGGTACGAACCCCCTTGAACAACCCACCCCGAACACACACCCACACAAACGGTTAAAC
>JAODKC010000036.1:20156289-20166375 GCA_026777985.1 Mormyrops attenuatus
GGGGGGGGACAAAATAAATATTGGGGGATAGAGAGGTTCACCCTGGTTCCTACACCCTTGAACACACGAACCCGTACACACACACACACACACGGTGTAACCTTTACCCCTCCTGCGCGTATGAACCCGATAAACACGTAAGCTGAAACTTTATTATGTAGTTTCAAGGCCCGGGCGCGTCACGGTAGCGCTGCCCAGAGGAATGGGGCGCCGGCCTGCCTGTCACCCCCGCAACCGTGTTCCTGCTACCCTGTCCCGTACGATCCAGTCCGGTCGGGTCCGAGCCCTAAACGCACATTTCGGCCACGCACCAGTGTGAATAAGGCCGTGCTTGCCGTTCGGAGACGCCCCGGAACGGCACGCACGAGCAGCCGGTCCCGGTGGGTCTCTCTACCGGATACAGTCTCATAGCCCGGTCGTTAGCCCAGGACTGGCCGCGGCGCCCCGGTCAAACTTCGGAAAGGCGCCCGGACCCCATCTGAGCCCCATAAGTTCTCAGCGATAAAGCGAAAGTAGCGGCGCCGTCTCAAGCGCCGCGGAGACTCCGGCGGAAGGCGGCGACATGCTCCGGCGGATCCCGGACTCCGGCGACCGTGCGGTAGTCCGCCGCGGTGCCCCCGTCTCCGGAACCAGGCGGCCGAAAGGCTCCGGCAGCCGTGTCGAGCGGATCCCCAGGCTGCCAAACGCGCACGGCTCGGCTCAGATTCCCCTCCCCCCGCTATTTCCATATTAACTGCGCAGCCGAAATGCCAGAACCGACCCAAAAGCAAAGGCGCCCATCCCCGCATGTCCGTGCACTCACCGCGGCTCGTCTTCTCCGGCACAGCGGTCGTCACGGCCGCCTCCGACCTTCGGCTCCGCGGAAGAGCGCTGCAGCCGAGCGTGGCGCCGCCGCCATGTTCCCGCCGCCTGCTGATGACGGGCTGCTTGTTTACCTCGCCTGCGGTCCTCCCCCACAAGCCGGGCCACGGCGCTGCGAGCGATACCGGGCCGGAGGAACCGCGGCGCGGTTAGCGGCACCGGGCCGGGAGAACAGGGCAGGGAGAGCGGTACCGGGCCGGAGGAAAAACAGCGCCGTACGCGGCACCGGCCCGAAGAAACCGAAGACCGGAGGACAGAAATAAAGCAGCAGGAGATACTTAGCGGTTTGTTTTACAGAGACATTTAGAAACAGGCGTGCTCACGTCTGTATAATTATATATACACATTTATTATTGTTATTTACAAAGAAAACAATGAAAAAAGAAAATTTTCCGCTGTCAGACCTTGGGGAATCCTCGATAGATTTTCGACTTTTGATCGGTAAAGGAGGAGCGGAGCCGAAGACAGATACCCGTTTTTGTGTGAAATTTGCAAACTATTGCCTAGGTCACTCCATTCAGAGTGCAGTAAGACTAAATAAGTTCAATGTTTAAACGCGGCACAAGAAACGCACTGCTTCAAAACTGTAACAAATAATGAAAATTAATCTAATTGAATCACTTATCTGACGGCAGATTAAATAACGGGCCTAGAACCAGATGTTTCCATCTACTCATTGTTTACAAGGCTGGAACAGTGGCGTTTGGGGCAGTAGCTTTTGCATGTTCTCACCATGTTGCAGTTTCCTCTCCCTAAATGACACACACAAAACAATCATTCAATGTATGTACCCCTGTGATGAACTGGCATCCTGTCCGGGGTGTCCCCCAGCCTTGTCCCCTGTACTGCCTGGGATAGGCTCCATGGCCCCCACAAAACAAAAAAATCAAGCTTCTGCAAATATCCCATATATTCAATAATACTAAAAACTGACCAGGCCCATCAGACTCCAGGGATCAATGAGGAAGGCACAAGCATCCAATGGAGAGTTCCAGAACCTGACTCAGGATCCACAACACTGTGGTCTCTTCGCTGCCCCGGTTATAAGGAAGCAGAGATTGATTTAATATTCTGTTCCACAGCTTTATGTTTCTCTTTCATGAGATTCAGCCATTCTGCCAGGAGAGGAATGCTGCAGACATCATGCTGGTCTCTCCCATCTTCCAGTGAGTGCCTAGCTACTTAAATATGCCTGATTTATTCACAATTCAAATGAGATGCACAATAAGAATGGAAACTATGCCCATTTCATACGACGCTCAGAGTCCAACACACCAGCTGATGAGTTTCTATTATCCAATGCTTATATTGGACACACCATTAGGTGGCGTAGTGTTCAATGCCCCACTGTTACTAGCAAAAGGCCACTGCTGCTTTAAAGTACCCAGACTGTTGTTGTGTCTTGGCACAGGAACTTAAGCTGGTCATATCCCAGTTTGAGAATGGAGACAGTACAAGAAGCCTCAGACTAAGCAAAGTAACGGAGCAGTGTTTGTTCAGGACCGTGAATGTATGAGCACAGCTACAGATCAGAAATGGTGATTTGAAGAAGTGTGATAGAAAGATACGGAGAAGGGGGTGAGCCAATGGCAAACAAGGTACTACCAACCAGTGGCAGAAATGGCCCAGACTGCCAAATCACAACCAAATAAACGGCACGGCATGTCTAAAACAGAAGAGCTAGCCGTGCTAATTAGCACAGCGTGGGCAACGTAGTGGCTAAACGATGTCGACTCACAGAATGGTGGGCGGCTGATTGAATCCCAAGGATGGTCCCGCTGCAATACAGCCAAGCACGGGCCTCAATCTGAATCACTCCAATCGTGCTCACGAAATAGACAAAATTACAAGTAAAAGACAGAGATTCATACTGCTAATGAGACTGAAGGTCATTTAAAAAAAAAAAAAAAAAGACTGAATGTAATAATACAAAAACAACAGGTTCTGATTTGCTAAATTTAGAAATTCAGAGAAAACAGGGAAAAAACCGACAACTCAAAAACTGCAACTGAACTGAGTCACCATCCCAGATAAATAAATTTGACTCAGTGCAGTACATGTGAGGTTTAACGCACAAAGCTGTCGTAACATTACCAGCAAGCCACAATCTGTTTGCTGAGCACGATTTAAGAGCACGATGGTGTCTCAGCAGGTAACGCTCTGAAGTCGTACCTCCAAGCTTGTGGATTTGGTTACTCCTGCTTTCCTCCATCACACAAGGTGCAGTGGTGTGTGTATCCTGCATGGACAGTCTAGGATAGACCCCAGCTCTACATAAGGCACAAGATTATGGAAAGGTAGGAAGAACAGGCTACAGGGAGGATGACCAGTGAAATAGAAAGATCTCAAAAAAATTGCAAATGAACTCAGCCAAACTCGAGTTATTACTTTTGACTATGTATCTCTGAATTTGAGTGAGCTCTTCCCTGCCCAGAAGAAACCCACATCAGGTCAAACTTGACTGGTTAGTCTGCCTGCCTGCTGTGCCTCTGTTTCACAAACCAGTACTTCAGAGACCGAAGGGAATCGCACACAAAGTCTCGTGTAGATGCACCGCCCCAAAGAGCATCTTGTATTTGCGAGAAAAGGTGAAATGACGCCAAAGTGACAGGTGTACAGCTTCCAGCCGAGCAGCAGTCGCGGCTGATCTGGGGTCAGTTAAGCCGAGCTGCTCACGGACACGCTCTCACTCAGGCAGCTCGGTTCGGTTCGCTTCAGGGCCCATCTACCTCTGTACTCGGGATTTCCCAAAAGACGCAGTGCAAGGCAAATAAAGGGGATGTGAAACGCTTTCAGCTCTGCCAAACAACCAACGGGATGACCAAACTGGGATTATTTACAACGATATTTTGAGTGAATTTGTTATTATAGCGAGAAAAAAAAAAAAACAATAAAGACAAAAATAAAGCGTCTTTTCATTTAGATATATGTCCACAGAGCACATACCAGAAGAACTATTTCAAACAAAGACTCTTTAGAAATAAGTCATGTTGACTCATGCGGCTGTCTTTCGCATAATATAATGTGCCTTTCCCGTACCACACGGGAGACAGAGGCGGTTCGGGGTGTGAGGGGTCCGGTTCGGGCATTAATTCCCATCGCTGGGTCTCGTTATGTAGGTCAACAGCCCGTAATCTGCGCTCCGGACCTTGCTGATCTGATAACACGCCGGCAGAGTCACCAACCAAGCTGTCGGGGACAGAGTCGCATATCTGGCGGTCATTTTACCGCGCCGCCTCGGTTCCGATGCCCCCTCGGGCGGAGCTTGGCGCTTCCCAAAAATAGGTCGCGTCAAAGCAGCCCGGAGCCCAGCTAAATCCCGTGTATGTGCGTGTGAAAGTGGATGCGGAAATGCGGGCGGAAAGACACGATACTCCGTAACACAAAGTATCCGTACCTGGGTGGCGGCGCCGCGGTCTCCTCCGGCTCCCTCAGCGTCACCGTGTCCGGACTGCGGCCCGCCCGCCTCGGTCCCGCTTTCGAGCCGCTCCGAGGCGAAGCACACAGCTGGGGCTGAACGCCGGAACCGCAGCCGCTTTGTTTAAACATCCAGCGGGACGCTGCCGTTCGGATCCCGGGGCCGCCGCAATGGCCGAGTCGCCGAAGCCTGTTCGCTTATTTCAGAACCGTTTCGTGAGCATTTCCGAAGCGAAACCTCAGCGGGATCCCGACGCAGGATTGAGCCCGGTCCGGCGTGGGGGTCTCCAGAGTAAATGCCTAGGAGAAGAACCGATTTCGTGAATTTTTCCCCCAAAAACAAACAGAACCGACTCGGACTCGATTAAAGTGGCTGATACGCAGGACCATCCGCTCTGACGTGAAACAAGGTTACCGAAGAAGCCCGGAGCCGTGCGCTATATTCGGCAATAACACGCAAAAAGGCGGTCTGGAGCGCCACCGCTTGGCAGCAGTCGGTACTGCTCACGGATCAGACAAACATCAGCCGTTTTCAAGGCGACCTCGGATCCCTCACCTTCATGCTGTCTAAGTGCTCGAGGGCTGAATTAAACTAAATGTCTCCTTAATTGAATTGATACAACCCTGTGGTGCACTGGTTTCCCCTCCAGGGTGCCTCTGTGGTGCCCGCGACCCCACAGGATAGTGAGGCTGTGTGAGTGAGGAGGAGCGTTAGGCTTTTACCTGGAGGTTTTGGTGTTACCTCTTCATACCCAAACTTCGTCATGGCACAGACAGGCATGTGGGACCCGTATAGATTGTCTGTAAGCAGGTGGCGACGGTCCCGATGCGGCAGAGGAAGGAGTAGACAGTAACATAAGCGTGAAGTCGTTACCCAGGTAGCTTTAATAAAGCATCACCAACTTAACACCTTCACTCGTGTTACATTCATGAGGACGAACTGGACGGGTAGGCAGACGCAGGTGCTGATTCATCTAATCATACAATCAGAAAGCAAAGGAAAATGTCCGCCGTCAAATAAAAACATCATGAGCCACCCAGTTCGTGAGCACGCTGAGATTGTGCTTATAAGCGAGACGCTTTAACACGTAAATGCCTTTCTGATCCATCTTAAAAATAATAAATTTAAACAAAATTGTGTGGTTTTTAGCTGTTACAAGTGAACAACTGAATAACACGAACCTTTCAATGTCTAGTTCACAGATCTAACGCTGAATGAGAAGTTGGCAGTGACGCACTTCTCCATTACTACCTGAGAGGGGCATATCTTTAAAACTGCACAGAAACCAACATGTTAAACCCATTCAGCTTTCCCCTTGAATGTGCTAAATCTGGTTAGTGAGGACATGCTTGCTTTTTGGTGACTGACCACACGGTCATAACCGAATATCTACTTTCAAAGTTATATAAAGATGCATATTTAAAAATAGGTTGCCCAGGTATGAATGGGGGGGGGGGGGCATCTTTCTGTTATCAAGCAACCCCCACCGAAGAAATGACATCATACCCAAGTACTGATATAGAACACAAACCAGCCCCAAGAAACTAGGAGTGGCATCAGGGTCCTTAATTTGAGTCTCATCCTTTAAAACTGCATGCGGAATGAAACGGCAATTTTTTCCTTAACATACAGGGAAAACTGTAATCCAACCAAAACAAAGTGATGGACATGACAAAACGCGCACCTGGCCAGTCTGCTCTGAGACAAACATTTATTCCAAAATGTTACTTTACACCCCAATCGGTCAGACACACACAGAGCACTTCTGGTACTGATGGAATGGAATGTCACCTCAAGAAAAAAAAAAAACTTGACCGACAGCCAGAACGGGAAAAACTGGCTCGTATGAAGCCTGCGACAGCGTGCTTGGTCCTCCCTTGCTAGAGGCACAACAACAATTTCTATTTAGTAATTATTCTTTCAGACTACAAGGACATTTTCAGCTAAGACAACCAGACAGACCACCTTAAACAAAGGGTGTGTGTGTGTGTGTGTGTGTGGGGGGGTGGGGGGGGGGTGGGCGGATCAGTGAGACCCCTGTAACTGGTGTCGGACCGAAGTGACCCATCCCTGAGAACAGCGTGCTTGTGGAGGCTCTCGACTGACAAGGCCTGTAATGTGAAGATGGAAACAAAATGGCTGAACGAGGCCCAGCAGAAGCCTAACGACGCCCACCCAAGGGGCGTCAATGTGGAGGACACTGAACACGGACAAGGAGGGCTGGAAGTGTCATAAAAATTACTCCCAATTGGCAATTAGTTAAGTGTGACTGGTTTTGATAGCTACACCAAAAGGTCTGAACAGGAATACAGAGTAACACTATTTAAAAAAAAAACAATGATACGAGTCCTCCATCTATAGCTGGACATGGCGTTGGTTCACTACACAGCTACTGTGACTGAGAAACAAGCGTTACGATTTGATCGAGGACTTTGCCTCGGGGAATGGTGGGATTTCAATGACGGTACATTTCTTCCACCCCTTACAACAGCCTGATGCATGCGTGGGTGCCTTGGCGAAACCAAAAACACAGCCGGACACGGCCTGGCATGATGAGGACGTCACCGAATGCACCGCTTTCACTTTCATTATTACTAGGGAACCAGAGTCGTTCCAACATGCCGGCTCTAGACGTCTGTGCCGCGGTCAGGCTTATCATGGGAGAACGGCATATACCTCATCACACGCATGGCAAAACAAAGCATCAAACATCCCCCCCCCCCCCCCCAACATGGATCTCAACGATCAGCGATGATGGGCCAGTGCCAGAAGGGAAAGGGACACTGCTGCTCCATCAAACCCTCATCTGGGAACCTGGGGGGCGGGAGTCACGAGGCAGCATTCAAATGGCAAAAAATGAACGACTCCTCTCCTGCATTATATGCAAGATGGCTTATGCTGCGACACCTGATGTCGCATTAAAACAGCAACGACAGCGAGAGGCTTCGGGGCGGAGGGCAGGGACCTGAAGGAGGATGTGGGGGGTGTGCGGGGGTGCGCACACACAGAGCTGAGCTCTCAGGCACTTAACGTCAGTTTCTATGCACATCTTTAATGGCATCGTATAGTCAGAATAGCAATTAAAAAAAAAAAAAATAATAAAAAATAAAAAAAAAGGTGGGGAGGAAAGTCCAGTTCCGTCCAGTTGGAGGCGCCGATGAGAACGAAGCAGATGGAAACGTGGGACGGAGCCATGGGCCTGGACTCGCCAACGGGGTCTGGCGGGCCGCTTAGGAGGATTTCTCCTTACGGGCCCGCGGTGAGTCTGCACCGTTGGCGTTCAGAGCGCCATTCACACCATTGGCTGAAAAAGACAGAAAGAAACTGGTTCAGTGGAGGGGTGGCTGACCGCATGCAGGACAATAAATTCGGCCAGGTGGGGGCACATTGACTAAGATATACTGGCAAGCGTGGTATGCCCCATGTGTCTCAATGGTAATGGGAACCAGTGTTACGCAGTAAATTATGGGACACAGGCCTCCAGTCATGCTAGGGGGCACAGGGGGTTCTGGGTAATGTAGTCAAACAATCCACACCCCAATGCAGCTCATACTAGCCAAGCACACAGCCAAGTCAATGTGAATTCTCATATCATAAGAAGGAGTTTAAGCTCCTTTGAACAGCTGATTTAACATAATTCCAAAGTAACGGACATCTGTCACTGAGAGACTAAAAGATGGCAGATTCAATGCCTTTTAAACAGGAAATGACACGGCGGCCTTTTCAGGCCCGCCCAACAGGACGGCCGATTGGCCAGGGCCCGGAGAGCGAGCCCACACCACCTCTGTCCTTCTTGGCCTTGCCCTTGGCAGCAGCCGGCTTCCTCTTCTGGGCCTGCAGCTGCGCATGCTCCCGCCATCGCCGCAGCTGGAAGTTGATGAATTTCCACATCATGAAGGCTTGGGTCAGGCAGATGGCAGCCAGGACTGTGATCCTGCACAGGGAGGACACGGAAGAGGTGGGGACTGTCACGGACACGCAGCACCACATTAAGGGACCACCGATGAGTCCAGGGACAGCCTTTCAGAGAAGGTCCGTGTTCTGTTAGACGCTGCACAGATCAGATATAAGCTGCTCCAGTTACGCCTCCTTAGACCAGTTATTTAGTACACTCTGCAGATGGACCATAAGCTGATCATAGTCAGAGTGAAAGCTGAACCCAGGCTTGGACCAGAAGATCCCTCTCCCTGCCAGCTGCCCCCCCCCGCCGTCCCGCTTACCGGACAAAGAGCACGTTGAAGTTTCCGCTGGCCAAGTCAAGGCCCTGCTGCGGTGCCCCCGCCAGGCCGAAGCCCACAGTGAGCACGGAGAGGGACAGCGTGAGCAGGCGGCCCAGCACATAGAGCACAGCCCAGACTGTGAACCTGCAACACGCCAGTGTGTTAATGGGGAGGGGGAGTCTGGGGGGAGGGGGGGGCTGATGTGGTTGCGGGGTATGAAGGGCCTGCTCACCCGCCCTGCCGCTTCTCGTTGTTGAAGTAGATGAGGCGTGACACGTGGAAGAGCAGCTCCACGAAGTAATGCAGCACCATTAGCACGAGTCCCAGGCGGGTCAGACTGCAGGGGGCACACAGGTGGGGCGGGAGGGTTAGAAGGGGCGCCCGGCTGCCGGGGGGACTGGAGGCGGGGGTGGAGGGCGGCTCCTACTTCAGTACGTAGGCCCCGATGACGTGTGCGAGGTACAGGCTGATGTAGACCAGCTGTCGCGGGATATCCTCCTGCAGGGATGGTGGGATCAGTCAGGGGAACGCACACAGCACACAGGACCCCGGGCCACCCCAAGGCTCGAGGCACGGCACTCACCTTCTTGGTCTTCTGAAAGTAGAGTTCAGGAAGAGCATGGAACCAGTAACCCATCTGGCAGATGTAGAAGAACTTCATCTGGAACCTGGTAGGCAGAAAACGGGTATCACATTCAGACAGCAGAGGACGCACAACGAGAGGGAGGGGCCGAAGTGATGCTGGCCTCCCCAACGACCCAGGACAAAGGACATCTGCCCACCAGACAGAGTAGCATGCATTAGCAACAGCATAAGCAGTTACAGTCATACTGAACACGCCGCTATAAGCCGTTACGGTCGTACTGAACACGCCACTATAAGCTGTTACGGTCGTGCTGAACACTCTGCTCCTGTAACTACAGAATTCCATGCAATAATTTCTGACATTCTTTGCACTGTTTTTTTTTTTACTATTTAATGATACTTTCACTTAATGTCTTTTGTAACGTCTAAATGTGTGCATTCTGCTACTGTAAACCTGCAATATCCTTAGAGATTATCATCCATCCATCCATCCTATTATCAAAGGTTTAAAATTTCCACCAGATGAAAGAATTGCACACAGACCACGAAGCCATAAAGTCGGAGTACCACAGTCACCAGGCAGGTGACATGGCAATTACCCCTCACACATGGGGGCGCTGTCTCACCAGCTGAGGGCTACAGTGGCACTGTGATGCCACACACCAGCACGCGATAAGAGCAAGAGCCTGGCATTTAATGGCTTTACTTCTGGGCTCTTGGGGGGTAGTGAAGGATAGGCAGACTGACCAAGGAAGGAGCTGGGGGGTGGGGAGCTTACTTACGGCATTAACGTGTGTGGGTACCCCTCCCATAAACTGACAGGGTTCGACAGAAGGTTTTCCTAAAAGAGACAGGGACAGAAAAAAGGCTCAGAACCGTGCTCCAGACGGAGAAAAGAACAGGGACACGGCACGGTGCCGTATGGGGACGGGGGGGGGGGGGCCAACAGAGTGCAGAAGGCATGAGCCCCCCCCGGGGGACAGGCCGGAGCAGCCCCACACC
>JAODKC010000036.1:20191043-20206776 GCA_026777985.1 Mormyrops attenuatus
CCCCCCCCCCCCCCCCCCCCCCCCCCCCCCCCCCCCCCCCCCCCCCCCCGCCAACCGCACACACGAACGCGAATCACTGGCACCGTGGCTGTCCGTGGCTGTGATAGCTTGGTTTTCTTCACTGGAAGGTGAAGAAAGGGGGGTGGAGTCAGATGTGAGCAGGTAACAGACAACTATTAAAAACCTCAGTTTGCTTCATTTCCCAAGGGGGGGTATCTGAGATATTCACACACAGCACGTCCAACAGAAACAGGCCTTGCTGAGGGTGTGCGCGCCCCCCCAGCCCCGGAGGTCACTGCAGCTCCATTCCCCTCCCTCGCGAGCATCCCAAGCTGTCCTGGTGCCAAACCCCCACCCCCTGTGATTTTGCGGCCCCTGCCTTTGATTCCCTGACAGGGAATAACAGTGACTCTCGCACAATCAGTTTAGTCTTTTCTGCAAACTTGAAATTGTAGGAAAGCTTGAGTGCCAATTACTGTAATTACATCCAGCAGACGGCCTCTTCCTCCTCTTCCTCGCCAGGTACAGATGCTCGCTCCTGTAATTGTTTCCAACGCGCAGAAGGGGATAGTGGCGGCTAATTGCAGAATGTTCTGGAGATACTCTCCGCTGGCGTCTGGCATTGATTTTTCACATGACAGTTATGCACTAAACTTTGAAAACCATTACGAGTGTGGACCTCACCCTCACACACAGACCTGTGCCGACCAGCCACAGACTGGAAATCCTCTGGAAATTTCTAGGGCAGGTTCATTCCTTCCAGCTAGAATTAGAATTCGGGCCAAAATTTAACACACACATGAGGAAGGAAAGATGGGACCAATTCTTTCCAGGTAAGTACGAGTGTTTTTTTAGAGATGTGTGACGCCATTTTCACACCCGGCAGCTGGACTGAAATATAGCTGCTCTGATGACATAATGAGCAATTGAAGACAACGTGGTCAGGTAATAGGGTCACATGATGGAGTCAGATGACTAGGTCAGGAGGGACTCCGCAGGCTCACAGAGGATCCCAGCAGAGACTGCTTTTCCAACTGAGCCCAGGAGGGGAGCAGGGAGGTGAAAAACAAAAGGAGGACAGCAGGGAGTTGAAGACCATCTGGAGGAGAGCAGGGAGGTGAAAAACAAAAGGAGCAGAGCCGAAAGGTGAGGAACATCTGGAGAAGAGCGGGGAAGTGAAAAATGAGGAGAAGAGCAAGCAGGTCAGAAACATCTGGAGAAGTGCAGGGAGGTGAAAAACAAGAGGAGGAGAGTAGAATGGTGAAGAACATTCAATGGAGCGCAGAAGAACATCACAAGGAGAGTAGGGAGGTGAAAACCATTGTGACAAATGTAGTCCCTGAGGGGTGCACAGGGGCCCACATCTCCCCCCAGACCCTCTTCAGGCCTCTATCATCATGGGAGACGAAGCTGGATCCTATAAAACTCAGGTGGTGCCTGACGTTTGCCTGGCTGGCCGCCTTCAGTCGTATCCAATGAGATCTGTATATTTGTATGCTAGCACCACCCGCCACCCCCCCCAAACAGCTGCAGGTCCTGGTTCATTCCCAGCATTTTGCACGTCATGCTGAGTGTCTCCCTGTGATGGTGCAACTCTCCGCTGAGAGAAGTGCTCCAGAGTTTTCTACACAGTGGACGGGAGGAGCAACAAAAGCCCATCAGAGCGCCCAGGCTGGTGGGGGGGGGGGGTGGGGGGCTTGAAGCAGACCCCTTCAGGCTACCTACACGGACAGGGCAGCAGTAATTATCAGGGTGCTGGTGGCTACTTGACCGGAAAGTGCAATCAGACCCAATTTGCCCAGCGGTGTCTGGACGGGCCAGTCCGACACAGGCCATGGCGGATGGGCACTCTGGACGAGCGGCGTAGGACCACACTGACAGCCTTTCCGATTGTTTGCACCTGCCCAAGTCGTGCGTCTGGAATGGATTACGCTGCTTGCCGGACAAATTTCACCTTTCCACACGTGATTTAGTCCAGAATCGTCTGCAAAGGGAAACGTGTGACACTTAATCGTATCATTATGCCCCTGATTTCCCCCAACCCTCCCTCGCCCCAGATCACGCGCCGCTGTTTTCTTCACCTGCTAACGCTAACACTAACGCTAACAGCATGCATTCTGGTGTCCGCGTGCCTCTTGGAGCGTGCTGTCAGTGCTCCCTGCCTGTCATTTACAGCGGAGGAATCATCCTGCCTTTCTTGGTGAGGGGAAACAGCTCACGGCTCTCTCATGAAATGCCCCCCCCCCTCCCAAACTCTGTTGGATCTCTTCAAAAATAATGTATATGAGTATGAAAAAAGCACAAAATAGCTCATCTGTGGGGAGGAAATGGAGTGAATTCTGAGTTTGCCCCCCTCCCACTGCTCCCCCCGCCTGTGATTTCAGCAGCCTCACAGACCATCTTGATAAGGTTCTGAAAGCTGAACTTTGGGACAGGCCCTGCAGATAAAGGGGCCATTGTCTGCTACCCATTCTCACTGGAAGCAGGCTGGAGAGGCCTGGATGTGCCCCCCAATGCCCCCCCCCACAGACCCCCAGAAAACCCAGAATAAAACTGACCATAGAGCTTTAACTTGTTTTAAATCCATATTATAAGCATAAAAACACGCATGCAGTTTGTACAATTTGTGAGTGTTACTGCAGGATTGTGGGGTCTCGGAAACAGCCCACAGCAGGTGGCACGCCCACCCAGTGATTTTCAGGTGTGTCGACTTGGGGAGTGTGTGTGTGTGTGTGTGTCTGGGGGGTTTTGAGATCTAGATGTGGGAATTGCCAGGCTGGATGTGTAATCGCAGGGGAGGGGGCAGTATAGCATCAGGTTTGGTGGAGTGGTGAGGGCTGGGGGCCAGTAAGCAACATGGCCCCCCCGGCCCCACAGTGTCCATCCAGCGTCTAACACAACCACTTTATTATACGCCACTATCGTCTTATCAGATTTATCCGCCATTAAAAGTTCCCCTTGTCTGTGGTGCACAATGGTGCGAGTATGGCCCCCCCAGGGGCCCCCGGGGCCCCGAATTAAGGCATGGTAGAGCAGCCTCATGAAAGATTGATGACTTCCTGTGAGCACCTCGTACCTGAAGACAAGCAATTACTAAAGAATTTCCCAAAAAAAGAGAAAAGCAGGGATGTCAGAGTGGCTTCGCCCGGCTCGGGGCTGCCAGGAAGCGGGTTGGGCCGCGCTGGCTCTCCGGCTCCATCTCCAGCTCACGGATCAGGTTCTGATCTGTATGCTGTAACCAGGCCTGAAGTGTAACTCAATCTATGGCTCTGACACTGTACAGGCATCTCCCCCGTGGTCCAGATTAGGAGTGTCTCGCGTACATAATAACGGTAATCTGGGGCAAGGATTTTGTTTGTGTTTCCTCCTGAGAAGTGGATGACATCATAGCAGTCGGTGGGCATGGAGTGGGGTGTACTGGGGTGTAGAGAACTCTGGTAAATTTGCAGTGGGGGATGCTTGGCGCAGCTGGGACCAACTTTCTGTGAGGGGATATGGCGGTCGGCTGAATGCACCACTCCAGTTGGTGTCTCGCTGCCTCCCACTGCCATGCAGAAGTGAGACGCTCCTGCTGACTGGGAGACACCTGGCTAAACCCCAGTCTGACCCCAGCTTCCTCCCCCCTCTATTTCAGGTCCCTCTGTAATGTTTTGACACCAATAATTAGCCTCTGGTCTTTGCAGTGGGCAGTATGTGTCATGTGACCGATGGGGTCCTGTGAGCTTCAGGGCTGTCCGACCCAGTGCCCGCTGTAGCCTCTAAAAGCCTGTGAGATTCCTGAGGCATCATAACTGAGATGGAAACACCATGGACACCATAAATGAGGCCCCTGTGCTCCTATCTCAGTGTGGGTGATGCTGTCATCAGTTGGGAGTGTGTAAGCTGAACTTTCGCATAAACGTCAGAGCGACCCCACAACGCCGCCGCCGGCAGGGCGACACGGCACATCCATGACGCTGCTGTTCCAAGCAAAGGTAAGTAATGAAGCAGCTTTTCGTCATGCCACATTTCTGCAGCTTGACATGGCTGACCTGAGCTTTAATTTATCAATCTGCCCCTTATCTCGAGGTGAGGCCCCTCCGCCCCCCTCAATGACTCCTGCTTCCTTAGGCCGGGCCCCTGTCCCACCCACTATCAAAAGCCCCTCTGTTGGCTGGGCTCCACCCTCCACGACGGCCACCCAGCATTATGAGAACCTGTCAGTGAAGCCGAACGGCACGGAAGAGCGCGTCACCCTGGTGCGTCCTGCCCGAGAAGCAGCCTTTGTCTGCTATCTCTGAAGCTTACCTGACATGACTTAACCTTGGGGTCAATAATATCTTTACAGGGCTTCTTGAAGCGGAGAGCCCGGCTGCTCTGAGGGAGCTTTGTCTGCGTGAAAGAGTCCCACGCCTCCCGCAGAATGGCCGCCAGGAAGGACAGACTGTGAGCATGTTCGTCAGGGTGCAGAAAAGAGACATATGAAGATACAATAGGATAGAGAGGCTGATTTATACCGTGATATATGTTCAGGGCCTGATAAAAGAGCAATTATACAGGATAGAGAGGCTGATGTTAGGTTGGATTTGAAGGACATTATTGATCTCAAAGGAAAATTCTTTATACCACAATCTGCGTTTTGGTGATGATTTATACCATGACCTGCGTTTTGGTGATGATTTATACCACGAGCTGCGTTTTGGTGATGATTCATACCATGGCCTACATTTGGTGATGATTTATACTACAGTCTGCGTTTTGGTGATGATTTATACCATGACCTGTGTTTTGGTGATAACTTGTGATGACTTTCCACTGGCCCCTTATTAGCACTAAATGGTATTACTCTGATATAAGTCATATATAGTAAAATCATCACTAAAACCAGGTCATGATATAAATCACCCCCAAAATATAGGCCATGGTATACTCACAACACGCTTTATTGCCAGTATGTACGGACATACTAGAATTGTTTGTGGATAAAAATGACAAGACATACAGAGAAACACAACACCGTTTTACACATTTATGTCCTGTAGAGTGTTCTCTAGACTGCTGTCAAGTTCATGTAATATGAACAGGAAATTCCCACAATGAAACAGCCTCACACCCCCCATTTTCCGTACAGAGAATGTCCGCCTTGCAGTGGTGCTGTCCAGTGGTCCTGCGGTGAGGATGGGAGGGGCTGTTAAATGGAAGGGGGGGGTTGGCCATAGATCAATTTGAAGAACGGATATGTGGGCCCATCGTACCTTTCACGGAAGGTCATGCTGAGATTAGAGCCTCACCGCTTACTGCTTATTTGTTATGTTATTTTTCATATTTAACACACAGCTGCTTTCTAAGGAGTAATAGGTATTGCCAGAGACTGCCTTTATGGGTAAACACGCTTAAATCTTTTTAAAAAAATTGTACCTGTGTATCTTGCTCTTTCATAAAGATGTGGAATAATAATTGGTCAGATTTTTAACCAAATTTTTAATGTTGGCATATATTGCGAAGCCAACAGCAATAATGCTGTCAGACAGGTCCGCTGTGCTTTTATTTACTTCAATCCCGTTTGAAAGACTAAACAGGAAAATGTTTTTTTGTTTCTGGTCGCCAAGTAACCCAGAAAGTTCACCGGATGGCTTCTGGCACGTTGGCGATCCTAGATGACTCCCTGTGCTTGTTTCCACTGAGAAGATATACAAATAAGACAGAAACAACAAAGGCGATGTGCCAATTTGGGTGCAGCGTCTGTTTTTAAACAAGCCCTTGTTTATTTAGCGTGATTTGAATGCTATTCGACTCACATGTAAATTGAGCATTGTCCGACAGCGTCCCAAAGCGGTGGTGTGCTTTTTTGAGGCTACCTGTCTCTCTGTAAACATGCAGGTGCCACACAGAGCCGGGTACTATTTCTGAAATCCCTCCTGTCTGCTTGTTCATTTATACCCCCATCTGTGCTATTTTCTTATTTGGTTACCATGTGCAGTAACCATGACCTGTGAGTATTTGACTAACTTGGCAAACAGCTCTCCCAGTCACTTGTTTACCTCCAGTTGGAAACTCTACTTCCAACGGGGCCCTTGCCACTGGCCTGTGAAACCTGACGGACTGTTAATCACTACACCTGCCGAAGATGCTGAAAGCAGGAGATGAGCCTTCACTCAGAGCAGCACTTTTCTTACACTCGCTATTCTGACGTATTGGTCCAGAGCAGCTTTATATACCCGTTTTTGCAGCTGTATACTTTAATTCTGGAAAGTGAGTGCCCAGGGGCCGCATGGTAATGCAGTGGTTCGCACTGCCGCCTCACACCTCTGGGACTAGAGTTTCAGTCTCCCCCTGGCTCTCCATGTGTGAAGTTTCTATGTTCCCCCCATGTCATCCAGGGGTTTCCTCCAGTTTTCCCCCCACAGTCCAAAAACATGCAGAGGTGAATTGGAGTTACCCAGCTGTCCATTTGTGTGCCTGTGCCTTGTCCTGGATTATTCCCTGCCTTCTGGGATCTGCCCTGTAACTCTGAACTGAAGCAAGTGAAGCTTTATCTGCCATTTGTACACGTATGAGAACAGGTAGATAGATAGAATTACTTTATTTATCCAGAAGGAAATTTAGGAACACTGACATGTGTTTTTTCACATATCCCATCTTGCTCAGCTTTGACACACACACACACGCACGCACGCACGCACGCACACACATACACACACACACACACACACACACGCACACACACACACACACACACAGACAAGTTTGTAATTATATCATTATGGGGACTCTCCATTCATTTCTATGGCTATAACCCTAATCCCAACAATGACACCCTTAACCCCCACCCAACCCTAACCTTAACCATAAGTAACCAAACAAAATACAAGACTTTTGGCAATTTTAGTTTTTTGATTGCAGTCACAGATTTTTATAAAATTCAGTTCAGCCTTGTGGGGACCGAAAAAGTGGTCAAGTTCAAGATAACAGGTTTTTATCACATCATGGGGATATTAGGTCCGCACAGTATAATATATACATGACCCAGACATGCATATGTGATGCTAGAGGTTAGATTGCAGGGTCAGACCATTTGTCTGGCATCCCTGGAGCATTTTTCATTGGATTAAGAACCTTGTTTAAACGCCCAATGGCATTGTGGCTACACTCTGGACACCCGTGTACTCTGCATGTACTGAGGTCAGGCTGGATTAATCACGCCCCACACTATATATATCCCAAAAAATTCCATACATTGTTCATAATGCACGAACTTAAAACACAAAGGCATTTAAATTTAAATGTCAGGTTTTCTGGGCAGAGCCTGGGTCATCTCTGAGGCTCTGCACGTGTTCACAGGCGGCCTGCTGCAGATCCTCCTGTTGGCTGCCAGTAACACTGGATGGCAGGGAAAAGGGAGAATGGCAGTCTTCCCCCGAGCAGGGGAGCTGAACACTGTTGCCGTGGAGACCTTAAAATGAATCTTGCCGCGGGTGAGAATTTACCGGCTCGTCATTAACAGATACCCAAAGGAGCAGGATACCCAAAGACTTTATCTGCGCCTTATGCAGCTTCGGGGGCAGTTCCTTGGACCTTGGACCGCCTGGCAGCACAGGGAGGCTGGACAGACCCCCCCCCCCCACCTTCTCACGCTGAGATCTGCAGATTACAGGGCACCCCTCCAGATGAAAGGGTTTTAGCAGGTAAACTCCTCCCTTTCAGGGAGCCGTAGCCCTCAGTGGTTTTGGGTTTCATGGAGTTGCTGTTGAAGTGAAAATGGGACTTCTCAGAGGCGGCTTTTGACAGAAAACACTGGTTTTTCCGTGAGAAAAACTGCGTACGTGAACATCAGAGGAGGTTCTCCACATATTAAATGCTGAACACCTGCCATGTTCTACAGACACTTTTCCCCCTGCAACAGGTCAAACACCGACCTCTGCAAAGAACAGCTGGACAGGCTCTGCTGTTAAATCTGGGTTTGAAGGAGGAAAATGGCCGGTCCCATTGTTTAGTTGCGTTTTCTTTTAATTAAAAAATCTATGAAAATGAATTTGCCCCCTGTCACTGACAAGCGTCTACCTGTGGGTGATGTAAACAACCGATTATAGTGCTGTGGCGCAACCATTTATTACTTTTGTGATTGCTATTTTGGAAATTGGTCTTTAGTTATTCATATGTGAAATTACTGAGTCAAGTTAATTTTCCCATCGCTATGTATTGGATCCCCGTATACTTCAGACAATCTCAGAGGATTAATACTATTTTCTATACGTATATATTTCTGTACATATAAGTAAAAAATCTAGTTTTCTGAGGTCACAGTCGGCTCAGAACAGATCACAGGGATCCGGTATGAGTTACTGAGAATTCAGAGATGCATCCAACATTGCATTTACACTTCATGTATCTTTTAGTTGTAGATACAAGCAACATTTGAAGAAACGTGGGATTTCTTCCTATGGCCTTTTGGGGTTTAACCTCTATGTTACCCATGGACACAAACACCCTGGGTGTTTCATTACCAAAGCCTGGCCGGCGTCTCTTAACAAACGCGACTCTGCATTTCCTACTTCAGCTGGGACAGTTTCGGGATTTTACATCACAATTGTTCCCCTTGTGTTTATTTCAGGATCAAATTCTTTTTTTTTTAATGCTCGGGGGGTCATGGCCACAGTCCTAAATATTTGGGCCGGGTTGAATGGAGGGTGTATTCTCCTGTGCGACCGCCCGCGGGCTTGTTTTGTCATGGATAGCGCGGATGTGTCCTTCCACAAAGTGGCACTGCCACGAAAATGTCACTGCGACATTGTAAAGGAGCCTCACCCCCACCAAATCCCCCCGGGGGCCTTTTTACTCAGTCCGTGTCTCTCTCACACCTGCCATTGTGTACCTGGGGGACAGAATCACACCCGAAACATCATCCCTATTTATTTTCCCATTGCTATTTAGGGTGAAAGTATGTGAACCCAACATCAGACCCGTCCGCCTGGCGAGAGGCTCTGTGTGGGAGAGTATTCTTTGTATTATTCCAGCGACGAGTGCTGAACAAATCAAGTCTTGGCTAAAGGTCGAAAACAACAGACAAACCCATCACACAAATCACAGAAAACATTTCTGCTTCCATCCAAGTTGAATTTGAATCCAAAAATTACACAGAAAGACCTTACCCAAACTGTTTGATGTGTGGTAATAGTGAGCAGGTTCTAGCTGAGGTTAATCTCACAGCCAGCAGGATGTGTGCTGACATCTGTTAACTTTTCCGAAGTCACTTGTAGTTGTTTATTTATAAAGGGCTCCTACGAAAAGCCTCTGGACTATTTCCACGACCGCTTTCTCTGTATTTAATGACGCAAAGACCAGCATGATAATGCAGGTGAAGGCTGGAGAGCCGCTGTCCCCTGGCTTTGGGTCTTCAGGTGGGGCCTCTTTCTCTCCACTCTTTCAGGCAGTTGGACTCTTTCCCCAGCCGCCACTGCTGCCTTAAACGGGACACACCGGCCGTGCAGTGAGAGCTCACTAATCACCCAGATCAGTTGCAGTTAGTGGGGAAAAGATGCAGAGATCATCCTTATGACTTCTAACAAAATATCAGTCAACATTTTTTTCCAGACACAGATGACCTTGGTTTTGTGTTGCTGATGGAAGTCAGCCCTTGGGAAAAAAATAGCTGTGGATCCCATGGTAGTGCATGGAAAGGCAACCTTAACTGTGCAGCCACAGCGCGCCAAAGGTGTAATGAGGCCTGTCGCTACAGGACGGACCCCTCCTATATGCTTATGGGCGCATGTGTGGGTGTTAAGCTGGGCCGTGCCCCGCTCTGAAACACATGTACTGTAATGCCCCTGAGCATGATAAAATGATGGAATGAATTATGTTCAACACTATTCCCCTTAATTCTTGCTGGATTCAAAATCCTTCTGTAAAAATGAATAAAGACTGATGGTCATGATTTAGCAGCAACTGGTTTAAATTGTGTACCCTAATACAAGTGCACAAATTATTACCTATGGAGCTTGAGAGATGCTGGAAGGGCCACAATACTGCCCTTCTCAATGGAATGAAATAGTAAGATGAAATTATCTTGACCAACTATTGGTAAGAAAAATAATCTGTCGCAGTAACTTTTTATTTGCGCTGAAGAATCATGTTTATGCATAAATCTTATTAGGAATCTGACTCAGCCGGGTGACCTGTGACTCCTTGTGTTTTTTGGTGTCAGACTAAATTGAGTCAGGTCTCTGACTCCTTGGTCTGTCGTACCTGACCAAATCAAATGAGTTCTCTGATTCCTTAGTCTGTGGGGTCCTACTAAATTGAATGAGATCTTTGACTCGTAATTCTGTGGTGTCCTACTAAATTGCCTGAGGTCTAAAACGCCTTAGTCTGTGGTGTCCAAACAAATCGGGTGAGGTCTCAGACTCCTTAGTCTGTGGTTCTGACCAAATCAAATAAAGTCTCGGACTCCGGAGTCACTGATATCAGAATAAATCAGGTAAGGTCTCAGACTCCTTGGCCTGGGCTATCAGATCAAATCAGGTGAGGTCTTAGACTCCTCGGTCTGTAGTGCCAAACTTAATCAGCGTGGGGTCACAGATTCCTTGATGTGTGAGGTCAGATTCTATGATGGAGAAACTTCCAGAGAATTAAGCAGCACCCCAGCCTCATTTGGGTGCTGGGAAATCATTCAAATCTGCAATAAATAGCAAGTAAGGCATGGAAATGGGACTATGTAAACAGAAGGAAAGTTTTTACAGTGTATTTGAATAATGTGGTTCTGCCATAAAAGCTAATGGTGGACCTGACCTCAATTACAGACTCTTTATCAACAATCAACCCAGAAAGAAAAACAGAAAAAAGTGCCTGTCCCTTTTTGAGTCTCCTGCCGACGTTCTACTCTGGCTTTAAGCACAGCAGTCACTGCAGCATGATCTCCCTGTCTATCGGACCAAATGATTCAGAAAGAGAAAAAAGAGATAAGCGTTTAATAAGTATTAGTATTGTCCATTCAAAGCTGAGCCTACCAGTTAGGGCATTCCTGAGGGTGAGACCTGATTAGCCACGTGTGTGAATGATGCAGGCTGTCTCTTGTCAGCCTCCATTAGACAGGACAGCAGGTCCACCTTGCATGTCTGTGTGGTCATATTAATCTCGATGAGTAAGCAGGAGCAGGTGTGGATCCCTGCCCCCCCTTAATCACGTGGCAACAGAGGAGCAGCACCTGGATATGGCCATGACATCTGCCTCCACTGACCTCCCCCACCCCCCCGTGTTGTTGTTTTGCCCTCCCTGAATGCTCTCTCCAGCGCTCGTGGGCCTGCCTGAGGAAAGAAGCCCTACTGCCTCACCTGCCTGGCACCCCAACCCCCCCCCCCATCCCTGGGGCGCAGGGTGAAAAATGATGGTGAGCAGCACCAGGTGAGAGAAATAACCCCCCGCACCCCCATCCCCTCATCACAAGGGTAGCTGGCGACCCACAAGCAGTTCTAATCAAGCTTCTTTGAACTTGTACATTTCTGGAAACTGCATATGTACATTTCTAGTAAAGTTTGTAATGCAGGGAAGTTAAACAAACCATCCCTTACATCGGTCATTGCCACATAACCATCCCTGACAGTGGTCATTTTCACATAATCGTCCCTGACAGCAGTCATTTTCACATAACCATCCCTTACATCGGTCATTGCCACATAACCGTCCCTGACAGCGGTCATTTTCACATAACCATCCCTTACATCGGTCATTGCCACATAACCGTCCCTGACAGCTGTCATTTTCACATAACCATCCCTTACATCGGTCATTGCCACATAACCGTCCCTGACAGCGGTCATTTTCACATAACCATCCCTTACATCGGTCATTGCCACATAACCGTCCCTGACAGCTGTCATTTTCACATAACCATCCCTTACATCGGTCATTTTCACATAACCGTCCCTGACAGTGGTCATTTTCACATAACCATCCCTGACAGTGGTCATTTTCACGTAACTGTGCCTTACTGTGGTCATTTTCCATCTGGTCTCCCCTTGCTTAATGTGATCACTATTTTGGCCTCAAAACACTGTTTTAGTGACTTTTCTATACGAAAATCCTGCTCGACTTGGTGTGAGACGGGTGCTGTTTACATTTCAGCCAAGGCTGTGCAGTTGCCTCCCCACTGGCTGAATAGCTGTCATCTTTCTAATGGTTTCTTTATTTTTCGGGAAAAGCTTCTCACCGGGGGAGGGAAACTTCCGGTTCAGGGAAACATTAGCTGACTCTGCGTGGCCCTTGCAGCTCCCCCCGGTATGCTGCCACATCTTCAGGGACCCTCGCAGCCCTTTCTTCTGGCTTACGTTCCTGCATTTTTCATGTGCCAGAGTCACAGGCCTAATTCCTCCTCTGAGTTGACTTTTCATTTGCTAAAAGATTGATTTTTTTCATTCTGCACTGTGAGTGAGACTCCCCCTCCCCCCCACCTTCCCACGCTGTTTATTTTCTCTTCTCTTCTTGACGGACGTGCTCCCCACTAAGGTAAATATTTATGAAAATAACGCAGTCAAACCCCGTTGCATTTATTTTCTGTGTCACATAAATGCAATATTTGTTGCCGTTGAAAAAAAGAACTTAAGAAGCAGAGGATTAGTTGAAGAAATGTTTGTTACTTGTCTTGCACTATAACTTTGTCAGCCTCTAATGTGGTCCAACCTCTGCACATCCACACTTTGACGGCCACTTGATGGACCTTCAGCCGTCCTGGCTTCCATTATGAAAATGTGGGGGGAAAAAAACACTTTTGGGCCAAATAAAGACTCTTTTGGCACTCACAGGCTGAATAAAGCATTTTTCCCCTCTGTGATGCTGTCCCCTCGTGGTCCAGCGACCACTCAGTGGCATGTCACACGTTACTGAATTTTAGATTTTCGACCTCCAGGAATTGTAGCTGTGGACAGCGAGATTGGGGCTGGGCTGCACTCCCCATTTTGAGAAAACCGCAGTGAAAACTGCGCACAGACAGGATAAAACATCGCACTTCTGAAGGATGACTCTGCGTCTAAAGAACAGAAACAAGCGTTTGGAGGGAAGCTATCTGCTGAACTGTAGATAATCAGGAACAGCTTCCACTACTGAAATCTAAGCTGTGCGAGCAATTTTCTTTGTTTCTTTTTAAGGCCCTGCTGATTGTTCCAGAAACAAGAAGATGGAAAATTGTGAGAGTAAACATGTTAATATCACAGAAGTCATGACTGCGCCTGAAGAAAGAGCAGCAAATGGCATGTGACCACCTCCATTGCAGGGTCTGAGTCTGCAGAAATGAGACACAGAGTAACAGACACACAAGAACACCGACACAATAAATACAAATCTGCCAGTTCATACACAGCATCGTTTCTCTGTCATTGATTCAGATCTTTGGATCTCGGCTGGAGCCTGGGGTCTTCAGGGGCTGGGGGGCTCAGCATGAGTTGGGGGTCAGGAGCGGATTGTGTGCAAATCCCCTGTGCTCCTCACCATGTGCTTGTGAAAAGGAACATCTTATGCCAGGGATCAAAGATACGTCCATGGAAAACTGATCCAATTCCAAATAAAGAGGTGGGGTGGATGGTGGGGGGGGGGGGCAGAGGGTGTAATGGTGCCCAGTTATAATTCGATTATGTTGTAGAGGCTGGCGTGTGTGATTTGGCCTCAACACCATGCTGTGGGGTTGAAGTTAGGGTATGGTTTAGAGCCAGACTTAAGGCCTTCAGAGTCAGTTATACATGTTCCCAGGCTGCATAGTTTCACTTCCCATGATTCCAGGTTCCAGGTCAGTGCAGATAAACTGCTGCTCAGTAATATTCCTGCATCTTGTCGTCTAATGTTTCCCATCGCTTAGAAAATGGAGTTTCTGATGGTGTTTGTATGGCACTGGTTTTAGTTTCTGTTACCAATCTATCCATCTTCCAGCTGCTTGTCCTGGTCAGGCTTGTGGGGGGCAGGGCCTAGGACAGTCTGGGACGCACTCTGGATGGGACCCCAGTCCACTGGGGTGATACCAAATACAACACAGACACAAATACCGTCATGCACACACCGACTAAAACATACACACATAAATCCACAAAATAGCTCAAACGATCTCACAGCAGAGGCCAGGCACCGGGGTCGGTAGGGCGCTGTAAGCGCAGCCAACAACCCCACAGTGGTGCCACAAATTCATCAAGTTTACCTTACTCAGTTCACATTGTGCACGGGAACACTGAAGCGTCGCAAACAAAAACACAAGCTCACTAAATTATAACCCCACTGAGCCATTTATTTTAAAAAAAAGCCTGGAGTCACTAGTGTGGAGATTTAGAGCTCAAAGGGACACTCTCATCTGTGGAATTACGAAGGCATTGAAAGAGTTAAAGAGGACAAACACTCTTGTGATGGTACCCACAGTGGCCGGGCATGTCCTCAGCATACGGACACGTCTTAAACAGAGACGGCACAGACTAGTCGACTAGTCAACTACTGATCTGCGATGACGCTCTAAGCCTTATGTGAACTATTTGTTGATCACGTGACGATAACACTAACGACAGGGACATCTCAGAGAATACCATTTACGCAGAAAACAGATAGAAGTAGTGGAGCATAAGTTGAGCAGATGGAATTATTTTTGTGTTTCAATTACATTTATCGCATTGAAGAATACTTTTTAACTTGCATCTCCTTATGTTTCTGCCTCAGAAAATTCAATTCATAACTGATATACTTTCATCTAATATCGCTGTTGCTGGCAGTGAAACTCACCAGTGCTTATTAGCAGAATAACTTTAAGCATACGTCCTTTTTTTATTCTGTGGAAAAGGAGAGATCCATCTGCTGGCCTGATTTAATAAGATTTAATAATGAATTATAAACATGTCATTAATTGTATAAATAAAATATAAATAAAAGGTTGAATCCTGTTTAGACCGTAATGGATTCGCCCAATACCTAACAAATAAAACAAAACGACTTGCTTATCACCCATTGCTTTGGGGTAGTGGTGAAGTTTTGCATTAAATTACGTGCTTATTTAGCATAAATCACAGTTCCTGCTGTGCGATGCGAAAGCAAAGCACAAAAGTGGCCAGAAGGTACAAAAGTTTCAGGTCGAAACAGCCCAGGGACTCGGAACCGGAAACCAGGTTCCGGAGCTTTGGTGGGAAAGCAACTTATGACAGCAAGGAGCAGGCTAACAGGCTGGATCTTGCATGAATTTTGTTATACCAACATTTCAGCTTATCTTCTTTCCAATTTAAATGGAAATTATAACATACAAGTGTTAATGATGTCATCCACAATTATCCGACTTGACTTTCATAACATCTGTCGACTTTAAAATATCTTAAGTTATGAGTGGAGTGATGATCCTGATGCAATGTTGCCATGGGGCACATTCACAGTGCCATCATGTGATCATTGCGTCGTATGACGACGCACTGTGTTCATCAGGATCAGGGCCCAGTGTGGTGTGGCGCTCATTGTTAGTCTCTAGCTGCATCCAGCCGCTGTTTTCCGTGTGTGAGTGTGTCTGCATCATTCCTACATGTTTCTGGTTTGGAAGTTTATTTTGTAGATCGTGTCACATGATGCACATTCACACATGATTCAACTGATAACTACTGTGGCATAAAGATGGCCCAGACTTTCTCAAGGTGCATCCATTTTTATCTGGAGTATTTTATGTAATGTACGTGGTATGAGGGGGGGGGCCGCCCCCCCGGCGGGGGGCGGGGGGGGGGGGGGGGCGGGGGGGCGGGGGCCCCCACGACAGGGG
>JAODKC010000036.1:20209259-20224646 GCA_026777985.1 Mormyrops attenuatus
AAGAGGTGAAATTAGTCACCTCTCTTCAGAGACTTGCCCTCGGGAGTGAATCTGCTCTGATTCAAACAGCCCAGTGTGGCCATGCAGCGTGAGGGTGGGGGGGGGGACGCTCACAGGTGAGCGGGAACTTGCAGGGGGAGCACGGTGCGGCACATAGCAGCCACACTATAACTCCTCCAGCTTTTTTTTTCTTTTCCTTTGCCCTGCTTGTCAGACTGATAATAACCGGAGAGGCATCCCAGCCCTGGAGGTGTAAGGGAATCTCTCCGGCCAGCGTGCACACAAAGCGGCTGCCATGTATTGTTTCACGCCACCGTTCACCTGACTTTAAGATGACGCACTGCGCTGTAAACGCAGTGTCTTCGCAGAGGTCTGTCTGACACACCCTCTGACGCCTCTGTATCTGAAGCACGCGGTGGCTTCTCTGTTACACCTCCTAACATATGCACTTAGATTTTTTTGGGGTCTGACATGTACTGTTGCTATATAAAAAATATAACTAAAAGCTATTTCTCACAACAGCTGGACGGCACCTCCATCTTGAAGCCTGTGAGACCAAGAGGGGTGTGGCTGTGATCAGAGACCCAGGAAGTTGTTGGGTCCAAGGCATCTGGCCTGAGAGAGACCAGCATTATTAACAATATCGGACCCATCTGAAGTTCGGTTTGGGCCAGAACCATGGGGGCCGCGTTTCCACCTGTGCACAGGCCTCTAGCCATCTGCTCTGGGGACGTTGTGGGAAACAGCTCCGATTCCCAGATCCCTGGGTCCCAGTGGAAGGGGGATCGCCATGTTTCTCTTGAAAGGCTCTTTCATCTGTGGTCCATGACACATGGAGACCTAGAGATACAAATGGAGGTCCTGTCGAGTGGCGCTACCTGATCCTGGGGGCTGGGTGGCGCTGTCCGCTTCTGCAGCCTGACAGTCAGATTCATCACTGAAGATCACAAAGGCGAGGAAGGCAGCAAGGACGCTCTACCAGGGAGGTTTGTGTCAGTGCCACAGGCTGCAGAAAATGAGTCACAATAAATAATACCGTTTATCTGAGTTTCGCAGAGTTCATTACATTTCACTTACCGTACTTTGACATCAGTTTGTGTCTCTTTTCTGGAGCTTTGATTGACCCTGGAGAGGCAGAACTCTGGGTTATTAAATGTCGGCATTATTGGCCAATTTGCTCACCGTTTCTGCCGCAAGCAAACAGCCACTCCAATGGCCGGCGACACAATCCTGGCCAAACGATCACCCCTCTTTGGTCTTGATCAGAAGCAAAATCATCTGTGCTCATATTTCCCCAGCGTCTTCCCCAGTGTACCTGAAAAGGTCAGACCTGCTCCATGCCCATGAATCGACACCTAAGTGTAAAAAATCTATGTGAATCGCAGTTAATTTTCACAGTACAACATAGCTAACTTCTCATACGATTCACTGTGAAGCAACTGGTGCAATATCAAGAAAAAAAAGCATTTAGTGTGAATTGATGACATCATGCACTGCAAGCAGACTAGTTCTGATTAAAACAGCGACCTGCACATATGCCGACAGCGTAAAACTTCTCCTTCTGCTTGGCAGTTTCATGGAGAAGCTAGCAGCAGACAAAGTGGCCGCACAGACCCCAGCAATCAGCCGCAATTAGGGGCTGTATTGTTTCAGGCATGTTTGACTGACAGGGAGACAAAAGACCATGGAGGGCAAAGGTCAGCACTTTCAGGAGGTTTGAACAAATATCGTCCTACTTCACACGGAAAGAAAAAAAGGGAAAAAGACATGAAAGGATGCACTCAAGAGACCATGTCAAAACACAGCGAGGGATCTGACACCGTGATCCAGGCCACGCCCTCTCACTCACCATCTCCTATCAGGGACCTTGCTCAGCATTGGTTTTGCAGCTGATAAATATGTACAGTATTATCACGTGGGTGTTTTTTAATTTCCCCGGGACATGGAAACACTGGCTGTTTGAGGGCACACTGACAGCTTGACAGGGGGGGGCTCACGCACCCCAAGGAGGTACCCAAACTTCATAAACCTGGTCACCTCGTCCTCGTGACATGCGACACGCCCAGCCTTCCCACAGCCTAATTTTAATGGGAATAACTGGCGCAGTGTTACTTACAGGCCCTGTAAGGTGGTGGAGCTACCTCACATCCTCAAGAGGGCGCCCTCCCTGGCTTCCAGAATCAGATCTCGTGGAGCCCCGCTTCTACCTGAGTGATGTGTGCTGGATTGGTTGGTGTTAACCCCAGGTTCTAGCCACTCACAAAACCACACCAAGAATGGTCACGCTTGCCATGTTTCACAGCATGCTGCTCTGTTGCTGTATCACAATTTCCAGCCCCCCGACAGCACCTCTTGGGGGGGGACTTGGCCATTACCTCAGATGTGGGCCTTAAATAATATCGAGCTCCAGCCGTGGGCACCTGTGTTTTCCGAGAACGTGAAACACATCTGTACTCAGGGCACCATGTGGAGGGCAATTAGCCTCAGTTATATACCATCAAAAACAAAAAACAGTCACAGAAATGAAAGATCATCATCATGAAGCTGACAAAGCAGGAGCACCATCTGGCTTCAGAAAACCTCCTGTCTTTCTCAAGAAGCTTTCATGCATGTCTGTGTGTCGCAGGATACTGGGCCATTCGTCATGAAGAAATCTTTCCAGTTTCGGCAGGGGTGAACGAGGTGGAAATCTCCGACGCTCTGTGCTGGAGAACATCCCATGAAGGTTCTCAGATGTCTAGACCTGCTTGACTTCATCGCGGTGTTCATGAGTTTGTTTAGTGATGTGCATGGGGACATTATCATCTTGAAATATGGGAACATCATAAGGGAGCAGTATTTGTACCATCGGGAGCACCTGGTCCTGTAAAACAGCCCCATAATCCTTGGCTGTTATATGACCATGCAGAGCCATCACTGCACATTATGGATCCCGTGAGACGCCTGCCCCTAGCAGCAGACACCGTGGGCTGAAGGCGACCTTTGGCTTTTCCCAAAAGTGAGCGGATGTGGGGAGAAGGCTTGGAAGATAACTCATCAGATATTACTCTTTCTCCCCTAGCTCCGGGAACAAGTTTTGTGCTCCGTGCAGACAGCCGTGGATACGAGGGCTTCCAGAACTGCAGCCATAAAAACTAGCTCTGTGAAGCTCACATTCACATTTACATTTACTTTATTTAGCAGGCACTTTTGTCCAAAGCGTCATACAAGTGAAGCAAACAGCAGATTACCAAAATATAAGTGCGGTTAGGGTAAGCCTCCAATGAATTCCCAGGTACAAGTCTACACAGTACTGGAGCAGGAGCTACACAACAACCTCTAACAAAGCAAGAACCTAATAAGACAGCTTTTAAACTCTGCAGAATGTGCAACATTAAGAGCCTTCCAGAAGCATAGAGTGCTATCAGTTCATGACATAGAGACTGGATGACAGAGGTAGCGATTCAGTTCCATGCTCGTTTTTGAGGTCATACTTTGATGGTGTTTAGCGACCATTCTGTTAAGTGTCCATCTCTCCCTGTCGGCGAGTTTCGAATCGCAGTCATGGTTCCTCATCACTCAGATGCTTTATTCGTGTTTGGCATGTGCTGTCATGGAAATTGAGGCCCTTCCTCACGAGATGCAGAATAACGTTACAGTGTCGGTGACCCACGTGCCCGCGGTTCCGGTGCTGACTGTGTGGCCTCATCAGAACCTTGCAAGTTGCCTCGTGCTGCTTTGAAAACGTATCTAAGTGCTGATTATTAGACTTCTTTTATATCACATACACACACACACACACACACACACACACGCATGCACACACCACTAACTGGCATTCCCCCTAATGTCACTAACCTTTGCAGCTGATTTCTGTGTAGCAGATATGTGAGTTAATCACTTCAAAGTGCCTTTTCACTATTTGGTGTTTACATTATTCAGTCCACCCTCAGTAAATACGTCCTATACTGTTAGCGCACTATTAAATGCTCATTATTGGAATATTATTGATATGTCCTGTATTGCCCCATAATGACTGTAATGACTGATTCTCACTGCTGCTGTTTTGTGTAAGTAAACAACTGTTCATTCATTTCTCAAACATGCCTGTTGCTTACCAGAAAAAAAACATACAAACAAAGAGCACAAATTTTCAGCATGAGAATGTTTTAATCATTCATCAGTTCATCAGCTTTTCCAACAGTCTTGGGATCAACCCAGAGAAATCTAATGTCCAATTCAAATGTATATAAAGCGTGGAGCGTGATGTGCAGTTCATGCATTAGAGTATTATTTGTTGAAAGGAAAGTGGATTTTGACACGCTAACACGGTATGACAGTCACTCATCATATATAATTTGCATTTATAATTAAACAGAAAAATAAAATTGAATAAAAACTAAACTCTGGGTTTCAACAAAATACGTTGCAAGCAGTGATAAGGGTAATCTGCTCTGAAATATCCTCTCATCTACCTTTCTTGCATTAACTTAATCGGGGAATAATTTAAGTGCTATCCATGACCTGCATACCCCTTTAATCTACCCTGGATCACTGGCAGAGTGGCGGGATGGTATTCCGCGTCACCCCGCCCCAGTTTCTGTTTCCCGTGTGCCCTCAGCTTTACCCGCTGTGCTAATTCCAAACCTGTGCAAACCAGAACGTATCCCGGGGCAACGAACATGCCGCCAGGAAAACCACAACAAGCTGGGTTCCTTCCGAAAGGCCGCCCCCCCCATAAACCCAGGGATGGCGGGGCAGGGGGGAGGGGAGCACCCCTGTATGCCCCCGAGTCACTGCATTGTTGCCGTACTCTTTTGAAGCCTGGGAAAAATATCAAAGTGTTACGGGGTGACAAAGCTGGGGACGTTCAGGCGCTGGCTGCGTGACAAAGGGGAAGGAGGGGGAAAGGAGCGAGGAGTGGAGGGGTGTTCGCCCGCCCCCCCACGTCAGCGGCCCGCGGCCCATCTCCGGTTACGGATTGTCCCAGAAAGCCGTGTGAGAGGGCTGCTCGCCCAGATGAGGCGCAGCTCCACGGCCTCAGGTGAGGCCATCCTGCAACATGACAGCTTGACAAGTGAGCTTCCATTTAGTCCGACTCAGGAAGTAAACAGCGGCCCCTCGCAAGTCCTGGCAACTAAAAGGTGGGGGGGGGGGGGGGGCACCAGGAATTTCTTCCAAGGAGAGTAAAAAAAAAGACTGTCGGAGCGGACAGGAGATGTGTCCCTCAGACGACTGTCCTCCCGAGGCGATGAGCGGGAGCCAATTTCCTCAGACTTATGAAAAGGGGCAGCACCATCCTCCTCCTGACTGCCCAGCTCGACGTCTCGTCCCTGAGGAAACAGGGAAATGGGGTAAAGCTCACATGGTCACATCATACACAGACCTCCTGAAAAGTGTCAGTTTGGCAACAAACACAAGCAACTGGGGGCATGTAACCCACACAACGCACTAGGGCTTCACCATAAGGTCATGCTTGGGATCTGGTTTGAAGAAAAGACAGTTCAGCAAACTTTTAATTATTGTTAATAATAAAGAGCAGCACAAACACAATTTTCTGCGGCATCGATCCATGAGTCTGTGTGTCTTCTGGTCCAAATCAGATTCTACTAGGGGTTAGAGTCTGTCTCTTTTAGGTTTGAAGACAAAGAGCTAATGAACTTTCCATTCATTTCTATGGGAGAAACTCTAATCCCAACAATGACAATCTCAACCCCACACCCAGCCCTATCCTTAACCATGAGTAACCAAATAAATTACAAGACCATTACCATTACCATTACCATTTTTAGTTTTTTTTTGATTGCAGTGACACATTTTTATAAAATAGACTTTCCCCTTGTGGGGACTGAAAAAATGGTCCCCACAGCATCTAAATAACAGGTTTCTATCACATGGTGGGGACCCATACACACACACACACACACACACATAGACTGCTTACTGGCATTCTGCCTAAAGGCTGAAGATCACAGAGACCCAGAAGCAGGATAGCAGGCCCTGATTATTCAGTGTAAACAAGTTTTACTGGCTTGTGCTGTATAAATGAGTAAATGCAAAACTGATTTCTGCAAAGTAACAGAAATAGCTTTGTTGAAAACACATTCTTTACTGATTCCTCCTGTAGTTACAATTCAAAACATGTGGAAACACGGAGAATCCTGTAACAGTTCAGTAAACAGTTAACCTGTACTTATAGATAGATGTATACCCTTTCAATACATATAAACATCTAGCCCAAAACATAATAACTCAGTATTCACAGACAGACCACTGCAACTCCTTGAATACAAATAAACCATACAAATACACAAAACAATTCAGCACAGATACAATCCACAAATCCCCTAAACAATTATATTCAAGTAGACTGATGTATGACAATTCAGTAGGAATAAACATGATCCAGTAATGATTTGGGACTTACAGGCAGAGCAAAGCATTTCAGTAAATATGTGACACTCCAGTAAATATAGACAGATCATGCCATTTCAGTAAATATGGACAGGCTGTAAAATTTTAGTAGATATGGACAAATTGTAGTATTTCAGTAAATATAAACAGACCATGGCACTTCATTAAATATGGACAGACTATGGCATTTGAGTAAATATGGATGGGCAGTGATATTTCAGTAAATATGGACAGACTGTGGCATTTTAGTAAACATGGGCAAACTGCCATTTGTGTGAATATGGATGGGCAGCAACATTTCAGTGAATAGGGACAGACCATTTCATTTCAGTAAATATGGACAGACAGTAGCATTTGAGTAAATGGATGGGGAGTGACATTTCAGTACACTGAGATAGAAATGGTAGTTAGAGAGGAAGCTTACCTGATGTAGTCTGGGAGCAGGTAAAGGCTGTCCTCTAATATTCAAATATGATTACTGTTGGCAGGGGAGCAGTTTCCCTGCAGCTAGAAAAATAGAATGTGTGGCTCAATAAATTCAGTCATTTTTGAGTTTGTAAGACAGGAGAGCTCTTTACTGTAAATCAGAAAATGGCCTTTACAATCACAATTGAGCACTTAGAGCCAACTGTACGTAACACATTTCCTGACAGGATTCACATGCAGCACGTGTGTTATTTATTAAGCGTGTGCAAACTATGCTCAGCACCTCACCCAGCAAGGTGATAAACATAAGCACTGTGTTGTTTGGCAAGGAGTCAAACACAAACATGCCTACAAAACATGAGAAACCGCTCATTAAAATGGCATCTAAATGAACGTGAACCTGCGATTTCATCAGGAAAAGGACAGGAAACCTTCCAGTCTTTAACTTCGATGACTGACACGCTGCACTTTGTGTCAACCCCGGAGAGGAGGGCATCTCACGTTTCTACGGCTGTGCATGTTTTTTAATCTCGCTTCACAAAGAAGTGGAAAACTCATAAAAACACAGAGAGAGAGCGAGGTGATGTAATTTACGTTTAACGTTGGTGAGTGGCCACCCCGTGATTTACAGAGCAGAATGAGAAGACATGACAAAGACTAATTGCCTTCATTAATCACGTTTTTGAGTGCATTCAGCGGTAAACTAATTGAAATCCTCTTACCTGTCAGCTTGCCAGGCACAGAGCCTGTGTAGGAGTTTTGGGGGGGTTGGGGGGCGGCAGACAGGAAATGATGCTTAAACTACAAATAAACCAGGTCTTTGTCTAGACAAATCTCTTTCCAAATCGTAATGCTCTCTGAAATGTGTTAATGTCATGGGGAGTCTTTCAGCCAACCTACAAGGCACCACGTACAGTCCTGGCTGATGGAGAAGGGCCCTTTCCGGGGTAAAATGCCAAATTGAATTACCCAGGCTAACAGCTGCCACTGCGGGACGAGCCAGCGGAGCTGCAGACAAGCGCGGCTGTGTGACACCAAGGGACATTAATGCGATGGGCGCCTCTCCGGGAGATCGAAAGTGGGGGGGGGTGCTCTGGAGACAGACTGGAGCATCGCTCTACCTTTCCATGACTGACTCTCGGTGCAGCGTAACTGCACCGCGGCAGAAGCGTAACCGGATGCCTGACAGTCAGGGTTCGCTTCTCTTGGTGTGAAATTTGAAGTTTTGAGTTGATGTCAAAACCGAATGAGGCTATAAGCTGAGATCTTCTGGAGGGTCAGCAGCGTACGCACTGATGGAGGGGGGTTGTCATGAGTCACACACTAGGGTCATCTGCTGTAGTGAAACTACCTAAAACTGTTATTCCTCATGACCTGGACCCAGAAGATATGAACGGGACTACACCGATCACCAGTAAGGTATTCAGCTAGTTGCAGCTGGTATGAACTGGCCCGAATGACTCGCCACTTTTACAGGAGGCCATTACTACCAAAAACTATGCCAAGCTACCAGAGCAGTTCAGGTGTCCAAACACCCACCTGACATAAGTCCACAGCTGCTAAGTAAACCAGGAAGTATGAGCAGGCGAGTGGGTGACGTTAGCCGCTAACCTGCAGGTGGGTCTCTGAAGCTCTCTCAGCAGGTGTCTAGGCTGCTAAAACCAAAAGAGTGGCAAGGTCACATTTACGCTAACCTCGCTGGATTACAGAATCTTCCAGAAAGAACCTCAGCAAGAAGGACAATTGGTGTGCTCCATACATTCCCGCCCCTGAAAACAGGAGTGTACCAACATAAATAAAAAAGGAGGAGTAATTTGTGTAATTTTTTTCCTCCATAATAGCACAGTCCACACCCCTAAGTCCTCACAGGCATTCAGTGGATTCGAGGAACAAATTCAAAAGTGATTGTCGTGTGAATGGGTGCACGGCAGCAGAGAGGGCAGCTCATGTTACGGCTTATAAACAGGCCGGGAGAGGTGGGCCGGCCCGGTTGCCATGGCGCCATAGCCCGGGTACAGAGTCACCGATTAACTAACAGCCAGTGTTCACCGTCTCACCTTTTCCATGAATTGAAAAGGTCCTGGGGGTGGGGGGGGAGACATATTTTTGGAGCTGAAAATGTAATTTAAGGTTCAGGAATGATTTTTTTTATTTGCGTGAATATTATCTGCCGATCTAGGCGCGCTAGCTGCTTCCTGAAGACCACTTGTCATTTATATACGTACAGTGTGGCGGGGGCCTGTACAGCCAGGCTCTGAATTTAGATGTTATCGCTCTCAGATCCTATTGAGTTACAAGTATTTTTTAATATCATATGCAGGAAGACACGGAGATTATAACAAAGGGCCTTTCATGCTGAGGAATGACGCGACACTTCATTTTAATTAGAAAACATGCGGCTCCATGCACGGAGAGCAGCGTCTGGTGCAGAGGGGGTCCGGCACGCGTGTGGCTGACAAGCCCAGCCGTCTCTAGGAGGCCACACAGTCGCACTGGTGAGGTGGTTACGCTGGAGCCAGGAGGTATTTTGTAGTCATTAGTGTTTCATCTGGGATTTGTCCGGGATGAGCACTGTCAGTCAGTGGGGATCAGCAGGGGCCCTGACCTGTGTGGTGCATTTGCTGCACGGCATGATTTGTCCTCCCAGGTGCAGGTGCAGGGGCACCGGCGCTCTGACGCACGCAGACAGATCTAACAGCAGGACCGTTCAGGGGTGAAGTGCTGTTTTCATCTGCAGTGCGTGGCAGTACAGGACAGGAGAACACACACACACACACATACACAAGCCCATGTTTGTATTCATATCTTTATGGGGACTCTCCATTCATTTCTATGGGAATCCTAATCACAATTATGACAACTTTAACACCTACCCAGCCATAAAATTAACTATAAGTAATGGAACAAAATACAAGACTTTTGGTATTTTTAGTTTTTTGATTTCATTCATGGATTTTATAAAATTGAGGTTATCCTTGTGGGACTGAAAAAATGTCCCCACAAAGTAATAATTACAAACACACACACACACACACATACACACACACACACACACACACATACATTTGTATTCATATCTCAGTGGGGACTTTCCATTCATTTTATGGGGAAAACCCTAATCCCTAACTATGACAACTTTAACCCCTACCCAGCCCAAACCTTAACTGTAAATAACAGAACAAAATATAATACTTTTGGCAATTTTAGTTTCTTTATGACAGTCAAAATTTTTTACAGGTTTTTATCCTGGAATATATATATACACACACACACACAAAGTGGGAGAGTGGCTGGCCTCTATCAGTAGCGCAACCTGACGCACCAAGTAGTTCCCTATTTGGGAATCCAATTTGGCTGAGGGGAACTGGGAAATTTTAAATTCCTGTTTTAATCAGTACTTTTTCCAGTTGTTTGGGTGGGCAGACTCTCTGACTGACAGGACGTGCAGGGTCACTGCATGGCTCTGGTATGAATTATTGATCAAGGGTAAGAGACGGACGCCCACGTGCCTGCCAGCACAGTTACAGCTGCTCGGGAACCAGCCAGAGTACAGTGACACTGAACAGCACCTTTGCTGTGTGTCCGCAGCCACGTGCAACAAATATTGGCGTTTTTTTCTGACGACTTCACATGTTCATCGATCGACATGATTAAGAAGCAGAGTAAATAATTCAAGCGTGGACAGGGGCAGCACTCAGGTTTCCTGGAGTCCATCGTAAGACTTCCGGAAGATCCCATGGCTCTAAGGTTACTTTAGCATGAATTATTCCCCTCCGGACGGGACGGGCACTAATAAAAACGGCCCCTGCGAGTGACATCGAGGGGGATGCCTCTCCTTGTGACCCCGAGGTGACTTTCCTCCTCTCCATCCTACGTGGTGGCGTGGGGAGGGGGGCAGAGAATTGCAGTAAGGAGTTGGCAGAATTAGAAAGCCGGAGTTTAGGGCCCCAAATCCCACTTTTAGGAGAATGGGAAAGAGGCAGATTTTCCACCAAGCGATAAAATCCAACGTGCGTCTGTCTGTAAAACCCAACCTCAGTGTGGATCACGGCGTTATCAACTGATAGCGGCGCCCGGATACTGATATTATGCGCAGCAGAAATTACACTTGCGCAATCCTTTCATGTGCAATTTTAATGTGTAGCGAGGAAAATGTGTGATGATTTCTACGTGATTGCTGTTTAGGTGTTTGTGCGTGCGCTGGGAGAGGGCAGGAGGGGTGGGGATAACAGCGGCATGACTACCGAGGAAAAGTAGGAAGAGGAATCAAGGATACAGTATCGAGGAGGGAGGGGAGGGAGAGAGGAAATCGCACACGCCGCAAGAATTCGCCGAACGGATTGGGAGAGAGGAAACGGAACGGGGGGAAGAAAGGAGACGGTGGACGGCTTTGTTTTGGGAGATCATCTGTAACGACAAGGAGACCAGGGGATCGTATCGAGAGCCGTTCGCCTGCTTTGCTTTTCTTTAACCCTAGCGCCCGAAAGGGGATCTTGCTAGCTAATATAGGGGAATTGGCAGAGTATGGATAGCCAGTAGCTAATAATATTTGCCATGTCGTTGAGGTAGGTTCGGGAGCCTAGATGATATTCCGCTTAACACTTTGCGTCATAGATAAAACGCATATGGGGCATGTTTTTTATTACCCATAATGAGACGCAATCCGTTTACGTGCGTGTGGTTCTGACCATGAAAGGAGCTGTTTAAGTATTTAAAGAATATTCTGAATATAACCAGACAGGATTTTGTTGCCTTGTCAAATATTACTAATGATCAGCATCATTTAGTCGTTAGTTGTGTTTTTGTTTTGACAGCGCATGTTTCGCCACAGTTTTACTTTACATTGATGTTTAGGGACAGGGTCACCAATTAACAGCACAACTACGGAAACGACGGGGATCCGGATTGAGCCTCGGTCCTGTCCGGAGACTCCGCATAATAAATAGGAATCCATCACATTCGAAGCCTCCGCAAGGCCCAAGTCACAAATGCTGTCTTTGCAGGCGTTGGAAAAGCGCCAGCAACATTATATTATTATTTTGCCGGTCTCCCTTTCCTAAGGTATTGTGCCCGTTACATCGCTATTCTGCTCCAACGTTGTACTCCATGCGGTTCAACAGATCCAAAGGTATCCGATCGTGAGCAAAGGGACCCATTAAGGACAAGAAGTTGCTGAAATACGTAGGTAAAGCGGCACATTCCGGGCTCTTGGGGCAAAAGCGGGCAGGAGAATAAGGGGTAAGGAAAAGGCAGCCAAAGATTTAAATAAATTAAGTTTAGGACGGGATCGGCTTTCAATGTTAATGTCGACCGACGTAGCATCAATTATGTTACCCGTATCCCGGGGATTAATGGACCGGGAGAGGGACTTGGACGCGATGGTTCACCCGAACGCTGCCGGTTCCTCGGCGGCTGTCAGGGGAATGAAACGGGGGGATCCGGAGCCCGACGCTCAGACCACGGCGGCTTTTACCGAATCACCGGCGGCGGAGTGCAAGCGACCACGGATAGACGGAGCCGCTGAGATCGGCCAGGTGGGTTGCATGATCGCTCTGCAATGACAAAGGGTTTTGTCCGCCACTTTTTTTTTTTTTTGCATTGCCAAGCACCCTGCGCATATTTTTAAATAACCCACTGCATTATCTTTGAAGGGCAAGTGTCCTTAAACATATGCTTCAAATACGAGATATTGTATCAAAATGAAAAGCACAGCTAATAAACAGTATGGAAGCTTACTGGTAGTCACTTAGCCCCGCTGCACAGTTTCGACCATTTTGCAGGTATGTTGATGTAGCCGGACTGTTACAGTTACCGTACGTTTAACCCATCGATCGTTGTTATGCATTTCATTGTTACTAATAAAAACTGCTGAATTTAAATATTTTATCCAGGAATCTTTTTATCAACAGTTCAGTTGTGCTGAAATATACCGCAGTGTTTCACTTAATATCTTATTCTGTGGTGTATGTCTTGTCTCTTCGCATGTGTTCTTGCTCCGCATGTATATGCCCTGTTTGCTCACTCGGACCTCTTTTCTCTGCACGAATTCAGATTAAAGAGAAAGCACTAAGACCGGATTTGTTTTCGGTCTAGTCACGTTCCCTTTCACCAGTTCACCACCAGTTTGTCTGCTATGGGTGCGATACTTGTGATGTCATGTTGCCGAAGACGGTAGCAGTTTCCGATCATCCCATGTGTGATTTTTTTAGGAGAGTGAAGATGATGGGGGTCAGTGAAGGGGTCCAAACGATGAACCCGTCTGAATTTTAAGTGGGTGAAGATACAGTGCTAGTAGGAACACTGTGTCCCGAGACCTGGGTTACTTAGGGTTCTGCTGCAGTCTAGCAAAGCAATCTGTTCTTCGCTCAGAAATTCATTAGTGTTGTACAGATGTGCCTATCAATTGAGTAATGTCATCTGTGTGCTTTAGTCACCGAGTATTCGCTGAGTCGTCATCATACAGCTGGGGCCTCCATTGACCCCGAGGCTTGTCATAATCGCAGGGGACGTGCGACACACTTGGAAACGGCGAGCTGAATTCAGGGACGGGGGGTGTCTGTATGTGTGCTGGCGTTTCATTTGCTCTGGTGACCCCTGAGCCCTGGGCTCCACTCAGTGGTTTGGTCTATTCGAGGCTCCCTCCCACACGTGTGTTTTCCCAGACCCAGAGATCAATGGTCAGTCCTCACTGCCCCATCTAGGCCCGGACTGAAAGGATGAAAGGGGAGCTGGCATGAAATACACTGAACCTTAGTGTACAGAGGGGGCGTGTGTCCGTTTGTGGAGGCCTCTGGTCCAGCGGAAGGTCTGGATCACTGCAGTGAGGGTTGGAAGGGTATGGAAAGAGCTGGAGGGAGCCATGGGGTGGTTTTCCCATTGTGGGGGGGGGGGGGGTGAGAGTCAGGGTTGTAAAGTAAACCACAGGCATAACTTGGGATGAATGGCGGTAATGAAGGTTGGGATATTTGAAGGATGTGGTGAAATGACAGCGGGTGCCATTCCTGCAATACCGGGGTCCTTCAGGGTGCTCGCTGACTGTTTACTCTCCGCTCTGTGAGCTGATCTGCCCGATCGCTGGCGGTAAAGAGGCTTTGTGCCAGGCTAACGAGATCACTGCTTGTTTAGAGGAGGGCATTAGCCCGTCTGATCTGACACGATTATTGGGGGGGGGGTACGATGCTCATGCCGCCTGGGTGGACCCGGCTCACAGGTAGTTTATTGTGCTGGAGATCCTGTGCATTGCGTGCCCGTTCTCACCTTTCCTGATTTTTTTTTAAATTTATTTTATTTTTTTTATACCCTGCTCATCCCAACGGTTTCCGGGCGTGAGTCAGCGGATGTCAGCACTGTGTTTTCATGCCCCTCAGCCTGCTGGGGGTGGAGACAAAAAAAAAAAAAAATGGGTCCGCAGGAGTCTGCTTGCGCTGGGCCGGTGCTCATGTCCGGACCAGATGTTGACGTCACCCCACTTTTATGACGGTTAAGGGTCTGGAAATGTCAGGCTATTTTTTTATAAATATATTCAACTCTCCCAAGAAACCGTATAAAAATGTGGTGCGCCGTTTTCTTACAGTGTGCCTGATTAGGTCGGAGAGTGGAAAGTCTGAATCCGCAGTTGAAGAGGGCCGTTTTTTCTTCGAGGGCTGCCCAGTGACGTGCCTGTCCTGGCAGATGATGTTTGTGTGCAATGTGAAACCACCACTTTCGACTATATTACAATGATTGTCGCACAGCGGGGTTTGTTTTCAGTTCTCGCTTGATGGCCTGACGGTAGGCAGATGCGTGCTTCGGTTTTATAGAGACCCCGCTATTTGGTTGAAGACTGACCGGCTCGCTTGTTACCTTGGCAGGGTCCTTGGTGGTCATGATCACGACCTCGTGCTGACAGCCGACACCTCGACGGTCAAGGCCGGCTGTAGAAGAACAGTAAACGCGGGTTCTGTGGAGGGAGGGGGATTTTGAGAAACAAATCATCCACTTTTCCCTTGATAAGACTTCATAGCGATAATTAGTACTTGTTACTAGGTACCGAACAGGGAGTTTTCTGTGCGGAACGATATGCTTTATCCAGGATTGGTTTGCTCTTGTAGCCCTTCTTAAAGTGCGTTGACCTAGTCAGCGTTCAATGCCAGTGCAGCAAGGCTCTTCGGGCAGCGACCGGCCTCGTTACCAGAAGGTGGTTGGTTCAGGTACCAGGAAAAGTCCTTGCTGTTCTACCCTTGAGAAACTCGCCTTACCTCAGATGCTCCAGTAATCTATCCAAAAAAATATCCAAAAAAAAGCATTCTAAGTAGGTTGCGGGTAAGTCTGTAGATTCTGAGTAAGTCTGGAGTTGTAAATGTAGTGAGAGCATGATTTTGTGTTTAGTGATCGTTAATAGGACAGATGGTGGCTGGTATCCTCTTGGCCAGACGTTTGTTTAAAAGCAGAGTTTGTTCTGCACATGGTTCTGCCTGCAGTCGTCTTTTATGTAGCACTGTCTCTTCCTGAAGCCATACCTCCTGTGTGGGGGGGGGGGGGGGGGGGGGGGGGGGGGGGGGGGGGGGGGGGGGGGGGGGGGGGGGGGGG
>JAODKC010000036.1:20224746-20238838 GCA_026777985.1 Mormyrops attenuatus
CCCCCCCCCCCCCCCCCCCCCCCCCCCCGCCCCCGCCCCCCCCCCCCCCCCCCCCCCCCCCCCCCCCCCCCCCCCCGCCGCCCCCCGCGGCGGGGGGGGGCGGGTTTCCTGTTCCTGTCTGTGAGCAGGTACACAAAGCCGCCCTTCAGGGGAGCACTGGCGGGGAGGGGGGACTGAGATGAAAAGAAGCCGCTGATGGTTAACAGATCTGTCCCCCAAGACTGGCTCTCCTCAGAACCCAGCGTTTGTTTACACTCCCCCCAGACTTTTTAGCATTTTCGGGACTTGGCCCCCGTCCGCGCTGCTGATTGCCATATTCCCAGGGAAGAAATGTCACTTAGCACGTCGCTGCCCTCATCCGCCCGCTAAACCTCCTGTAATCCCTCTGCAGAGTGAAGTCACCACGGACATGTATCCATATGTCAGAACGACGAAGAGAAGGAGCGTAACGCAGCTGAGGAGGAGACGCACGTTCCGGGTGGGGAAGTTATTTATGGTGCCATTCATACACAGAGCATGAAGGAGTTTCAACAAACTGCTGAGACGTCATGTTGGTTTTATCTTTGTTTTTATTTAGTTTCAGGTGATTAAATTGTTGTCAGCCAGTACATGTGAGAGCCCTGTGCTGTCAGCCTGTTCCGCCTCTGAGATCACAGGCATCACCCGGGGAATCATCTGTGAGTTTGACACCTTTGATGTGATAGGTCGGTCCTTGCAGCGCCGGTCCCTCAGAGACACCTGGTGTCACTGGAGCATCATCTGGACAGTGCAACCCGCATCATCACCTTCTGGGGCTCATACACCAACTAAACATCACGTCTAAGCATATTTCAGCATTCAGAATCTCAAGTGGGTCAGCATGCTTTCATTCACAGATTCAGACTAAGAGCAGGAAAATGATGGGGGTAAATGGAAGACAGACAAATACAGAGGTCAGACAAATGCAGAAGACAGACGAATATAGAGGACAGACAAATGCAGAAGACAGACGAATGCAGAGGAGAGGCGAATGCAGAGGATAGATGAATACAGAAGACAGATGGATAGAGGGCAGATGAATGCAGAAGATAGATGAATAAAGACAGACAAATGCAGAGGACAGATTAATGTAGAAGACAGATGAATACTGCGGACAGACAAATGCAAAAGACAAATATAGAGGACAGATTGATACTGATGACAGATGAATGCAGAGGACATACAAATGCAGAAGGATGATGAATACGGAGGACAGATTGATACAAAGGACGGACGGATATAGAGGACAGAGAGATACAGAGGACAGATAAACACAGGAGACAGGCAGATACAGAGGGCAATAATCTGAAGGAGAAGCCTGTCATCCTGATTTAAATCTGAAACAGTCTCTCCATTTAAGCTAAACTGTGGTCAATTTTTGAAGTTGAAAGAGGGTACCAGTAGTGGACAGAAGGTCCAGAGAAGCAGCAAGAGCTAGTTGTACAGGTTGTAGAAGCACAGTTAAGGTGTGGTCCTGGTGGGACGAAGGTCTTTCATGAGCTCACGTGGCACATGCGAAGAGGCGCTGCTCTCCACCGAAAGCCTCCTCTCAGCCGTGGTGGACCTGGCAAGCAGGAGATGGAGAAGCAAAGTCTGGGTGGTAATGGGAAAGTAACTTTACAAAAAAGTTGGACTCTGGACTGTTTTCACTGCAGATGAAAACAGTACAGAGCAGAGCTATTGAGGCAAACGGCACTCCGGCACGTAGAATGAAAAATATGGACCAGTGTGTAAAATCAGGCCAGACCGGATGCAGCTCTGTTTGACTAACCGGACGACATAGTTCAAGTTTAAACTCTCTGAGAGGTTCACGCCTCTGCCAGTGGAGGCTGAGATTGGACCACATCCGAGCCATAATGGGAGAAAGTCGGACCAATTAACACCATACAGGGAGGTCCAGCACGAGGGCGGCAGCCAAATTAAGTCCCGGGGGAGGCAGGAGCCCCAATCGCCTGGCAGAGGAAGCACTGGTCATGGGTTTGCGGCCCGCCAAAGGCAAAGCCAGCCAGCCGAGCACTGACGGAGGGCCCTCTGCGTGTGACGCAGTGTACAGGCGGCGACTATGTGCCAGCGAGGGCCAGCCATGTCTGACCGCTGTGGTCAGTTGACAGGACTGCTGACTTGTGCAATTCCATCCAATCAGAGAGCCAGCCATTGATTTTAAAATGATACCATGCGTATCGGATTACGGTACGGTTGTGCGGCGAAAAATTGCATTTGATCAAAATCGATAAACGATAGTCAGCAGAAGATTATGTGACATCAGAGCTTTGACCACAGGTGTCGACTCCATGACGGTTAAACTGGCAGATTCCGACGGCACTTTGCCCACATTCCCTTTGTCCCACCTTAGAGCGCCATGACCTCTCTGTGACATCACACTCAAAGAGGTGACACCACATTCTTTTCTGGAATAATGAGGGTGCCCCTCAAGTCTTGGACAACCCCCCTACCTCCCACCTCATCTCGCACCCGCCGAGCCAGCTATCCCACTCCCCCAAATGTTTTTATTTTGTTTTGCCTTTACTTGTAGCTAGTTAAGAGCATCATGGGAAAAAAAACAGAAGACTCCGCCCGAAAGGGTCTGTCAGCTTGAGTAATCATCAGTTTGAGTGTGTTTTTATTTCCTGAAGTTAAGCAGCATTAATAAAAGCACAGAGTCATAAAGCGGCAAAAAGCCCCCTGCGCCTAGCTTTTATGATGTTGCTGTTGGACCTGTCTGTGTGCGTACCATAGAGAATGGAGCAGGAATCCATTTTAAAGGCCCCCTCCCTGGACCACAGTCACAGAAATGAACTCCCCCGGCGCGAGACACATTAGCTCCCGTGTCTGGGGGACCCCGCGGCTAATAATAGCCCCCCAGTCGTAAAGAGGGTCCAGTGGATCAGATTCTTTCGTTTGATATGTGTGAAATACAATATTTTTTTCGGCTCTGATGCTGTGTTACTGGCCCTCTATGTAAATCTGCGTGAAATGGCAGTCTGGCCTGCAGTGTAAATCATCACGCAGCCGTTTATGATGGCTGCTCGGTTCTGCTGTGACGTTATGCTTTTTTTGGTGATGGGGGGGGGGTGTCAGTGAATCAGTGAATGAGTCAGTGTTTCAGGTAAAATGTGCTCACTGATTAGAATGTAACTGTGCAGCTAAATTTGTTTAGGCAATGTCAGCCTTTCAAGATACATCATTAATAATGTTAAAATCAACCATTTATTTTGATTTGATATTGTCTTGCTGGGGTTCTCACTCATATTTAGTTTGTTTCAGTATCTTAGATTCATTTGTATGCTCCTGATTTGAAAGTGCATTGTGAATTATAGCATAGTGAATTAAAACAGAAGCAAATGGAACAGGCTTCGCATCTGAAGGCCCACGGGAGCAAAGCAGTGTATGGTGCAGAAGATCCAGTGCTGTGACATCCTCTCTTATCACACTAAGCACCTGATTAAACCTGATCACTTCCAAACAGATATTACAGCTTACGCAACCTCAGTGTGTGTGTTTGTGTGTGTGTTTGTATGCGGTTCCCATTAACGTTTGGTCCCCACAATTTTTTTTTGGTCCCCACGAGGGCAAACTCAATTTTGTGGATGCAGTCAAAAAAAATAAAATAACCAAAAGTGTTGAATTTCGTTTGGTTACTTCTGTTAGGGCTGGGTGGGGGTTAAGGTTATCATAACTGGGATTAAGGTTAAGCCCATAGAAATGAATAGAGAGTCCCCACAAAGATATACTGTAGATACCTAATCTGTGTGTGAGTGTATGTGTGTTTTCCTCTTAGTATGAATAGAGGAAGAGCACATGACTGAGTAAAGCCCCACCCCCAGGGACTCAGGGTTTCAGACAGTACCCTCTGTCTTTCAGCTCTCCGGAAGTGGGCAAAGCTTAATGTAAGGTCATTGTGCCGTTACATTCCTAGGAAAGCTGCGCGGAACACCGTCCCATCCGCTTGCCTGTCCTGGAGGGGCCATCTGAAAACATAATTGATTCCGATATTAAAGGGAACAGGCCCGGACAGCATTCCGTGCATGCTAAACTCTCCGGTGCGGTTAGCGAGAGAGCCTTTCCTCCTTATCCAGGATAAGGTTACATCCCGCACCGTCTTTGCTTTGACCAGCTCATAAAATAGACCTCATAAATATTTTTCATGTGTTATTTAAACTAACTCAACTCCCAGTGGCAAGAGAGCTTGATGTTTTTGAAACGTCCTTAGAGGCTCCGCGAAACATTTTGGGAGCCGCAGTGTTGTGAATGCTGGGAGCGGCCGTAGGGACGGCGCGCCGCTGCGATGCCGCTCCTAGGAGTCCGCGAACTGGCCGCGTTTACACGCGTCTGCGCATTATTATTATTATTATAATCAGTATTATTATTATTATTATTATTATTAATAATAATAATAATAATAATGATAATAATAATAATAATTATTATTATTATTTAATAATTGTTCTTGTTATTATTAAATAATAATAATACTTACTATTAGTAGTAGTAGTAGTGTGATTACTGTCATCGTAGTCGTCGTTATAAAATATTTACAGTTGTCTCATTCGTTTACATATATATATATATATATATACACACACAATTTTTCGTCGAAATTAATTAATTAGGCCTATTAATGCTGCATAAAATACTACATAACTACAAATTCATCAGTCTGGAAAAAAAATGCATCGTTTGCAGAATGTGCCGATATATCGTATGAAGTGAAACATGCTCGGCAAACCTTACACCCTGTTGCTCTGACGGCTGGCTGCTTTACACTATGCACTAAAATACAAGGCAGAACTTTTTAAAAGCTCCGTTGTTTTATTTTTCTCTTTCTTTGCTGCGTCGGTTCTTTGAATTTCATCTCGCTGCGCGCGACTGCGGCGCCTATCCGATTCAGCTCCGTCACGGCCACCTTTGCGACCTTCATTCATTCATCGTTCCTTTGAATCTCACGTTTCTTTGGATCGTATTTAATTCATTTGTATTTTTATTCATTAACTCCCTAGGCCTAGAACAAATATAAAACACACAAGGCAGTTTATTTTACCACTATTAACATTTTAAGTTTCCCCTGAAATACACTGAAACCGAAATTAATATTCAATTAATATGCAATTAAAATTTATTGTAATTTAACTGTACTAATACGCGTGACTCTCTTCTCCCATGAAACGAAATAGTTAGATAGATAGATAGATAGACAGACATATAGATAGATAGAAAAAGAAACTAAACTTAAATAAAATAACACGGATGGAGATGCCTACTTTCTCATAAATAAAATAACCCTGAATCGCACATATCTCTTACGTTATTCGATTTTCACTTCATTCTACTCTATTTAATTGGATACAGAAGTAACAATCATTATTAACACCGAAATCTAAAATTACCAGTTTCAGATAATATCAGTCGTTAAGATAATTGGGATACATTATACTATGACGTTATATTTGACGTTACATTGATCATTATTTTTATAAGGAGACTTTTGGGCGAATATTTATCATGACCTACTCATCGTCACGCGCCGCCTTGTACACGAATGTCTGCGAAATGTATGCTTTTTTTAATTATTAGAAAAGCATTATCCATAAATCGCTTTCCGTCCCGGAGTTTTGACAGAGAAATTTGTATGGGTGTTCCCCCGCCCGCATCAGACATCGCGGCGTATTTTGGATTAATCCTCAGGGAGCACTTTAAACGCAAACACCGTTTCATTGAAATGGGCTCCCGTTGTTGCTGTAATTAAAACTAAACAAGAGCCCGTGAACTGAGGAAGTGCATTGAAAGGTGCTATTGTATTATCGACAGGCATGCATCCTCAAAATCAACGTCCGGTCCTGCTTAATGCGAAGGGGGAACTGACAAATATATATTTAATACTATCCCATATATATATATATATATATACATGCACACACACGCGCGCACAATAAATAACACAGATGGATTATATACACAAACGAACACATATAATAAAATACAGATGGATTGTATATGTAGTTGTGTGTGTGTGTATATATATATATATAGTCCGCAAACCCGGCCATGACCGTAGGCTAACTGCTTATTTTAACTAATATATTATTTCACATTTTTTACGAAGGTGCTTGGTGAACAAACCTCGCTTTGTACACACCTGGGTTCAGTCCGTAAGCGGGGATCCGGCTTTATAAGCAGCTAAAAGGTGCAGATGGATAAATGAAGGCGAGCAAACGGACATCTAGGAAGAGGTACATGTGTTAGAAATACTAATTAAGAAAAACCATCGAAGCCGAGTTATGACAGCAAGGCACGGGAACAGCGTGTCAGTGAATGACCATGCTACATGTTCTGACGATACTTAAAAATAATGACGTTTTTTAAAAAGGAAAAATTTTAAAAATCGTAGCAAATCCACTTTCTATAGTATAAAGAGAAGGCATTTAAAGTACATAAATATTTTTTTTGTTTACCGTGCACTGAAATGGAAAAGCTATCTTCCACGAGTAGCTGTTTATATCTTTATAAATACCAAGATTTTTTTTGTCATATTAGGTTATTTAAACGTACAACCCACTTCGTACAGTTCACAAATCAATTTTATTAATTTAAACACAAAACAATAAAGTCAAAAAATCTGTACACATCTTTTTGCAGACACAACAAACTTTTTGTTTAACAATGAGGCCCCAGTAATTTAAATTTTCCAGTTTGCATTATGATTGCAACATAAAAAGCTCGCCGTAAATATCTAAAAAACGTTTCATTGCCTATGGTGACCTTGATCTAGCAGCAATATGACGCCCCCACGCCGGGGAGCAGTTGCTTTCAGAGGAGAGAAACCAGAAAGTCCGGTGCAGTTTGCCGGGTGTCCGTGTGTGACGAGGGAGACGCCAAGCAAACGCCTCTTAGGGGAAATTCACATTGTAGAGCACACGGGTGCGAGTGCGCGTTCGTGTGTGTGCGTGCGTGATCGTGTATGTACGTGCGTATGTGTGTGTGTGTGATCGTATATGTACGTGCGTATGTGTGTGTGTGTGATCGTGTATGTACGCGCGTATGTGTGTGTGTGATCGTGTATGTACGCGCGTATGTGTGTGTGTGATCGTGTATGTGCGTGCGTGCGTGTGTGTGTGTGTTCGTGTCCTCGGCCTCGAGGTCCGAATACACGGTTAACCAGGTCGGGTACTTAGGGAAGGTTAACTATAGGACTGTACGAATTTAAACCACTGCGATCAAAATGGACAAGGACTACGATTTAAAAATCAAACTTAACATGACTTTTTAAAAAGACTACTTCATAAAAAACAATTGGTGAACAAGAGTCTGTGGTAGCGCTTGTTAAAAAAAAGTGACTTTTTCCTAAAGAGGATGAGGTTTAGTCTTAGTTCAAATACTAGTTACACTGGTTACAATGGTGGTGAAAGGATGACGGCTACATTTGTATATGAAATTTGTGAGATCATAGTGGTTTTCAGGTTATATGATCCCACCCTCTATGGATGTGGCGACTCCCGTCCTTTACTTTGGTGTTCAGTTCTGCTGACTCTTTTCCGAAGACACAGCACAGGGTAGAGGACACCCTCAGCAAAGCCCACATTCAAAAACACACCTCACTTTATAACGAATCGCTCAGATGGGTTTGGATTTTAGCAGAACCTCAAGGCCGTGAAAAAAGGTATAGATAGACAGAGAGAGAGAGAGAGAGAGAGAGAGAGAGCTGTAGGAGAAAGACAGACCCGAACAGAAACAAAGTCATGATTGACACTTGACATCCATGCTCTTTTGGTCTTGACAAACCAAGTTATCACAAATCCTGTATCTACATATTTATACCATGGAGGAGAATGTGAAGCACATCAACACTTTAAGGCATAGCACAGGCTGGGTGCGAGCCCTTCAAACACATCGCCATCGTTCAATAGCACAGACCTAAACAAATGAGGAGGGGACGGGTAATCCAGTGATTACAAATTTAGACACACAAAAGGATCTCATCTGTACACGATTGTCTCAGCAATGTAAATAAAGTTTTTTTTTTTATCTTAAATTATTAGAAAACCATTTTCCATAAAGAATTTCTTCTTGGTAGGATCAAAAGTACTTTGCACTGTGAAAAGGCACGAGTCTCTCGACGAAGTACCTTTAGGGGGCGTTGTCGTTCACACACCCTCAGCTCTTAAATTTGCATGGGTGCCCAGGGCGGAGGTGCCCGGGGGGTCTTGCCACGAGCAAGCCGGCAGGCCCTGTGTCTCTGTGCCGGAGGGGGGGGGGTGGGGGCGGGGTTGGAGTGTTGCGGGGCCAGGCGGGGCCAGTAGCCCGTCTGGTCACAGGTGCGAACCCTCGGCCCGGCTCGGCCCGGCCCAACCAGCTCAGGCGTGGCCGTAAAACATCCTGATGGCTTTTCCAAGGAGCCCTTTCACAGTAACTGGGGCCAGCAGCTGCGCGCCCATAATTCACCGTCCTCCGTTTAGGGAAAGGTCAAGGGTTAAGATGAGCTGAGGCAGCACAGCGGGGGCGGGGCGGCAGGCACGGGCTGGGCAGGGAGGTGTGGGGGGCCGGGGCAGGGCGGGGGCCCTGAGGTTTCTGGGCTGTCTGCCGCAGGCGCTACAAGTAGTCCAGCTCCAGAGCGTGGTGGAGAGCCATAAGGTCAGAGTGGCTGGAGATCCTCCAGAAAGGCATGTTGTGCTGGGGCAGAGAGGGAGAAAGCAGTGGCGTCAGTGGCGGGAAACACGAGGGACCCCAAAATGCCACGGAGGGCCCACAAAGGACCCTGTCCCCATTATCGCTGGGAGCGAGGAAACAGACCGGCACCGAAAATAATGGCTTGACTCCTACACACCCCTACGTGTAACAAACCCAGACTCAATTCAATTGAATTTACTTTTATATAGTGCCTTTCTCAACATAAGGGACTTGACAAGAGCGTGTGGCAGGTCATTACTACATCATTCATACAAAATGGTGCATGAAATTGCAGCCAGACATCGGGGACAACAGTCCTCGAAAATGTATGTCTGGCATTTTGGAATAAAACCCATTTTTATTATTATCAGAAGTAACAAGAAGAGACGCCAGTGTGGAATTGGGTTCCTCCTTACGGAGGCCATGCCGGCTTCTGTTCGGTTGGAATGGGTACACCTCTGAGGATGGCTATGGCTTTAGCGACGGGTGAGAATGTGTGGGACGGTGAAGAGGCCCCCTCACGCTGGGACACAACCCATCAAAGGGAGCCGCTTCCTGCCTCGTCGAGCCGCCATTGACCCCGAAAGGCTCCTGTCCTCTTCTTTGTGAAACTGCCTTTGCTTCTGACTTTTAAAAGCTTGAGATGTTATCTCGTCCCCCATTCACAGATTTAATAACTGGCCTTGCTTTCTGGATCCCCCCCTTCCCCCCACCAGTGTTTGCTGTTTTGTGGGGGGGGGCTGTCTAGAGTTTCTCACAGCATCAAACCACCACTCACCCCCCAACCCTCCCTGCGTTAGACTGTGACGGATCACTTTTACTTCTGATGGTCATGTCTGGACATCTGCAGGTAGACGCCCAGCAGACATAGCAGAAAGATGCAGTGATTCGACAGCAGAGACGTCATGGCAGCTGTCAAATGACTTGCTCCTGTGAGTGAGGACACTGCTTCACACTGCCAGTCCAGCCTGCAGCAGTAGTGTGTAGCTCTCTAAAGATACAGACAGTCTTGGGCTTGCAGCTTATCGTGGGTGAATTTGATTTGCATTAAAAGCTTAGCAAAAAAAAAAAAAAATCAGCTGAATACCAGACAGAACTCCTGGCAGCAGCCAGCACGTTTGACAGGTATGTGTGATGTGATGGGACAGCACCTCCACACACAGCTTGCTGCACGCCAAAGCCCCATGCCGGCCAAGGCCTTATGCTCAGGAGCTCTGACTATCGCCAATTCGTCTGCCAAGCTGCCTGTCTCTTAAAGGCACACTCTCTTAAAGGGCAGGCCTTGTTTATTGTGGCTGAATGGACCGATCCAGCGATACTCCAGCATGAAGTGTATATCGTTAACCCTTTTGTCCATTCTAAAGAGGTTTCTGAAGAGGAGGTCTCTCACAGTAGATCAGGGGGGCCCTCCATATGTGCTGCACACCACGCCATGCTGCTGTGGGTGGGGGGTGAGGGGCTTACCTTTTTGGAGCCCTGTTCCTCTTCCACTCCGTCTCCCACGACAATGTAAACAACTTTCCTTCCGAAGCGCTGGATGACTCTCTCGAAACAGCTCTCTTTGCCTGCAGACAGAGGGAGATGGCGATCAGCCTGCTCCAATAGCATGGACACGTATAGACACATATTACGATGCGTTACACACTGTAAACCTTTACCATTGGCCTGGTGATTTTATGAGATCAGCGTCTGGATCAAAAAATGGGCCTGAAAGGCATTAAGTGCCCCCCCCATCCGAAGAAAGTGGGACAAATGGACTTTAACAAGCTAAATCAGGCTCACATGCTAATGCGGGGGCTGGGGGCTGGGGGGAGCTAATAGATCTCCCTAGTAGAAGAAATCCAGTTGAAAACAGCACAAAAGTGAATGTTGATGTTTATTTAACGTTTAAGGCGGAGGGGGAAAATCACCCTTGTGGAATGACATAAATTTGCAGAAATGGTTTCATATGCAGGCCTGGATGAGGGGGGCCAAGGGCAAGCTGCCCTTCAAGAAAATAACCCCAGTGTGATTGGCCCCCATACTCAGAGCCGAGTGGGTGTCAGGCCTCTCTGTCTGCCCTCCGCGGCCTGACAGAGTCACATGTCACACGTTTGCTCTGCGGCTCACAGAATACTTACCGATTTTCGTTGCACTATAAATATTTTCGATGGGAAACACGATCCCCAGTCCATAGAGTAAGACCTTGGCCAGAGCGGGGATGAGCTGCGTCGTGGTCACCAAAATATTCACACAGTTTGACCTGGAAAGAAAAGGTGTGGAGAAAAGGTGGGTATCAGAGGGCGTGGTCAGAGGGTGGGATCAGAGGGCGGAGTCCGGCAGCAGGCTGACCTAGACGACATGACCCAGACTGCATCTCTGAAGGCTGGTTCAAACTCCTCTGTACCAGCGCAACACTCGCGTAGCCACTCTGCATATGTGTACACGGACACGTTCATAGTTCTCCGGTCAAGCTGTGTACTTTGCACATGCGCACAATGTGTGGTATTTACGTTTTTATTAACAATAATACTAATATAAATTATTATTCTGAGTTTCCACAGCAGTGAGGTTTGTGTTCGTTTATTGATGTTTTAAAAATTCAGAGAGCCCGCTCACAGGGCCGCCAACTTTGGTCAGCTGGCTGGCGTGAGATTTTCGATTCGAGACAAGTCTGCACACACATTTACATGTATGTAACAGTTTTATTACCTTATAAATAGTCTGAAGGGTTTGCAAACTACCCCAATGCTTGTGAAAAGCATCCATGGTGGTATTCAAAGTGGATACTAGTGAATTGATCAAGCGTAGTGTGTCGCAGAGACAAATTTGCAACAGGCATTCGTCCATGGAGGAGCACAGTGACGTCAAACGCGTCATACATGTTTGAGCGGACACGTCCGCTAGTAATGCGTGCAGAGGAGTATGAACCAGCCTTGAGACGTCACGCGTTCACCTCATATGCAAACACCATTGCATGCAAGTATGCGTGACCCAGTGTATGCGTGGGGCAGTACCCTACCTGGAGTGGATCAGTGTCAGGGCTTTGAGGGCCAGAGTTAACCAGGAATCGGTCAGGGCCTCGATTTCCGCTCTCAGCTGTAACCAGGCTTCCCGTTTGGCCGGGCCGAGGAGACCTTTATCAGGGAGAGAGGGAGATGCTGTTTGTGTTGGAACGACACCCCGACGCTTTAAGGTTCAAGCCCCACCCTACCCACCTCGCCTTGCCCTGCCCCCACCCAGCCCCAGGCCTCACCTCCAACATTGTTCTTATATGTGCCGTAGATCTCTTTTACCCGCCGGTAGCGGAAGGCGAGCTTCCGCATCCAGTCGACACCGCCGCGCACACCGGTGGCCAGGCACAGGTTGGCACTGGTGGCTGCGGCGTGGAAGCCGTCCGTGCTGAAGTTGTACGTGCTGGAGAGAGACGACATATAAGGCTGCGCGGTCAGCGGGGGGGTGCTGCAGGAAGGGGGCGGAGGGACACTGTGCGGAAATGACCGTACCTGAGATCCTGGCCGTTGTCGTCGGACGACACGTCATCGATGTGGACCTGGTCACACTCCTGCAGGCAGAAAAACGTGAACAGAGTGAGACACATCCAACACACAGACACCACAGGCTCACTGTTCTAACGAAGAGGTTTGCTGCGATCTAAAAGCAGCATCCAGTCCCTTGAGATTTGTGCTTCTGTTCGGGCTGTCTGCCCCTCACACCCACTCCAGCAAACCAGCAAACACATGTGGCCTCCTCTGGCTTGGCTGCCTGTCTGCCTCCTGCCACTAGATGGCTCTGTTGAGATGGTGAGCTCTAAAACAAGAAATCAATTGAAAAATTACCAGCGAGCCGTAATGATGGGCAGGCCGAAGTCTGTGTCTGCGTCTGTGAGTGGCAGGGACACACGTGCCGGGGTGTGCGGGGCCCTCTTCTGGAGAGCGCGGTGATGGTGCGGCAGGGGCCCGCGCGGCCCCTGTATACCGTAACACAAACCAGACTTTCTGCTAAATGTAACGCACTAGAGAAATTGAACCTGATGGTACCCGCCAATGAAATTATGACCCCTGATTGCCGCTGAGCCACACACCGGCACTGCCGCGGGCCCCCTTTACAGGGGAAGCAGACTGAAAATCTGTTATTAGTTTACCATTTATAGGAGCAGCCCCCCCCCCGGCTCTCAGAAGTACATTTGTGGGAGCCTACCCTTCAGCATTCAAATCAACAAATTTCACGGGAGGGGGGGCAGTTCAGCGACGCACATTAAAAACCCACTGCTGGTGACTTCATAAGAATGTGAAAGTTTGCTGCCCTGTCTTGTCCCAGTTAGCACTGTCGCGGGGTTCCGGACCATTAAACACCGGTTATCTCGGTTCTGTTCCATCTGCTCTGCGAAGCTTTTTGTTTAGGGATGCTGCAGAGAGCAGTGCCGCAGTTCTGGAAGGTTCCCTTCACACGGCTTCAGACAAGGCCTCTAATGGAGTTACGGCCGGCTGTTAACACATCAAAACATGGGACGGCGGCCCCAGCCGGGCCTGAAGTGGCCCGCACTGACGTAGCCGCATTCCTGCCTTATGCCACGACCGGGGGAGAGCCAGGCCGGCAGACTGTATCCCGGCTTTATTTTACTGGTTCCCCTCTGAACAAATTTTTCATCTCCCTGGATTTGTGGGGAAGGCAGGGCAGAGAGACGTGGGGAGAAACTCAAACCAGCTGTTCTTTAACAGAATTAAAATCTTGACCCCCCAACCTCTGCTCTAATGCAGCCATTCTCTCGCCAAGCCTCTCCCAGCGAGCCTCCAGATCCGAAGAGGAAAACACTTTGACCTCTCAACCTTCTTCTCCTCTCCTGGGGTCAACAGCTTCAGATAAGGCTGGAAGGGGGTCGGGGGTGTGGAGGCTGTGTGTGTGTGTGTTGGGGGCAGGGTGTGTGTGTGTGTGTGTCAATGTGGCTAGCTACAGACTAGACACAAGAAAATTTCAGACTCAGAGCAGAATCTCCTCCAGTGTGTGTAGACCATCACCAGTGTTCCCACAACCTTTGTTTTAAGCAGTGCTCACCAGGACAGCCCAAAATCATTAGGTGCAGATCTGCTAATGATTCCCTACCCGGAGTCAAACCCCACCCCCAACAACACTCTTTGTTTAACCCCATTCAGTCTGAGCATCAGAGAAGCTTAGGGGGGAATTCTCCTCTGAAGTTTAACAAAGAGCGCTAATCCCTGCGATCGCAGGGGCGTGCTTGTATGTTTAGGCTGAACCTGAAATCACACATTTTACACAGGCACAGAGCTCCTTTCAGATTCCATTCAGTTGTAAATGGACCAATTATCTGCTAATTGACCGGTAATGAACTTAATGGGCTCACTCTGCGGCCCGGGGTTGCCTTCTCGGAGATGCAGGGACTCTGCTGTATTTAAGCTCACGGCATCTCGCCGTC
>JAODKC010000036.1:20238938-20260451 GCA_026777985.1 Mormyrops attenuatus
CCTCATCCTGCACGACGTCCCTCATTCTCAGGGACTCTGCTCTCTGCATAAGCTCACGGCATCTCGCCGTCCCTCATGCTGCACGACGTCCCTCATTCTCAGGGACTCTGCTCTCTGCATAAGCTCACGGCATCTCGCCGTCCCTCATCCTGCACGACGTCCCTCATTCTCAGGGACTCTGCTCTCTGCATAAGCTCACGGCATCTCGCCGTCCCTCATCCGGCACGACGTCCCTCATTCTCAGGGACTCTGCTCTCTGCATAAGCTCACAACATCTCACAGTCCCTCATCCTGCATCACGTCCTTCATTCGCAGGGACTCTGCTCTGTGTGTAAGCTCACAGCATCTCACCGTCCCTCATCCTGCACTGTATCCCTCATTCACCAGACTGGGTTGAGGTCCTCAGCCGCTCTTTGGGGAGGGGCTCAGTCTGGGTCACCGACATGTCTGTTCAGTGCATGCTCAGTGTGTGTTCAGCCGTTGACCCAACTGGGCATGAAGACCCCCCTCTACCCCCGGAAAATAAGGAAGACGCGCTCACCACCCACCGTGTCCGCAAAACCTCTTGCTGACACAGTGGTCATTACAGCTTGAGGGACGCAGAGTAGGGGAGAGGGAGGGATGTGAGACCCCCCTCCAATTATGGATCGCAGCTGGGGAGGATGTATTGGCAGCCATGCAGGGGAGACACTGGAGCCCACCGTGCTGGGGTCATCCCTCATAACCCTGGGGCACCCCAGGGTGATGAGGCAGACCAGCCTCAGTGGGTGTCAGTGTAACCACAGTGAGTGGGATCTGCCATTCTGCCCTTTTTTAAAAAATATTGGAATAAGCTTTCCCCTTCTCTTTTCTTTCCCTCTCCGGGGGGGGGAAGGGGGGTGGTGTTGAAAACCCAGGGCTTGGTAGGAAGTTATCAGTGCCCCCTTTGTTCAGCACACATCTGTCACAGAGCAATCAGCTCGCTTGCTCGCCTGCTCACTTGTGGGGTGGGGGAGGGGGGTGCTGATTCTTCCTGTTGGGAAAGTTTATGTTTGGCCTGGAACTGCTGCCGAGCATCACAATATTTAAGAGCATAAAGCCTCCTCCCCAACAGGGGGAATTACAGTGTCGCTCGGCAGGCTTATCTCCTCCCTTCCGGGACCCCAGCCAGAGCAACAGCGGGTGTCACCATGCTGGCCCATGTGACAAAGCTGGATCCACTGTCCACTGCTCCCCAATTGGCAGGAGCTTTCATCCTCCCCCAACCAGGTTCCCCTAGCAGTTTGTGACCCTCCCGGCTGCTCTCCCACCCCAATTACCTATGCGGAAGAAAAGGGTGCAGATTACCTGCGGGTCAGACACAGGCTGCGAGGAACAAAGCTGGGTCTTCAGAACCGTGCTGAGCAGCGGCGGAGTCAAAGTGGCTCAGAGCTTTCGGGAAGCCCAGTCGGGATCCTCAGACGGCTCTTTTCCCACATTCCCAGGGAAAAAAAAGGGGAAGTCGGCTTAAACGCTTCCTACAAGAGGGCCTTTCAGGGCAGCCTCGAGTTTTATCAACCGGAGATGTCCGCGTGCTGACAGCCACGGCAGGAACCAAAGAGAACAGCGCCGTGATAACAAACATCCGCCATGACACGTGCTGGACATCGCCGACAGCCGGGACCTTAAATCTCCCCTTAGATGCACATAAATGGTGGATTTCAAGCTGTCCGCATGTCGCCATGGCCGCCACAAGAATGTCAATCTGTTGCTGACTTCAAATGAAAGGTCTGCACTGAATCACATGTGGACGTGTGAGTGTAAATTATTATTTTTCGTTGTCAGAACAACGGAGTGACAACAACAAAAAAAAAAAATGTCAGAAACTGGATACAGACATGGGGAGATGCCAGAAAGTTCTGGAAGGCTGAGGGCGATTCAAAGCAAAACAGTTTTTCGGGCCCATCTACACAAAATGAATATTACATGTTAAAACGGGCTCCCTAATCGATTCCCCTAGCTGTCAGCGGGCCTTCCCCTCCCGCACCCGCCTCTGTGCGCCATGACTGACGCTCGCCGCTCAGGCGTGAAGTCAGCACAGTAATGCCTCTGTCCTGCTCTGCCTGAACTCGTCCTTTTGTACATTATGAGGAAACCAAATATCAGGGACTTATTAAACACCTTGGATTTTCGAGTCTTCCAGGTCAGCACTACGCGTGCCAAACGGGACTGGCGGCTTTTGTGTCTGTCTAGACGATTTCGGTGCAGGTCCCATCCGTGGCTGATGAGCAGGTGGTGCAGTTCTGCGGATTAGTGCACGACAGCTAATGTGATTTTAAATAAGCTTGTTTGTCAGCGGTGAGCTTGTGCTGGTACGTCCTGCCACAAGCCCGTGGCTTCTCTTCTGTACTCTGGTGGGGGGGGCTCACACCTGTATGCCTGGGCCCCGCCCACCCCTTAGGCAGTGTTGGTAATCGGCAGCTTCCGTGTCAGTGCTTTGTAGCAGGCAGGGGTTGGCCTGGAGACTGGCACTGCGTTACTCTAACCCTCCCGGACCCCCACACTGCTCTGGGACCTGAACCCTCCTTCCAGACCCTCACATTGCTCTGGGACTCGAACCCTCCTTCCAGACCCCCATGCTGCTCTGGGACTCGAACCCTCCTTCCAGACCCCCACACTGCTATGGGACTCGAATCCTCCTCCCAGACCCTCATGTTGCTCTGGCACTGCATATTGAGGAACCAGCATACTGAACACAGGGCGTATCGAGCACAGGGCATACTGAGCACAGGGCATACTGAGCACAGGGCATACTGAGCACACAGCGTACTGAACACAGGGCATACTGAGCACACGGCTGCAGTTCCTCTGTGAGTGCGACATGCTGTGATGGAACATCTGGATTTTGACGAATCGCTGTGCAGTCTCTGAAAGTGTCAAGCTGGGTTTCTGTTGCCGGTAGTGATCACCCCCGAGCAGGAAAGCGTCTTGTGGAGCGGAAGATGGAGCGAGAGAGAGTGAGAGAGAATTCACTCTTCTGTTTGGGTGTCACAAGGTTACCTGCAGGTATGCGTTACGCTAATCCAAACCGCTCCCGTCCTAATCGCAGGACTCTCTGTGGGGGTGGGGGGTGCATTCCCACACCACGCACAAGCTTGTCTTCTGGCCTGAAGCAACCCCTCCCCCGCCCCCTGTTTCTACATCCTGGTTCTAACCCAGCGAGCTGACAAAACGGAAACCACAAACATCACAGACGTGGAATCAGATACAACACCCTGCAGTGATCAACCCTAGGGGGTGTCAAGCAGCTCTCCCCGGGTAACGGGGGGGTGTCAAGCACAGTGAGGATGATTCTGAAAAGATTCCACCACAAACATGGTGTTACTGTAGTAAAACACATACATCTCCGCACCTAACCAGTCCATCATAGGGCACAGGGCAGGGGACACACAGGAGAGGATGCCAGTCCATCACGGGGCATGAGGCAGGGGACACCCTGGACAGGATGCCAGTCTATCTCAGGGCACAGGGCAAGGGACACCCTGGACAGGATGCCAGTCTATCTCAGGGCACAAGGCAGGGGACACACAGGAGAGGATGCCAGTCCATCACGGGGCATGAGGCAGGGGACACCCTGGACAGGATGCCAGTCTATCTCAGGGCACAGGGCAAGGGACACCCTGGACAGGATGCCAGTCTATCTCAGGGCACAAGGCAGGGGACACACAGGAGAGGATGCCAGTCCATCACGGGGCATGAGGCAGGGGACACCCTGGACAGGATGCCAGTCCATCACAGGGCACAGGCAGGGGACACCCTGGGTAGGATGGGCGTGAGACATGGGGAGGAGGGGAGAGGCCTTCCGTTTCAGAATCTGTGTTTCCCAGGCTCCTATAGTATATGTGAGCTTAGCTGTAACGTTTCTGGGGTTTTGCTCTGTGTTTCTGTTGCATTTACTTCTGTAATTCGACATAGAGGAAATAGGCCCGGATGGGCGGCTCTTCTGGTGTTTATGGTACGGAGGCTGAAAAGGCCAAAAAAGCCCCCATTTTATTGCATTTTACTGCATCAAAGACAATTGCAAGTAGAGAGGACATGCCCTCTTTGGAGTGTAACTGGAAAATGTATGAGTAGAATAACTGCAGATAGTTGGTCTAGTGTCCGTGCCATTCCAGTTTTACTGGAACATTCCTGGCTTTTAAGTGTCGGAATGAAACGTAATAATTCCGTTATTGAGACAGAGCAGATGTAGAAATATGCATGGCACATTTTAATAATTCGGGCTGCGCGCTGAACTGCCAGCTCATCTGCGAGTGGTTTCATCACAGATGAAAAGAAATCAAAACACAGGACAGATGTTGAGCGAAACCACATTTAAGCTCCGTCGAAAGCTGCCATTTAAAAAAATGACAGGGGCACGTCGATTAAAGGAGGTGCAGCTCAGTCCATCTCACACACCGGCGGGGGGTGGGGGGGGGGAACATGCGGGAATATTTATCACTCAATTGCAGCCAATTAACTTTGATCAGCCAGGCCGCTATGGGAGCTGGCCCGCCCAAGGTGCCGCTAAACAGGGCCGGGGTTAATCACCCCTGACAGACTTGCCAGCCCTGTTCACACGTCAGAACCAGACAGGACACTTCCTCGGAGCAGGGTTGGGTCATCCACATACTCATAGTTCAGACCAGGGGTGGGATCTGGGCAAATCGGAGGCCGCTCACTACGGTGCCCAGGAGGGTGGGGGCATTAGGCACTTCAGTGCAGGTAGGGTGCCCGCTGGCCTGAGAGACAGACACTACAAGCAAAATTCATGGTGTCGCCTGAGAAGGGAGGCGATATTTCAGCATACTGTGGACAGGAGACAAGCTCCCCGCCATCACATGTGTCGTAACATCTCTCACCAAACATGCTAACTGGCATCAGACAGGAACACACAGTGCTGCAGGCATGTTTAAGCATGAAATGAGTGAGGGAGACATGCTGAGAGCACACGGCTGTGACAGGACAGGTTACTCACCTCCAGGTCGTTAAAGAACAAATGTGTGTCGGCCAAGTTGAAAATCATCTCCTCCATTCTTAGTCCTAATGACACAGACGTGGGCGGGTCCTGGAAGACAAGGAAAGTGAGAGAATGGACCATCAGAAAGTGAGGTGGGTAAGCGAGGCGGGTAAGCGAAGCAGGTAAGACAGGTGGTTAAGCAAAGCGGGTAAGTGGATCGGGTAAGTGAGGTGGGTAAGCGGGGCAGGTAAGCAGATTGGGTAAGCGGGGCAGGAAAGTGAGGTGGGTAAGCGGGGCGGGTAAGCGAAGCAGGTAAGACAGGTGGGTAAGCAGAGCAGGTAAGCGGATCGGGTAAGCGGGGCAGGTAAGTGAGGTGAGTCAGTGAGGCGGGTATGCAGGATGGGTAAGCGGGGTGGATACACAGGGCGGGAAAGCAAGGCGTGTAAGCGGATTGGGTATGTGGGATGGGTATGCGGGGTGGGTACACAGGGCAGGTAAGCAGGGTGGCTACATGGATCAGATACGCAAGGTGGGTATGTGGGACGAGTAAGCACCGTTGGTATTTATGGAGAGTAAGCAAGGAGGGCCCATGGGGCGGGTAAGCGGGACGGGTACACAGAGCGGGAAAGCATGACGGGTACACAGGGCAGGTAAATGAAATGGATAACTGTGACGGGTACCCAAAGCGAGGCTGGTAATCCAGACAGGTATGTGAGGTGAGTATGTAGGGTGGATCCAAGGCCTGCAGCACCCCCCACCCCAAGGAGCCAGTCTTAAGGCTACGTCTGCACTAATACGTTAAAAATTTCTGAAAGGAAAGAGCTCCATCAGCACTACCATTATCACTAGGGCGGAGAAAAAATTCTGCATTAACACTGCTCCATCTAAAAGGCAAATGACGTAGCAATTAGAGTGTTTGTTAATGTATGTATTTCTGACATTTTTCACTTGCACATTTAACCAAAGCTTTTTATAATATATTTTTAGAAGTGGCTCACTTTATATTTTATTTGTTTGTTGTAGCTTGAGCACAATGTGTCATTTGCACGTTTTTTTGTCCAACCAAAATTTTAGAAGTATATTTTGAATAATTTATTTTGACTTTGGTAATAAAGTTACACTTTAACTTGGCTCAGGTACAGTCTTGTTTTGAGCTCCACAATAGTTGTAGCATCACAATAGCAAACAATATACACAAATTAGCACACAATTTAGCTACACACAAGTAAACAAAACAACATCGAAAGCAGTGAAAGTCCTGTACATCCTCCACGTTCACATGTGGCTTACTTCCATGAAAACAAAGGCAAAGCATTCTTCATTCCTATGAAGGATAACCAATCAGGAAAAGAGACGTCGAAACTAAGAGAGCTAATCAGGAAAGGGTCGCAAGCGAAGTATGGACCAATCAGAGCTCACTGGTGTAGGCGTGACAAAATTTTTACGTTTAGGAGTATTTGCAGAAAGATTTGTTGTCGGAGAGCAGTGAAATTTTTCTCCATGTTTGTGCGGCAGTGCAGACGGAAGACTAAATTGGAAGAAAATTTTTGCGTTACTAAACGAAAACGTATTAGTGCAGACGGGCCCTAAAAGAGCTAGACACGTACTGTATATAACCACAGGGCTCTCAAAGAGGCAAATGCTTAATTTAGCGTAAAACCGCCCACTCGCGGTGCTGATACACTGTACAAATTGCAGTCCATTCACACGCTACTCTTTCAACTGTTTTCTCATTTTTTTGGGTCATGGAGCAAAAAGAATTTATGTCTTTCTTAATTACAAGTCTTGCCAAAAAAGGACAATAGCTAACTGAAGGCCAGGTTAACTTCCAGTTTAAAGTTAAAAGATATTTTCACGGGTAATGAACCACAAAACAGAATCAAAGCCTAAAAGATTTAGTTCTGTTTGGCCAGTGCCTTTGGATGAGAGTGCATTTCAAACAGAGCAGTCGCTTGGTTTTCCCCACGTATTCCATTATAAATGTTTGTTTTAGCACATAAAAATCGAGTCACGTCGCTGAAACTCCCTCATAATCTGAGCGAATAAATCAGCTCGGTTTGACTGTGACATTTACAGTCCACCTGAGGGCCCAAACGATTTGTCACATAGGGAGTAACGGCATGGCCCGAAATTCCAGGCCCAGACCAGCGAACAAACGTGCCTTTAATCACTTTACGATTTTTCTGCGGCAGGAAGGTCACAGAACTCTCCGGAGAACGCCGCTCACTATGTCGCCTACTGCTTCAGCTACATGCGATAACAGGTCAATTAAACTAATTATATTAATATTTCATGAAGTGTTCGACAATCCCCCCCACACCAAGCACACTGCTGACCCAGTCTAGTTTGTGTGTGTGTGGGGGGGGGGGGCTTCAGGCAGAGCTTTACAATGGTAGACCTGTTTTTACTGACACTCTATTTCAATACTTATTAATACTTCATTAATACTCAAAGAGGTCACTAATGTGTGAGTAAGGACTGGGGGGGGGTTCAAATTTATGTTTCTGCTCTGACTGGGGGGGGGGTTTAGAATTTCTCGTTTCATGTGAGTCGAATAGGGTGACCACCGAACTTTTATAAACTACTTTAAAACTGAAAGGCTCCTGTGCTTTTGGCTAAATAGTTCAGTTCTTCTTGTGGTTTTATTGGTTTGTTTCCTAGATTGAAAGGTTCATCAGAAATCCAGACAGACAAAAGTGAAATCCAGGTCCATTTCATTGAAATGGTAGTTTACAAACCCTGTCGTAGCTCATAGTGTCCTCCCTGACATGGATTAGGTGGTCACCCTAGAGTTGGATGATAATGCCGGAATGTCTGCATTTTGCGAGATGTCTCTGTGGACGCCAGCTGAAGACCCCGGGGTCGCTGTGCTGACTCTGTACCCCGTCACCATTAATGTCTCACTCAACAGCACAGAGGCATGGATGCTCTTCACAGAAGAGGGTTCATGGATTTTAGGGAAATGCTATCCTGGCCCTAAAGCTGATATTGTTTGGAAGTCTGAAAGATAATCCAAAGAAAAGCGGACCACAGCATCAATAGTTAATGAGTCCCTGACCGTCACCCTCCCCCCTCCTGACCCCGACGGGCATCTCAAGGCCATAGCCATCTCCGGGAGGATGGGCACACTTTCGCTTTCTTATGCACGCCTCATGGAGCGTAACGCGGCCCACTCTTACCGCTTAGCCTGTCAGCATATCTTTGCGTGCCGATGCTTAGAAAGTGCACGCGGTGTATGACAACGCGTGATGCAGTGAGCAGGCTTCCATGCATCGATTTTAACAGCAGGACCCCTGGATAGGTGACTCCTGACAATGCCTGAACTGATAAAGACATTTTTAACCAGAAAGGCACCAGTCCACCCCAGCCTGGGATAGCTTACTTATTGGGGCTGTGTTGATGCAAAGCAGGACCGAGAGGAGGGTCGAGGCAGAGCTGCACTTTTGGGTATCCAGAGCAGTAAAGTTTAGGGACGGCGAGGCCCAGGTGGTTTTTACGGCAAGAGCGGATCGGTGACACGCCAGCATGGCGCTGTGCAGGCGCCTTCGCGGTTAGGAGTGACTGAATTAAAGCTGCCCTGCCCTGAGCCAAGCGTAGAGTGTTGGGAAAAAACTCAGCGATCACTCAGGATGGGGCTTAGGGGCCCGAGCAGGCCGAATGGGGCCTCAGCACCTGTCTCCACACATCAGTGCCATCTCTGGCGCGCCAAGTCCCCCCACCTCCCTCCGGCCGTCCCGCCCCCATCTCTGCTGGCCCAATGGTCACACAGCTGGCCAGAGCCATCAGCTTTATGGGCACAGACTGCTAGCTGATAACCACGGCCGGCAGTGTGCTCGGATACAGCGCTATTTATAGGTGCCGCTGCGGAGCCACGCCACCGGCAGGAAGCACCCTAACGTGCCGGCGTTGGATTAGGCCGGACGGCACAAAGCGGGCCGCGCTAAGGGCCCGGAAACAGCTTCTGAGGCGAGAAATGGCATCACCATCCCCAAAGCTCTTGAGGCACCATTCTGAATCAGGATGGTGCCCCAGCCCCTGGGGGAGAATGGGAATAATGGGTGGGTGGGTGGGGGGCTCTCTTGAGCCAGCATGCATGACTAACACAAAGTAAATAAACACCCAAGGGTCGGGAGAGGGGGCCTCCCTCACCACTAAACCAAACCCCCCCCTCCGGAGAACAAAGGGAGACCCTAGCCATGGCACTAAAATCCGCCCAGATGGGGGATGGAGTATCGACACACTCCTGCACTTCTAAGGGGGGGGGGGGGGACTCCAGCCCCCACCTCGGACACTTCCTTAGGACTTAAGTACTCATAAAGAATACATTTTAGATACTCATTAAGAACACATTTTAAGTACTCATAAAGAACACATTTTAGGTACTCTTGAAGAAGACATTTTAAGTACTCATAAAGAATGTGTGTCTTGTGAGGGGAATCTGTGGGCTTCCCCAGCTGCTGAGCTGCATGCATGAAATTTAAAGGTTATTTAAAGCCCATGAGGGCTCAGCAAACCATAAGAAAATTGCAGATTGCTATAATCCCCATTGTTTGTTTTGGGAGTTCTTATTTAGATGGTGAGGTTTGGAGGAATAAGTAGCATTCTTTAAAAGTGAGCTGGCTGCAGCCGTGGAGCTGGCGTGCGAGGCGGCTACAGGACTGGCCGCGTCACCCTGCAGACATGCATTTAAAACACACGTGAAACGCAGCGTGAATATCGTACAAACACATTTTAAAGAATTCATTCGAGGGTACTGAAAGGTTGACTATCCTAGACTCTTTTTGGGGGGAGGGGGTTCAGATTCAGACATGCCGGGGTGTTTAATTAGAGCGACAATGTGCCGTTTCTGCGTAGCGGAATAAGCCCTTAAGACGCGGCAACGGATGTGTGGGGTACAACTGCTGCCCCTACCCAGCCAGGGAGCGCATATTTCGGACAGCTGGGGGGGGGTCTGGATGCCCGGCTGCCCACTTTGGGTCTATTAAAAAAGAAACAATTATCTGAGGCGCGCATGCCCTGCCCCCAGACCTCGACCTCAGATATTCACGCGGGCGGTAATGGAGGCAGCGAGAGTCACTCACCCGTCCGTATCTGTTGGCGTAGGACCCTGTGAGCAGGGAGTGGAAGACGATGATGGTCTCATCCAGGTCCCAGATGAAAACTCGCTGCGAGACAGAGGCGGGGGGAGGGATCAATGGGCCACTCTGCGCCCTGCAAGCCGATCTCCCGCTCAATAGGAGCACAGTTCGCCGTTTATGCACCACGGAGACACTGCTCCATTTGCCATGGCTGGTGGCCTGTGGACCCCCACCCCCCTGCCACGACACGCTCCTGATTCCCCCCCGTGCATTAGAGAGATCGATAAGGACAGGCCAATTAAACAGATTTGTTAACGTGCCATGATATCAGGACTGCTATGGCTCATACCAGCAAAGTCTGTTCTAGTCTCACTGGAGTTATATTGAAGCGAGGGGAAGCTGCAGAGGTTCAAAGCAGGCTTCAGTCCTCAGCAGGCCGGTGATGAGGGCAGTCTGCTCTCAGATCAGTCAGCATCCTGTCTGTGTCCCACCACCCAGCTCCAGCTCAATCCACTTGCCTTAAGATCGCGATTCAACGCTATTCAGGCCCTACACCAGTGGAAAATGCCCACTCAGGGGCAGCCAACAGTGCTTCTGATGAGCTTTCAACTGGGCCTTTACACGGCCTGTAGGGGGTGCCGCTGAGCAGAGAGGAGTAGATATAAGCAAAGAGGCATCTTCCCTCAGTGGAAGATGCCAGGTGCCTGACCGGAAGAATACAGAATGGCGGGCCGGGGCGGGGGATTGGGGGGTGTCCTAAGGCCCACCTCAAGGTCGGAGTCTGGCGGGGGGGACGGATTGTTGTTCCTCCTGCCCCGGCCGCGTGACTTTCCGTCCGAGGAGCGACGCAATCGATCTGAATCTGAATCTTTAATGGGAGTTGATGGACTGTGCATCGTACTGTACTCTCCTGAAAAGAGAAAAAACAGAACATACAAAAAATAGACTTTCACCTTCATGTCGGAGCAAAGTGGAGGGATCCGTTTACATTTGCAGGCACCGAGAGCCGGCCGCCACCGCTGCCACAGCATCGGGTGTTTAACCCATTGAGCGCCTGCCTGTCTCAACGTTAAACCACACTGGCTGTGAGGGCTGGCATGCACACACACACACACACACACACACACACACACACACACACACACTGCTCATATTTGGTTTACTTATACTAACATGCTCCTTTTACAGCCTGATCTAGTCACGTCTTTAAAGTAAAGAAAATGTAAAATGCATCGTAATTATTGCCATTGCGAATATTACAAAATGTAAAGTCTAAAGATTCTTTTAGTATTTACACTTAAACTGGTTTTTATTTAAAGTGGTTACTGATTATTATCTGACTGAAGTTATGGAATAATTATTCAGCACTGACATAATGAGTTTCCTGTGGTACATTAGGCAGATAAGATCCAAAGAGGCGCGCTGGGGTGTCGTCATCGTGGTCTGTGTGACATCAGGCTCATTAAGCCATTAACCAAGTAAAGGCTTTTTCCGGCATGATCTCAAGCCTGCACAGACGTTAATGCCTATAGCAGGAGACACGTATGCCTGCCCAGAAAAGCGGCGTGACCAGAACCTTCAGCGTTTCCATCGAATGCTTTTCCGTGAAAATGCACTTCCCCGTGTTTTACATTCTCCACTTGATTCAATCCATCACAGGAGAGTAAGAGGGTGCTTCATCCATCAGCGGGATGGACGGAGGGCAGCTGGCTCAAACTGCATGTCTTATTGACTGACTCGCTCTGTATAGGTGCCCTGCTTGATGCTTCTATGTAATTAGCTTGACTGGCGTCAGAGTTAAGAGCTGCGTGTCCAGTAACGCTGTGAGGTGTTTAGCGCTGAAAGCTACCTGACATCTTGCTGGGGGGGGTATTGGACCCACTTTGCTGGAAAATTCGAACACATTTCCAGAGCAAGTTTAAAAGGAAAACGTCACTCACCCAGGTGGCAGATTTCTGCAGGGCTAAAGCAAATATTATCCATCAGTTCCTGCTTTGCATTTGCTGTTGACGTTTATAAATCATGCACCACGGCCCAGTACTAAACTGAACGGTTATGGAAAATGGATGGGTTTATAAATAGTAAAAATCATACAATTATAAATGAATGTCAAACATGGACACAGCTAAGAGGAGTACCCACACTGTGCACAAATGTCTGTTAACGTGACTGGCGTTTGCAGAAAAAAATCCAGGTCGACGGGCCGTGCTTTCATGCGCTGACAGCTCTATTACACACCTTGCCACGTGCTATGTGGAGCAGTTTTGGAAAATACTCCTCAGTAGGGCGTGAGATCTCATCCCTGTGCAATCAGAAGGCTCTCATGCACAGAGATCGGCTGATCTCCTCCTCATGGGACCTCCCCTGGCATCTCCGCTCCCCTTTTTACCTGCCGGATAAGGTGTGCTACAGAAACCAGCAGCGGCGAGCTGGCAGTGACCCCCCCACTGACACAGACAGGAAGGCAGCGGCTTTGGCAGGGCGCCTTACCGGCCGGGGGTTCTGTGATGGCCTGGCTGGTGACGGCGGACGGGGGCTCTTGCAGCGTGTAGGTGGCTGTGGTGGACGGGGTGGAGGGGCTGGTGTTGTTGCCCGTCATGTAGGGGGAGGGATATGGGGAGCTGCTGTAATACTGAGGGTACTGGCCCTGGCTGAAGGCCGGGTATGGCGGGTAGTCCTAAAACAGGAGGGTCCAGGGGAGGGGGTGGGGAGAGAACGGGAGAAAGGTAATGTGAGATTATCCCCTTAAAATGGTGCTACTTTGCAGCATGAATTCCAAAAACATAAACGCAAACATGTGTCTGTAGTGTCCTGCAGCTGGACTGCCCCCCCAGCTCTGCACCTCCCCAGCATTATTGCAGATGCGCCGGGAGAACCACATAATCAGTGTCAGCGTTAGTCCAAACATTTTGCGCAGTTCGTAAGATTCTACGATATGCAAATAAGCACATATGCATGTAAATGCTTCCAGATTTGGGCCCAGGGTGCTGGCTTGTGGCTCGGATGGGGCCCCGCGGCCCGGCCCATGGAGGGTGGGTTGGTACAGGGGGTCCCTGGAGGAGGCGGTAGGGCCAGATACCTGCTGCTGGCTGTTAAAGCCGCTGGAGTTTGTCAGGGAGTTACTGCCCGCATAGAGGCTCGCCGTCGTCGTGAAACCACTTCCTGTAACGACAGGAAGTCAGCCTCTGAGACAGGAATAAGACACACTGAGAGGCGGCCAGTGCTGAACCAGGCCCAAGCCTCTGAAGGTGATTTATTATTGTAAAAGAAATGTTTAAATCACACATGACACAGCACTAAGGCAGATTCTCACCCCCCTTTATTGGTGACTGGATCAGTGGGGGGGGGGGGGGGGGCAGTTTATATGCATAGGAATGAGACCTAGGAGGTACAACAGGAGCACATTTGGATAATTACATCAATCAGCCAATGATAAAATCTAATACTTTAAGAATGAACATGACACTAATTACAAGGTCTGTGAGATGGGGGCCCTAGGGGGAGGACAGTCCTTTGGAAAGACCCCCACCTCCCCCAGAGGCCCTCAAGTATTGTCGCAAAAGATGCCGGCATCCGGATGACAGGCAATGAAGCACAGGAAGGCGATCGTCTCGGCCAGCACTTTACTGCAGGTCTTTGGCACCATCCGATCAGAGATCCCCAGCACTGCTTATTTTTCGCCAAAACACTGCAAGGTGTGATGCATGGTTTGTTTATAAATACGGCAGTTCTGCACAGTGCTTGGGGTCGTCCGATTTTCGTGATGACCCTCATCGATCGTGCCTCATGGAGGCCTTCGGGCAGGACCTGTTCCGCCTCCATCAGCAAAATGTCCCAGAAACATACAGTTGTCAAAGCGCTGAAACTGCAGCACCAGAGTCCGTCTGGAGTTACAGAAATCGGAAGGCGGCCAGTGTGTATCCTCAAAGACTGGCGCGGCCTGCCGGGGAAAAGCAGGCGGCAGATTCGCTTTATGGCGCTTAGAGGGAGCTGTAATTACGACGTTGTCCGGGAAGCGGGGGGCCTTTCATCCTCTGGTCATCCCATCCATGGTGGCGGGGGCAGGGGGAGCGTGGCAAATGCGAAGCAGCTTTACGGGCTGTCAGTGTGCGGCCCCACCAGCCGGCAGTGCTGCTCAGCTGCACGCTCTCATTGGTTACCACATTTGTGCTGGGCTTCTCCTATTTGTTTAAGCTGCCCCCGGCCCGCCCAGCTCCGCCCCCACTGCGTGTCTGGCTGCTGCTTCACGCCACGTAAAAAGCATAAACCCCTATCGTACAACAAATTAGCTTAATGCACACTTCAAAAAGTGATAAAAGCAGTGACTGGGGGGGCCAAAGGTCATCTCCACGGAGACGGTAGACCCACATGAAAGAGACGGGACCTCTGGCCGGGTCTGGAGAATGGAGCCATGCTGGGGGGCGCTTAGCGGCTCCCGGGGGACCCAGGGCCCCGTGGCCCCCCCTGCCCTGCCCCGGTGTGAGCAGACAGCAGCCGCCTCCTGCCCCCCCACCGGCCTCCATTTGCGCTGCCTGATCGGCCTCGTCGCCATGAGCCATGTCTATCATCAGCAGCCAATATTCCTAGCAGGAGCCGGGCTGCCTCTCCCGGGAGCGCTCGATCAAGTCCAGATGGGCGTCCGTACGGCTCGGGGCTCCAGCCGCCCCTCTTACTGTCAGCACGGGGGGCGGCAGGGAGCCGAATTATTCCTGCCCCGTTACGGAAAATCCAAACAGAGACCTCAGAAATAAGGATTTAAAACTTTAACCAACAGCTACAAAAACAGAAAGTTAATTCCTGACTGGAGTTTTTTTGCTGTTAAAAATTTGCATGTCTTATACTGTCAGTTTTATTGAATTCAAGGTTCTATCGTTTCTCTGACTAAACTGATGATATTCTGTGCTAATAGCTCCTTTTTCAGAGGTGTTTCTTTTGCTCATTTTCTACCCTGAATGTGAAAAAGAGACGGGGGCAGTTCTCCGCTAAAAGGCGGCCGCTGCCGCCTCTCCCCGCAGCTCCCTGGCAGGGCGCAGTGAAGACATTAATCTGACTGCATTTCCTCGGACAGCTGGGGACAGCCTGGCTGTAATGAGATTGCGTCGGACCCGGAGAGTATCGGGTGGTGAAAGGCTCTGTCCGGCTCTCTGTTTCCTGGCAGCCTGCTCTCCGGGAGGTCTCGATCAATACGTCGCGAGAGCGCCACTACCAAGACCGCCGGGACGGACGGGGCTAAGGCCAGCGATCAGTGGCGGCTCTGATGCAAGGCCAGAGCCCGGTGTCTCTCGTCACGTTACTTCTCACAAATCGCTTTGGATAAAGACAGAAAAACCTGCTTCCGCCCTCCAGTGGATGTGGCTTTTTTTGTGGACATCCTGAGGTTAACCCTAACCCTGAGGCACATTACCCCCCCAGGAGCTGCTTTGCATTTAAAACCCTCTCTGTATATAAACGTGACCTCTGTGAGCCGGGCGGTGTGTCACCCTCCCTCGTATGCTCTCTGCTGCGACACACTAGCTGCTCAGTGTGTCAGCTGCCCATGTGGGCTCTCTGTTGCTACACGCTAGCCGCTCAGCGCGTCACCCGCCCTCGCACGCTCTCTGCTGCGAAACACTGGCTGCTCGGTGTGTCAGCTGTGCATGTATGCTCTCTGTTGCTACACGCTAGCCGCTCAGCGCATCACCTGCCCTCACACGCTCTCTGCTGCGAAACACTGGTTGCTCAGTGTGTCAGCTGTGCATGCATGCTCTGTCCTGCAACACGCCTGCCGCATTGTGCGTCACCTGCCCACATATGCTCTCTGCTGTCACATGTCGGCCGATCAGCACGTCACCTGCCTGTATATGCTCTGCCGTGACATGCCGGCCACTCACCATGTCACTTGCCTGTGTGCACTCTCTGCTGCGACACACTGGCCAGTCAGTGTGTCACCTGCCCGTGTGTGCTCTCTGCTGTGACACACTGGCCATTGAACGTGTCACCTGCCCATGTGCGCTCTCTGCCACTCCACAATAGCCATTCAGCGCATCACATTTGTCTCCGCTGTTTACCATGCAGTGGTGGCATGATGCTGACCTTGCATCTGGTAGCTGTAGGGGGCCTGTCCTGTCTGTGGCGTGCTGAAGCCCGATCCGTAGCTCAGGAAGCTGGTCTGGCCTGGAGACTGGGCCTGCGCCAGGCCGCCCTCAGTCTTGATGCCTGCCCACAATGCACCTAGATCAGTTAGTGACACCAGATCCGAATCAGGGTGAACACACTGAGAGTCTGCTACAGCTCTGCTCACTTGCAGCAAGATTCATCATCTCTGCGTTTAAACAGAAGTATGGGGGGAAAGAACCATAGTGCTTTCAGGATTGTTAATATTATTTCTAGGTATGGAACTTAAAATAGTAAAAATGCAGCCAGTCAGCACATTGAACACACACTAATGAGGCCTACAGGACAAGCACATAGAGGCAACCAGATTACTTGGTAAACGTGGGAGTTTCTGATGGCCCAAACTCAGCTCTGTGCCATTTTGACAGAATGGCAAAAACCTGCTCCAGGACAATGGACTACGTAAGGCCACATGTGGACACCCCACTCCAGACAGCACCATCCCCAGGTCATTGGCCGTAATTACCGTAGGCTGGGATCCCATAGGGCTGGCCAGGTTGAGGGTAGGTGGCGTAGGCAGTGGCTTGCTGCATCCCCGTTGTGTATTGAGGCTGCCCGTACGCCGCCATGTTCTGGGAGGAGGGGGTGGGTAGAATGTGCGGGTAAGGCCGGCTGTTTTTGGCGGGAAAATTGAGAGAGAAAAAGACAGAGAGACAGAAAGAGGGAGAGAGGAGATGAAACCCACAGTTAAATCTGATATCTGGCAAATTCATAGTAAGTCTGCTACGTGATGGTAAATGCACAGAAAAACTGAAGAAGACAAGAAAATGGGGAAAAAATGAGATAGATATCAAAACGCTGATAAGTCCTGCAAGAGAAAAATAAATCACAAAGAGAATTTCTTCAAGATAATAATTACAACAGATTTTGGGGTATGCAAGCTGCAGACTTCCAAGCAAAGCGAGCTGCTGGACAATCCAGATCTGGCAGAAGGATCTAATTAAGGCCCTAAATGAAGCTGGATGATGCTTATTTTTTTAAAGGGAAATGAAGGAAGCCTTACTTGGAAGGATAGAGCTGTGTGGAGAACTGGTGCGCTTGTCTTGGGCTGAAGCCAGCAGTTCCAATAGCTGAGCAGAGTGAAAAATAAAAAGGCCAAGCACATATTTAAACATTAAAAATAAGGTAAATATTATTTTTTGCAAACAGAACTCCTGGGTTCCAGGGAAGCAGTAATTACATCGCACGGCTGTTTAAGTCCGCACCCTCGCTTCAGGTTCTCAGTGACGGACAGTGATGAAGTTAAATGATCGGCTTCGTTTCTTTCCTGTTTTTTCTTTTTTCATCCTTTGCTGACTTCGTATCTCTCGCGCCGCTTCTTGGTCGTCATGGAAACGGGCCGGCGTAAACCGGCCGGCCGCGAGATACCCGCGAGCGGCCCGCTTTGCTCCGCGCGGTCACGTGAAGTGCCGGAAACGCTTCGGTAACGCGGCGGAGAGCCGCCTCCATACAAAGACCCCCGCCCTACCGAGCTCTCGCAGCGCATTAGCGATGTGTTCGAGGCGAATATGCGGGTGACATCGACCGCGGATACAACAAACTAACAACTTCTACAAGCGCTGGCAGTGACGACGGCGACAATGACGCGCGTGAGTTTAGTGCTGTCGTCTGCGGCCTTTTCAGAAAACGCGATGAAGCTGCACTGTAACGTAGCTGCCGAGAAAATTTCCTAATGAATTAACAATGGACACGCATGTGGCTTTTAGCTAATTACATAATGAATTTCTGCATTTCCATTTCGCCGCTGACACCTGGAAGCGTTGCTGCTCTCGTTTCCAAAACTCGGATGTGAAAATCTCCCTTAAAAATCTCCTCGCACGTCATAAAATTCCTATCCAAATACCAATACTAAGACGCAAAGCTTCACAATAAAAAATATGCAATTGCTGAAGATATGCACTTAAGAATAAATTAACAGATTGTAAGCACAATGTATTAAACAGATTATCATAAACAACGAAAACACAAAGATCATCTTTTTTTGGATGCAAATCGGGGTCTTGCGTTAGGGCAGCTGGACACACGCCGTGGGGGCGGCTGTCCGGTATCTCTGGCCGTCTCACCTCCTCTGAGAGTGTGTGTGAAATTGCTCATGATATACAAAATAAAGTGTTAGGTCTCTATTAGGAAAACGCGGTGAAACGTACTTAACCCCTCACTCTGCCTGTAGTGTAAACCCTGCTTAAATTTCCTCATTGTTAATATTTCATTCATGTACGTCTACCATTTAGAGATCAGGTCTTTGGTAAAATATGTGTGCATGAAGCCAATTAGCAGCAATGAGACGTTGCCCCTTTTGGCTCCAGGAGTGCATTTCTCTGTATTCCAGACATGTATCTAATGCGCTGGGACATGTTGGCACCCAGATGCAGGCGAGCGCAGTGTCAGTGTGCCGTTTCAGACGGACCCTTTGAAGAAACGCGTGATCTTATACAACCTGTGACCCACGGTTCCTTTGCTACATCTTTGAAGGGCCTTGGCATTCGTGGTGTTTATTCCCTGGCTAGGCTGCTCCCTTAGCCCCCGGCCCCCATGTCAAAATAAGAAACTGGGGGGGTGGGGCCGTCCCGCTTGGCCGATGGCCGCAGAGCTGGGCTCTATAATTCCCACGAGTTCGGGCCGCTCCTCGCTCCTGCAGGGACGATCCCTGGGCCCCCTGGCTTATCAGGGGGATCTCTGCGACCCGTCTCCCGCTAATCAGTTCTGCAGCTGTGAGGAGCCCCCTGCGACCCCCCCCCCCCAGCCCCGGGCCCCCTGCCCTCACCTGATCCCGAGAAGCTGTCCAGAGAGCCTTCAGCTGTGGAGGTGGTGATCTCAGAGCTGCTCATTGGTTCTGTTTTAACTGCAAATAACGAGAGGGTCACATGACCACCAGCATGGCGGAACGGGAGTGTGACATACAGCCTGATTTCCCACTCCAGAACCGGTCCAAATTCTGAAGCCACAACAGCACTCAAAAGTTGATTTTCACTCAGGACATATATAAAAAAGGATTTTTTTTGTGAAATGGCTATTAAATATGTTCATTGAGTCAGTGAGACAGCTATGTTCTGCAAAATAATGAGAAAGAGGTTTACAGAACCATTAGACAACAAACGGCTGAAACATGTTACTTTTTGCCTGTGCTGGTAAAATGTTAAATGACCCGCAGATTCCCGCTTCCCAGTGGCGCGGCGGGGATCTCATGTGAGTTGTCCACTCAGGCCCCGTCAGGATGTTAAAAGGCCCGCAGATTCCCGCTTCCCAGTGGCGTGGCGGGGATCCCGTGTGAGCCATCCGCTCAGTCCCGTCAGAATGTTAAAAGGCCTGCAGATTCCCGCTTCCCAGTGGCGCAGCAGGGATCCCGTGTGAGCCGTTCGCTCAGGCCCCATCAGGATGTTAAAAGGCCCGCAGATTCCCGCTTCCCAGTGACGCGGCGGGGATCCCGTGTGAGCCGTCTGCTCGGCCCCCGTCAGGATGTTAAAAGGCCCGTAGATTCCCGCTTCCCAGTGGCACGGCGGGGATCCCGTGTGAGCTGTCCGCTCAGGCCCCGTCAGGATGTTAAAAGGTCCGCAGATTCCCAGTTTCCAGTGGCAGGGTAGGGATCCCGTGTAAGCCGTTCTCTCAGGGACTGTAAGGCACCATGTTCCTTCTCAGGCTGTTCTCCTGTGTACCTCTGCGTACTGTGCTGTTTATAATTGGCCTAGCACCTCTGGCACCAGCAGGGCATCGCTGCACGTGATGATACAGCCACTGACAGCAGGCTTGGAGGTACAGATGGAGCCAGGGAGGGCTCGCATCACGGCGTGTGTGTGGGCGTGTGTGCGGGCATGTGTGTATGAGCTGTGCTGCCTCAGCTCAACCGGTGTGACCACAGAGACAAGTTAACATCTGCCCGATGACTGCGGCTCTTTGAAATGAATCCGTTCCTCCTCGGGGGGGGTGGAAGGGGGTGTTCTGGGAACAGGCTGGCGATGTGGGTATGGGACTGTGCCCGACGGGAGATGCCACTCTCCCTTATGTCAGACATGTTCCCAGAATGTTCACCGCGCAGAGAAACACGTGTCAGTGCAAACAAGGTAGAGCACACCTCACAAGGAGCCACGGTGGGCCAGGGACCATGCACACACAAAGCAGGCATAACTCTGGGCCCCCCGGCACTGAACCTGCATCGTTTACCCTGCACCCCCCCCCCCCCCCCCCTCATTCACACAACATTGAGCCACCAGCAAACCACCGCAAACCATGCGGGAAAGAGTCACACACAGCAAAGTGGATTGGAGGAAGAGCCTTGGAATGAAAGGTACAATGACTGAGGACTGTCACGGACCAGGTTTCCAAAATACAGGGGTTCGAGGGGTCAAATCAACGGAGTACATCACAACTAATATTTTTGAAAAGTGGGTTTCATTGTGAAAGTGAGCCTTTTAGCAGATTTTGCAGAAGCTCTCACATTGGTGATCAGGCTAATGACAGCAGAGTTAGGAGCTGGGAAGATGCCAGTATTGTCCTTTCATTGTATTGTGAGATCAGGACAAACCTGAAGCGTCCTGCGCACTAGGAGCTAGCAGCCAGTCGGCTGTGGCGAGCATGGTGATGTTATCACCTGTGGGAAAGAGGAATCGCAGGGGACACATGACAATCTCCACAAATATCACCGCTTTCAGCACGAAACGCGCATCCATCCGGGCCCCGTGGCACTGCGGGGCTGTCACGGTGATCCTGGCAAGGTCACCTGGAATAGTGGGTTGGTGGCTGGTCTGCTTTACTGCATTAAAGTAGTGTGCTACGCAGGTTCCGGAGCCTTCCTGTAACGTCCTGGGGAAGGCTCAGAGAGTGCGCGTTCAAGCAGCTTAACCTGCCGGCTACCATGTAAGTACACACCCGACAGGAAGCGCAAGCGAAGGTCAAACTGTCTCCCGTAATGCTAGAAAGATCCAGAAGGTGGGGGAGGGTGTGCATGAGAGAGAGAGAGTACAGGAGACGCACCTTCTGTGCCATTTGGGGTGATAGGGTTGTTATTGATGTGCGAGTTGTCGAGACCTGGACCACTGGGGGACTCACTGCTTCCACTGACTCTGTTGTGTGGGCTGGTTAGATCCTGCATTTCCATAGACCTGCAGCGAGATGCAGGGGGTCACACCTCTACTCTGACAGCCCCCTCAAATAGAGTTGGGAATGTGAAAGGACAGCAGGGGGGTGGATATACAGGGACAGGGCAGGGAACAGTGAGGGGGCGACAGGGCAGGGACAGCGAGGGCAGAGCAGGGGGACAGGGCAGGAACGGCATGAGGCAACGGGGATGGCAGGGACAGCGAGGGCAGAGCAGGGGGACAGAGCAGGAAC
>JAODKC010000036.1:20278596-20292090 GCA_026777985.1 Mormyrops attenuatus
TACCATACCCATATGCACACTTTATTAATTTGCCAGAAATTATACCCGTTGAAAATACAGTCACCGTTCCCCCCCCCCCCCCCATCCACGGGGTACCCTGCACAGCCCAAGCAGAGTGTTAAAAGAGCGTAACTGTATCCACCTGATAAGTGATCAGACTTTGAAAGTATGTGTCGTAGGGTTAAGCAGCGGTAAAGACCCCCAAACGTCAATGAGTCGTGTGACCAAAGGAGAATGTTGTAGCAAACAAGTCAAAGCAATTCTGTGTTACCAGCTTAAAATAATATCATTAATTTCTACCGGCTTAGACAAACACAGGAGGTCCAGCTCGGACCCGCACTGTGCTTTCTGAGTGCACTGAGGGCAGCAAACACACCTAGGGACTGTAACTTCTATTTTTAAGAACTGCAGGAGCCCCAAAATACTGTATTTCCTTGTCCAAACTGAAAATAATCCGCGCTGGGATGATTAATGATCCACGGGAGGGCGGGCAGACTGGGCGGGGGGAGACGGGTTGGGTCATCAGCGCCGTCCTCCCAGAGGCCTGTCTGCGTGAGACAGAGTGACAGTCACATGATGACTCTGCAGTTTACAAGATGACAGGCGTCTGAAACTCTGCCCCGCATAGAGCAGCACTCCAGCTGAATTATTAATCGCTTATTGATGAGCTCTAATAAAAGAACAATGCCCTCGGCAGCAAACGGCGCTCGTGTCCGCGTCCCCAATCGCCGCAGGTGTTTCTCGCACGCACATACAGACCAGGCTGTTCAGGTAAACAAGGGATGGTGCTGTTTTTTTCTGAATTTCAAATAAGGACATATCAGCTTCCTTGGCAGGTCCGGCGTAAATATAAAGCGGATGCTAATTACTCGCTGCCGGCCAGGGTCTTTTTTGTCATTCTCTGATGGACAGGTACCAAACGCACTCGTCCGCTGGAAGAATACGTCCCACAAACCCGCCATCCACACGACATGACAGTATCACAAGGTATGCTGTCACCGGCCTTTAACCGGAACCACTTGCATCACCGTCGGGGACCCCGGCGACACGCCGGTGCAAACCAGATTGAACCAGTTGCCTAGGGCTTTTTTGTTGGGTACATTTTCTGGCCCTGTGACATCCCTATGTCTTTCCTGGACCATAAGCCTGTTCTGGTAGCAGTGTGCTAAGGCCATGCCCCCCCTCCCAAAAGAACTTTCAGGGGCAAAAATGTCACCGCGAACCCCCAGCTGGGCCCCCCGGCGTGAGGTTGACCTCCAGACGCCTCCTCAAACCCGGAGCCCTCCCACACTCGCTGCACTTAATAAATTGCACCTTTCACAAAAGGAAAAGGTGATGAATTGAAGAATGTTTAGGGCTGTTATGCATAATGGATGTGCAGCCTGGGTCAAATCAGCTGCTGATAAATAATTAAAATTAATCTCATTATGGGAGATTTCATTATGGGATAATTAAATTAAATGGAGGGTGGGGGCCCGAGGGGGGAACCCATGGCCCCAGCTGAGGGTAAATGGCTTTTTGCAAATCGATGACAGCCCATCATCCCGTCGAAATCCGTCAGTGAATCTTAAAACGGAATTCCTCCTGGAGCGCCGGTGTTCCCACCGAGAGTGCTGGGCGAAGGCAGGCGGGAAGAGTGGTTCTTTTATGGATGGCTCGGGTCAAACGGGCCTCTGTGAAAAGCGTAATGGGTTGGGGCTGTATATGTGATACTGGGGGAAACGTGCAGATATGGCAGCCATGTGGGAGCCATTAGCTGGGAGCTCTCTGAGAGAACTGAGCCCCACGCCGGGAAGCCACAGAACACATCTGGACAGCTGAGAGCAGGGTGGGGCGGCCTGGCTGACGGAGAGCGACCCAACACACCTACCGGTAGAGGAGAAAGGTCTCATCTGAAACCAGGACACATCGACATCCAAACAGGGCAGCGAGACGCGACCGTATATCCAGACAGTGAAGCGCACAAGCAGGTGCTTCTGTTTAATATAACCATCCAGAGAAACCGAGAGGAATGCCAGCGAACTTTGGAGAATGAGAGTGACCCATCCTGTTCACAGTGTGGGGGGTGGGGGGGGGGGGAAGGGGTCAGACTTTCTACCTAGTAAAGTTAACAAAGAACACATGGTTTGCATTTCGAGTACATTCGGCTGTTTATTAAAATCCCCTGCCTTTGGTAAATTGCTACAACAATAGCTTGTCCTTTCCAATCCATGAAGAACAAAGCGCGGGATCCAATCGGGCCATCAAAGCGCCTTTCCACAGAAACCTTGAGATGATCTCCGGCCGGGTCGGACCTTCTCTCCCCTCCTGGAGGCCGTGCGGCCAAACCCAAACTGCTAGCACCCCTCCTGCTTCCTCAGGGTGTTTATTTTCCGTTTAAACATTCAGCAGTCATTCATCCAGTCCCCGATGAATCTGAATGCTAATAACTTTTCAGAACCAAAATGGGGGGGGGGGGGGGAGCTGTGGGTTTTGAACCCTGCTGAGAGCTCTTAGCGTTTGCACTTTCACTGGTGGTCTGTCCCACTTCCTAGGCAGAGAGCAAAGAGGAAGCGGACCAGCGAGCGAGTCCTCACGGAAAACAGGATTTTTATTTGTCATTCTGGTTTAAAACAAATACAATGAAATTTACAAGCAGCCTCTGTAATGACATAAATCATATTCATGCACACACGCATGACACAATAAACATAGAGTATTCAAAAAGAAAATATCAATAGATAAGCTTGTAGCGTATATAACTGTAGATGTCAGTGATCATATAGACGTTCTACATAGGAGGTATAGTATATATATACATCAGATAGAGTATATCCTATATACAGTGTATATAGGATATAAAGTATTGCAGTGTAGCCCATTGAGAAAGTGCAGTAACAGTAATGTGGAATGGTCGGTGTGGTTCTGAAGGTCCGTTCTCCTGCTTTTATGAAGTAGTGCTAAGTGGTTCTGTGTTCTTTGGGCCAACACAGACTGGGAATATAGCCATTTATCTGGTTCATCTGGTACTGTCCTTGTGGCAAACCACCAGCGCTCATTAAGCACTTGGGTGACGCGGTCATCTCCATCGGCGGTGACACTAATTAGCCACTTGTCATGTCGTTAGTGAAGCACGGGATCACGCCCTGCACCGCCCCCGGTGCCATCCTCCCAGCCGACCCGCCTCGGTGTGATGCTCCAGGGCAGGGAGCCTTTCCCCCTGCAGCCTCTACAAAGCACCAGTAAACCATCCCACCTGTGCGATATTCCGGGGAATTCTGTGACCTTTCCTTAAAGGACTCTGGGATCCATTATCAAACACCGATATGCACACAACTTTACAGTTAGAATGCATTCTGATAAAAAATATATAGGTCTCAAGACAAAGACAATCATATCAAGCCTTAGGAAACGGCTAAAAATAGCCGTATCGCCTGTGAATCAACTCTCAGAAATCACGCTCTGTGTGTAATTCACTCGAGACTTCACTTCAGATCGCTTTCAAATAAGCCACTTAAAGAGATGCGGAATACCCCGAACGTGCTCATCCATCTTCGTAATGCCATAATAACGGCAGGTTTAAACAATCCCTCCACACGCTCCTGCGGACGGCATGTCGGCTGGCAGGTAGTGCGTTTCAGCACTTAGCAGAGCAGTGGCATAAAGACCTAGAATCTTCCTCAGTGTTTCCTGTGGAGAATGACCTTTCGGTGCTACTGTGTTCAGCAAATACGGATCTGCTGAACACATTCACAAAAAAATAACCCATGGTAAAGAGATGAGTAGAAGCTGCGTTTCTGTGCGAGAGAAGCCAGGAAAGGCGGCCCGTATTTACTAGTGTGTACACAAGCAGACATAAACAGGCTGCTCTGTATGAAGAAACGTGCTTTTCGCCTAAAAGAGCTGAGTAATTTGTTTAGCCTGCTAATAAGCGGAGAGGCGGCACACAATGAAAGAAAGGCTTTTGCTTTTAAAATGAATAAAAATTGATTGTGTCCCAATAAAAGCGAAATTGGCAGAGTGTTAACTGAATTGCATATAAACATCTGTAGCTACCCCAGGCCGCTTGGCTGCGTACTAATGCAATAGAGCACACTTAGGAAGGAGCACGCCTTCCCCAGGAGCTCGAGACGATTGCAGAATGGCCTGATGAAATTGGAACAATCGGATTAGACTGAGCTGCTAATGACTCCTAAAACAAAGGGAAATCTCGAGATAAAATTAGCTCACCCTCTTGTTCTCTAAATAAATCATATGCAAATTACTGTCACTGGAAAATGATGCTTGCCTAGAGGGTGCGTTCATCATTAACTCGACGGTCTGCCAGTGCTTTATACCAGCCAGCCTTCTGAGCCAATTAAAAGTAGTTTGTGCAAAGAATGTTCTAAGGAATAATCTGTAGCCACACATGGAGATTTTTCTCAGGATAATACATCTGTCGAACGCCAAGGCACGGACACCGGTGATCACATACTGGATTGTTCCAGCTGCTCTATTTTCATCTTCTTTTTGTTTTATGTTATTTTTGTTATTTCTCATTATGATTTGACTGTGGGATGTTCTCAGGGTATCCGGCTGCACAGGAACTGCAATCTCCCCGATAGTTAGTAGGGTAGTGCAGCGTTTCCCAATCCGGTTCTTGGGACCCACAGCCATTCCACATTTTCACTCCCTCGCAGACAGTCCACATTTTTGCTTCCACCCAGCTTCTGGTAGGGTCCCTGAGGACCAGAATGGGAAACACTGGGATAGTGGAATCTTGGGGCCATCAGCCATGGACAGTGGACGAGGTAGTTCAGTCATCAGACCTAAAGCATGAGAATGCATGAGACCCGGAGGTTCACCCCCAGCCAGGCCTAACCAACACCCCCTCCATCTTCAGTGTGTTTAAACGGTAAAATGTTCAACCGGAAGAGAAATTCAAAGGCCTCAATATGAGGGACCAGGCAAACAAAGGTGAGCAGGGCAGCTCCTCTGCAATTACGTACTCATTAAACACAGTGAGGGCTCCCTTTGTGCCACCAGCTCTGAAATGAGGTGTCCTGGTTGCCTAGCTGCAGGCTGAGGGCCGCCGCTCTGCTGCTTCATTGTTCTCTGCTGGCCCTGGATAAACCCTGGATTTGTTTTAGGTCCGCTGAGCTCCGGTCAACACCCCCCCACCCCCCCCCCCGCGCACACACACCCCGGCTCCCAGGACAGGTGCCACCCAGCGCGACACCCGCCTGTCCCCTCCGCCCCATTCTCTGAGTGTTTATCCTTGCTGATCCCCCGCGGCCTGCGGGGGCCGCTCCATCCTGCGCTCCCTGCTTCCCCCAGTCTCTGCCTTCCAGGTGGCCTCGCAATGTAATTTAGCAAAGTTTTCCTTTTTGTTTTTCAGTGAATGAATGCGCTACTTCACCACAAAAGTTTGAATAAGTTTCCTAGAAAATACAGCAGTTACCGCCCTGTTCTCAAAAGACACCAGAGCTCATGAAATTCCCCTGACACAGCGAATGACGAGGAGTGTTATGAAGGTGGAGAGTGCTCACCTTATTGTGCTTTCGTTACAGACATGCTGATTAATCCAGATCTGTAGCAAGTGCATCTGCAAAATGACACTTAGCTGGCCTTTAATGATCCTCCATGACCACCTGGGCTGCTGGGAAGTGAGGTGATGTGTGTGGGTTATTTGGGAAGTGAGGCAGTTTGTGTGGGTTATTTGGGAAGTGAGGCAGTTTGTGTGGGTTATTTCGTAAGTGAGGCAATTTGTGTGGGTTATTTGGGAAATGAGGCAGTTTGTGTGGGTTATTTGGGAAATGAGGCAGTTTGTGTGGGTTATTTGGGAAATGAGGCAGTTTGCGTGGATTATTGGGGAAGTGAGGCAGTTTGTGTGGGTTATTGGGGAAGTGAAGCAGTTTGTGTGGATTATTGGGGAAGTGAGGCAGTTTGTGTGGGTTATTGGGGAAGTGAAGCAGTTTGTGTGGGTTATTTGGGAAATGAGGCAGTTTGTGCAGATTATTGGGGAAGTGAGGCAGTTTGTGTGGGTTATTGGGGAAGTGAAGCAGTTTGTGTGGGTTATTGGGGAAGTGAAGCAGTTTGTGTGGGTTATTTGGGAAGTGAGGCAGTTTGTGTGGGTTATTTCGTAAGTGAGGCAATTTGTGTGGGTTACTGGGGAATGAGGCAGTTTGTGTGGGTTATTGGGGAAGTGAAGCAGTTTGCGTGGGTTATTGGGGAAGTGAGGCAGTTTGTGTGTTATTTTGGAAATGAGGCAGTTTGTGTGGGTTATTGGGGAATGAGGCAGTTTGTGTGGGGTATTTGGGAAATGAGGCAGTTTGTGTGGGTTATTGGGGAATGAGGCAGTTTGTGTGGGGTATTTGGGAAGTGAGGCAGTTTGTGTGGGTTATTGGGGAATGAGGCAGTTTGTGTGGGTTATTTGGGAATGAGGCAGTTTGTGTGGGTTTTTTGCTTTATTCAGTTTTGACTTAGCTTCCATTTAGGTCTGTGTTCTTAAAGGGGCAGAATCCCCATTCTTTTTTTAAAAAACACACCTTTTCTTCAGTTCATTCCCTCATGCCTAAATCCTCTCCCCCGCACCACATCCTACAAATCAACAACATGCATCCCCTGTTTTAATAACATTTTATTATTCATAAGATTTTACAACATATAAAACACTGTGATGTTTATCATTAATATATTAGGTCGCAAAGGTATCATGGCAAAGGAAGCTGTTTTTGTTTGAGCAACTTATGTGTTCCAAACTCCCCACAAAAACATGTTAAAAACCATGAGCTTCCAGCACCTTATGTTAAAAACTCACTATAGTGCTTATTCCATTCTGGGTTCTGGCCCGCGATCCCGTGCTCAGGCGCCGGTATGGTACAGCCGTACCCACTGGGTCAAATTTGAGAAGAGGGATGTCAGTTTAAATCTTCACGGGCCCCGTCGCCTCACCCTGGAAGGGTCCCACGCAGACCACCTGATACATGGCCCCTGCCTGGCTGCCAGCTGCCTCACTATTTCCACCCCTGCCTTGAGAGGGACCGGTGCCATAGGGACGGGCCGCTCCTGGTGCTAATGGGCGCCTGTCCTTCCGGCAAGTGCCCCCCCCCCCCCCCACCCCAGTTGCTGACTGTCCTCCCCGTTTCCCATGCAATGCACAACATGCATGGAGCATTGGGGAGGAGAACAGGGGTGTTTAGGTCCTTGCTTGAGACGCACACATGCCTCCTGGAAGGGTGCATTTTCAGAAAGGTGTGCAAGTGTCCACCAAAACACAAACAGCACAGAATGGCCACAGACGAGTGTACAGAGGATCCCATGCCAACGGAGGCGGCCTGAGCTCCTCAAGGAGGACAAAAGCCATCATACACTATTTCTGAGAATCTAGGTATATCATGATATAATGATTTTTTTCTTGGTTCAGCTCGTCTTGAAGGAGCTGAGCAGTGGTTACCTTAAGCAAACGAGCTCACGGCGACGGAAATAACACGGCGAGTTCTCGGGCACAGCCAGACCTCCTGGTGCCGTTCGCCGTCTGTTGGCGAGAACTAAATATATTTTCTGCATTCTAAACCGCATTCCGGACCGAAGTTAACAGAGCAGGAGAATAAATAGCTTTCTCCGTCGAGCATTCCCAAGTCCGAAATACTGACGGAGAGAAAAACACCCCGGGGTAGGACAGTGGTAAAAGCTGGCGTGAAGCTGTGCAGCGGGCTTGTCCTTCTGTCAATGGGGAAGTCGCATTCTGGGGAAACTCCTCGGTATTGAAGAGCTGAGAACATTTGTGGCTGGGCTTAAACGGTAGCTTCTCAGCGGTCGAGTTCCCTGAGCCAAAATGATGTCACATGGAGCACCTGTTCGCAGAAACGTCACCCACCCAAAAAGGTCCCCGGCAGCCGTCCAGAAAGAACTTATGAGCACTCGCACTTACTTTCTTATTCATGAATAAACTGCACATAGCAAAAGCCCTCTGATGCTGTGAGAATAGCCTTTACATGAAAGATATTCTGCGGCAATCACCATCAAGCCAGGTAGAGACAGCGGACCCTGGTCTCTCTCCTCTTTAGTGGCTAGGAGAGACGATCCTGTGGGCGTGCTGCAAGATAGATGCTTCCTGACGTCTCGTGGCTAAATCGATCATCAATAAGGAAGCTGGACACTAACCTGTCCCAGTACCAAGTGGCCAGTTCAGCATCTTACCTGTTGCCTGAAGATCAAGCCTTGAAGCAGAGGGGTTAATTTATCCTGAAGCTGCGTTTGTTTATTGTTAATTAAGGTGAAAAACTAGCTTTGGCGAATCTTTTTCTGAATAAACAATCTCTACGGTGAGGTTGTAATAACTGACTGTATCCAGCACGACAGTGGCCAGATTATCAACTCTTAGAGGCAACACATCAATAATGAGTCATGTAGCATTATTAAGAGACTCAGCTCACTTAGATGATAGCTGTGATCACCGCCAATATTCCTTAGCCTGTCGGACAGTAAACACAGAACCACATGACATCCTTCCTCTTAAGAAACAATCTGATTTGGCGAAGGCACCCCTCCGTTTCATAGGGATCATTTCAAGGCTGTGCAGGTCTGCCTGTAAGATCTACTGGATCACTGCTGTCCAAAGCAAATGTCTGAGGAACTGGGGCACGCACTTACCTAATGTGTGAACATTGCAAGTCTCTACAGAATGATGGGATTCTGTTCATTTCATTGAAATACAGAGGCCTTCCAGACACAGATGCTCCAGGTTGCCTGAGAAAGAGCTGTATATCATATATATGATAGATAGATAGATAGATAGATAGATAGATAGATAGATAGATAACTTTATTAATCTGGGGTGAAATTAATTTGTCATGGTAACCATGTACATTTAAATACAATTAAAAACAATAAAATACTGTACTGAGATAGAATAATGCAAATAGACAAAAGGGCAAAAATGCAGTTGGAATATGTACAAATCTGAGAGAAATAAGATTTTAAAAAGAAAATAAATAAATAAATCGGTGCGGATGGATGGATGGGTTACATGATTTTACCCAAATTATGAATCATGCCATAGACAGAAAGTCAGAAGACAATGTAAGGAAACAGGGAAGTCCCCCACGGTGGCAATTGGACTGTAAACTCTGGGGTCTGGAGTCCTCTGGTTAACCAAGACCCCCTGGACACAGTATCCTTCAAAAGGCAGAAAGGTCTGTAAGTGTTAGAACAGAAGAGCGATAGCAGAGAACTTCTTTCATCCAGTCTATAATCCTCCAGTGACGTCATGTACAAATCCCTCTCGTAACATGTTTAACTTAACTGAGCGGAAAAGATTTCAGAGCCCCAAATGATTTGAAATCCAGGGTTGATGGCATCTACTTCACTACCAGATTTTAAGCGAGTCTCTGGAAGCGGTCAGCTGGGAATCGCACCTGGCAGGCTGTGATTTTCAAATCTCAGTCCATCTAACAAGCGACAACTAACAAAAAGTCTTAAGTGAAGCTTGTTTATACCTGAATGAATTCTGACAATGTTTAATCAGGCCCAGAATGAGGTGGCTTTTGTGTTGCCCGTCTGAAACACAACGCAGGTTTAAGGCTTTAATTAAAATCAGTGAAAGACATGAAAGAAGATTCATCCACCTCAGTGACCACAACCATCCCATAATGGCCAGGCTTTACTTACTGACTGCCAAGGACAGAAATAAAAAATAAAATCAGTGGCTAAAACACAGAATAACTTCCAACTGTTTTTTGTGATTTGATACCAGATTTTATCTCAGTGGCAGCTTCTGTCTAACAAAATGCTGCAAGGAAGCACTCACAGAGCTGCCATTTTACTTTGATGACTGTCATGGTCGTTTCCAGTTTCAGAGAGGCACCAGTGTTTGGCAAAACAGGGCATTGCTCTGTGTTTCGGTAAAGTGTTAATGCCCCTGTTTGTGACCCAAAAAAGACCATATTTACATTCCTACCCTGGACTGTCTGTAAACAACTGATAACTGAGAGGGTCAACAGCAACACTCACATTGCTGACCATGAACGTGGAAACAACACAACAATCACACAATGTGGAAAATGGATATCGATGATGTATTTAGAGTGTTTGGATTCATGGGTCAGGCATCATCTTACAGAAGGATTGTGGGTAACAAGCACCTAAAAGAAAACACTTTTGAAATGTCATGACTGCTGGAGAATACTGAATCTGGGACTGGGGAAGAAAAAAAACATTTTCAAATTCCTGCCCAGTTGATGCTTGTTCAGCTGAAATACTAAGTAATGCAAATAAGCGGGAATGTTTTTCAGAGGAGAAAAAAAACTTTGGAAATATGTGAAAACCGTGGAAAGGTTTTGATTTACTTTGTCTTTGAAGGTGTGCTATTAAAGTCATGTCTGAGAGACTGAAATTTCCTGTATATTAGCAAGAGCACCATCACAGGCCTTCAAAAGCGTGGCCCTCGTTTTACATTCTCCAGCTCATCCTAAAAAGAATGACTTCATGGATGTTTAACTGGCAATTTACAAACGTTACAAAAGATTATATAGCTTTTGTGGGGTAGAGGAGTTCATATTTACATGCTGGTTATTTTTATAATTGCTGTATAGGACAAACAACAACAAATGTGGTAACCTCACGGAGCTCCACCACAGACTCACATGAAAACTAGTCTGGCATTTTGTGTGATATCAGCAATGTACAATGTAGTAGAATTAGCACCTGTGATCAGCATTAGCGTTAGCGTGTGTGACTAGCATTAGCATGTGTGATGAACATTAGCGTTAGCATGTATAACTAGCATTAGCATGTGTGATGAGCATTAGCGTTAGCATGTGTGATGAGCATTAGCGTTAGCATGTTTGACTAGCATTAGCACATGTGACGAGAGTTAGCATTAGCTCATGTGATGAACATTAGCATTTGCAGGTTTGATGTAGGTGTTGTGATGGAACGAGCAGCCCTCTGTCTGTTACTTTGTCAGGTCCACACAGGTGAAAAATGCCAAGACCCAAGCTGGGACATTCATTTTACACTGTTTTATTGTATCATTCAAAATGAGATTTAAAGGTTATAAACTCTTATCTTATTTTAGAGGATGGTGGCGGTACCTTTCAAGAAGACTCTCAGCTCAAATCACAAAAATTATCACACCGCCTGGAGAGCCACCAGCCTAAAACTCGTCTGAATGCACTACAATATAATCAAAACAATTCTTGCAACTTCCAATAAACTGAGTACTTTAATTCGAAAGCACCTTGAATTTATATGAAGCCAGTGAAAAGTTTATTCAACCCCTTTAAGAGACACATAACTCATCTATTAAAGCCAATTTCCTTCAAAGCCCTATGTGTGAATGTAATGGTTTTTCTCCAGTAAAATATATGTGAACCATCATCTCGACACTTACGATGTGATGCTGAGCCACAGAGCAAACCAAGGGGCCTTCGTTTAAAGTATCTAGTTTACAACGCTGCAGCCATTGCACAAGTCCAAGGAAGAGCTCATAAACCAAGATGATGGAGCCCAACACTATTTCACAATGGGCAAAGGTTGGCGATGACGTGAAAATGAAAAGTATCCCCTACAGAAAACAGAGAGTAGCAGCATTTAGAGGAATTAAAAGTACTGCCTCCAGAAAACACAGAGTGCAAGTATTTAGAGAAATTTAAAGTACCCTCTCCAGAAAATACATGGTCACGGTATACAGAGATACATTCATACCCTCTCCAGAAAATACATGGTCACGGTATACAGAGATACATTTATACCCTCTCCAGAAAATAGTCACAGTATACCGAGATACATCTCTCCAAAAAACTTGGGAAACTTGCCATTTGCTGCCAGACACTCCAACTGCACTGCAGTGTAGCTGGCCCGATTCACTCGTTAATTTCCAGCCACCACCTGTGAACAATACTGTAAATAATTTTGCAGCTCTAATTGCCCTTGTCCAGCATATTGTCGTAAAACACCAGAACTTACACTACTGTCAAGCCCTTAATCACAGACGCCAGGTTTATTTTCCTTGGCTAAATCAATTCAGTAACACTCTGAGGGCTGGATTCACTGCAGGAACGTATGCAGGACTATAAAAGGAAGTGAAGCAAGAGCAAAGTGGGCAAAACTGAACACTTTCACCCAGCAAACAGAGAAGCCATATTAATATCATTATAACTCTGACAAGGAGGGTTAAGCCTCATCCCTAAATGTGTATTTAAAGTGGTGTGTCTGATTAATAAAGACACGGCCGCCTCGCATCTGGAGATGGCGATGGCTACTTATGAGCAGGGCCTGAATCACCTGCATTGCTTTTCCAGCAGTGCGCACATTTGGCCTGCAGGTATGAAAGTTACCTCCTGGAAGGTCTCTGAGGTTCTACACTTCATTGTGAAAGGTGCTGATTGACTTCAGGTGGAGTTTATTGACTATTGGTTTATCAGATTGACTTTAGATGGAGTTGAATAGCTTTATATGGACCTGAGTGAATGTGGTGATGTTGAGTGACCCTCTGGACATGTCAGGGAAGAGATAAATACAATTAGCATCTAACAGCAGTGATGGCATGTAGATCTTTCACAGAGTCCCCAGATGGTGGCACAGACCACAGGTTTTCACAAGGTGGTATAGTCAGCAGGTTTTCAGAGAGTCCCCAGTCAGTAGCACAGTCAGCAGGTTTTCACAAGGTGGCACAGTCAGCAGGTTTTCACAGAGTCCCCAGACGGTGGCACAATCAGCAAGTTTTTACAGAGTCCCAGGATGGTGGCACAATCAACAGGTTTTCACAGAAACATCCACTCCTGCCATCTGATACCCTGAATAGCTGGACCAAGGTGGTCATGCACAGTCCAGGAGATGTTTCTGTTGTCAATGTTGCACGGCAACATTGACAACAGAAGGTTACACTATAAGACTCCCCAGTGCTCTGTCTCCAATAAGACAAGGCGAGCACATCCTCAGCATACCAGGGCCTGTTAGCGAAGCTTGTAGAATCATTACGCTGCATAACATCCATGCGTGGCTGAAATGCATCCATTCAAATGGAGCATAAGCTTAATTGTCATGACTCCGGTGCAGCCTGGCGAATGTACTGTTTACCGTGAATGTAAATGTGACCTCAACCCTCCTGCTCTTCTGACCGTGTTCATGCAAAATTAGCCCCTCATCTCTGTGGAGTTTCAGGATAAGGGCTGATCACTTTCTGCCTTCCTTCCTGTTCAGCTTAAGGCTCAACTCATCGAAATGCAGTCTACTGCCGCTGTCGAATTACCGGAAGAGAGGAGTGATTTAAAGGCAGGGAAGGTGTCAGTGCTGAATGAGAACGTGTTATTTTTTTCCCCAAAGTACAAACTATCTTTACCTGAGAGAGGCTTCAGTCCCAACAGCACAGAGTAAGACACACACCCACACACACACAGATTTCTCTCCAAATTCATGATAACTTGACAATCTGCAGCATTAACACGTCCCATAGGAGGGTGGGGTGCCAGGTGCAAAGGCATCCAGGGTTCAATTAGCAGAAAGGCTGACCAGTGTCCCTTAAAGGGGGTT
>JAODKC010000036.1:20300538-20311091 GCA_026777985.1 Mormyrops attenuatus
CCCTGACCAGTGAGGAACAGACACACACACACAGCATCACCCTGTCCCTGACCAGTGAGGAACAGACACACACACACCGCATCACCCTGTCCCTGACCAGTGAGTAACAGACACACACACACAGCATCACCCTGTCCGTGACCAGTGAGGAACACAGACATAGAGCGTCACCCTAACCCTGACCAGCGAGGAACACACACACAGAGCGTCACCCTATCCCTGACCAGCGAGGAATGCACACACAGAGCGTCACCCTATCCCTGACCAGCGAGGAATACACACACAGAGCGTCACCCTATCCCTGACCAGCGAGGAATACACACACAGTGCGTCACCCTGTCCCTGACCAGTGAGGAACACAAAAACAGAGCGTCACCCTGTCCCTGACCAGTGAGGAACAGACACACACACAGCGTCACCCTGTCCCTGACCAGTGAGGAACAGACACACACACACAGCATCACCCTGTCCCTGACCAGTGAGGAACACACAAACACAGCATCACCCTGTCCCTGACCATCAAGGAAGACACACATGGTGCATCACCCTGTCCCTGACCAGTGAGGGTCAGACACACACACAGAGTGTCACCCTGTCCCTGACCAGCGAGCAACACACACACAGAATGTCACCCTGTCCCTGACCAGCGAGGAATACACACACAGAATGTCACCTTGTCCCTGACCAGTGAGAAACACACACACAGCGTCACCCTGTCCCTGACCAGCAAGGAACACAGACACAGACCATCACTCTGTACCTGACCAGTGAGGAACACAGACAGAAAGTGTCACCCTGTCCCTGACCAGCAAGGAACACACACACAGCGTCACCCTGTCCCTGACAAGCGAGGAACACACACACACAGCGTTACCCTGTCCTTCACAAGCGAGGAACACACACACAGAATGTCACCCTGTCCCTGACCAGCGAGGAATACACACACCGAGAGTCACCCTGTCCCTGACCAGCGAGGAACACACACAAAGTGCATCACCTTGTCCTTCACAAGCGAGGAACACACACACAGAGTGTCACCCTGTCCCTGACCAGCGAGGAACACACACACAGAGTGTCACCCTGTCCCTGACCAGTGAGGAATACACACACAGAGCGTCATTCTGTCCTTGACCAGGGTGAGGTTGTAGGGCTCAGTCGCTGTAACCTAAGCACTGTAAACAAAAGTCTAAACAGCCGTCACATTCTTCCATTATTGTGGGATTTGTGGCCATTGAAATGGCCTGAGATTGTTGCATAAATAGCATCACTTCCATAAAAGCGTCACTGAACTCCCTCACTGCTGACAGCCGCTCGGACTGAATTAGGGCTCCTCCCTTCCCAGCCACACCCCGCCCCGCTCCCTTTATCTCGTTCTCTCTCTTTATCTGACTCCCTCTTTACGAGCACAAGCATTAAGGGGGAAAATATATGAGGAACAATTTGCATGAGATCATCCTTATAAAAATACCCTTCAAACGTGAAAGGTTTATACACTAATGGATATCTGTCATAAAAGTGTCATTTGTAATGTGGCTCACTTGTGCAGTTCACCATGTGTTTCCCAGCTCACAGAGTCAGTGTGGATCTGTAGCAGGGTGCAGACATGCATGTATGTGCATCAGATACAGGTAGCAGACAGCTAATGGTGAAAATTTTCGTTTTGAGTGTTAAATCTGTTTGGATGTGCACACGCAGTCCATTTCCTGTTATGTTATTCTTATAACGGGTTTGGGGACCCCAGATGACTTTATGCGAGCGTGTATGTCACCCAAATTGCAGTGTCCAGTATGATTTGACAGACTTCTGTTTAAAATACTGCCTTTCAAAGCAATGCCTTCTCTTTGAAGAACCTGACTCATGGGAATCACAAGCTGAGCTGCTGGAGTCACTGTCTCAGGATTTGACATACCCACTCACTGCATCACTGCTTAAACGACTCTGTTGCATGCTGAGGCAACCACAGCCACTGACATCCCCGCTCCTACCTGACTCACGCGCTCAGATGCAGACACACTCTTACCAGACATTTTCTCCACTTAAAGGTGAACCTGATCCATTTTAAAGGTCCAGTGTTTCTTCAGAGTGTCGCAGGTGCTGGCCTGAATGCTAACACATGCAGTACTGGAGCTGGACTCCTCACTAACTGGGACAAGCAGCTACAACCTCACAGCACTGCCTTATTGTTGGGTGACCAGCCCTGCATGGGCCACCAAGTGCTGTACGCGCAATGCTGGAAGATGCCCCCCCCCCCCAAAAATCAACAAGAAATGGGGCTTACCCTCAGGGTATCCACTGCCCCTAGGCATACCTGGCAACCAGGGCTCAACCACAGCAACTTTTGACCTCTGGATTTTTATTGTATAACCACAACAAGCACTGGCACCCCCAGGCAGATGGTGGCAGGGGGGACAGGGGGCGGAAGACAGGAATTCAGTCCTAGCAGTGGGTGGGGCCCCTGGAACAGATTGCTTTTCTCATTGGCCGGTTATAACTTCAGACGGGCTAGACTAGACGGTTCTCCCAGAAGAACTCACTAATTCACCGCCATTAAACGGATCCATTGTCTGCCAAGTGAAAGCCGCAGACATGGACCCTCCGAGTGGCATCTCCATGACATATGGGGACACGGCTCCATCCTGGCCATGGCATGGGTACCTGTAATCCTGACACTGCTGCCCTTAGCCATATAATCAGTCTGTCACACTTTACATGAGAAAAAAAAAACAAGTTTCCTCACCTTCATTTACGAGACCTCAACATATTGATTTATTATTTGCACCTTTATTTGTATTTTATATCTCTTCTTTAAGTGTTCTTTTCCGTTTTACTTGTTTATTCCAATTATTGTTTTTTTTTATATTTTTGTCAGGATTGTATATTTACTTGTACCGTCCATGCCACCACCTGCACCAAAACAAATTCCTTGTACTTTTTGTACTTAGTTAATATAATTATTATGATTCAAAAATCTTCGGCGTGATTGTGACGTCACTGGCGGGAGGGAGCGTGTATGTGTGCGTGAGTGTGTGTGTCTGAGAGAGAGAGAGAGAGAGAGAGAGAGAGAGCGCCGGGTCCCACACTGAGAGACAGCGATGACCTGGGGAAGACGCATACCTCAGCGCCATCAGAGTGTGCCGCGTCACGGTCAGTCTCACGGCGCACCGATTCAAAAACAAAAACTTTCATCTTTAGCGCGCAATCCATCAGTGTCAGATGTGGCGAGAAAGGGGTCTGATGGCAGCCTGGGACAGGATGAAAGGCTGTAAAAGTGCTACCCTGGGGCCAAGCGTGTTGTTCCACCAAAAACCTGCGAAGGCGATTTTTGTTCTGCCTGATTCAGAATCAGCTCAGATGTACCCAGTGGTTAATTACCTTGGTCCTCTCTACCTGTAACTTCACACACACACGCACACAAACACACTTCTTCACACTTAACACTCCAACACTAACCTGGATTTCGCACAACAACGCACCAGACACTTCATAATAGTCAAGATTACATTTTTATACGCATGATTTTACAATGCAATAACAAATAGCATAACAATATATATAACAAATAGATGGCATCTCTGCTCTGAGTAATTTTTACCTTTATTTTGAAGAACGGCACTAAATGTAGTAAATATAATAATAATAATAATATATATAAACGAAAATAAATGAGCGCACACGTCCTCTGGATTGAACAAGACAGTTACACATTGAATAACTGAGTCATACCTTTATTAACCAGCTGTACTATATAGGAAGAGTAAGCGTTTCGAATATTTTTTTCTTTAATTTAATATGGAGTTCTTCTGCGTTGTTAAAATGATATAATGGAAATTATTTTCGGTATACGAAATAATGCATTTGTGAATGAATGCAGGAGCGCGTCCCCGCCCTCAGGCGCGCGCCCTGTCCCCTCCATAAGCGCAAATATCCTCAAGTGGCCAAAACGACCTTCAAGGAGGACGCCAATGCCTGTCTGCTGCCGGGGCTTCGGCGTGTCAGAAAGCCCCTGAGAGCCAGCCCGCTTTGGTTTGGCTGTCAGCAGTCCGAAAGTATCCCTTAGGCTAATCTGCCCTCCGCACGAAAACGTCGGATCCGCCGCGCAGGATCCTTACGGACCCAGGCGCCGGGGTGCTCGCCGGTAGAATGACAAAGAAAACGTACTTACTGAGTCCGAATATCCTCTATTTAATATGCATATACAAAGGTAATAAGAAAGCGGAAACAAATCGTGGAAATAAAACAATCACAGACGGCAGGAAATTAAGTTTACAGTGCGAATGACTAGGCGTGGGGTTCCGGGACGTACGATGCGGCTTTGCAGCGAGGGGCGCTCCAAACCGCGCTTACTGTCACCTGTGGGAGGGTTTACTGTAAATGCATCACTCCAGCTTCTCTTAATAAATTCATTTTATTTGATTATTTATGCGCCTGCTGCCGTTTATTTAACAATACAGCTGGGCAAAGAGAGACACCCTTATGCTGAATAACTGGTCGTAAACCTATTAAGGATCTTCTTTTTAATGCAAACAAAAAAAGCCGAGATGATATTTGGCCCTTTACTTAGACGTCGGAGTGTCGCCGCTGTCACTGTAGCCGGAGTTGGGCGTCGTAGAGCAAACGGCCAAGGAACCCGCGTGGGTTCTCCCCGCAATACATATGCATATGTCTGTGTAGTATATTAATGTTATTAATGTTATATTAATGTTTATTTTGACACCATAGTATGACGTAGGAGTAACTAAAACATTATACAGAAACAGATTTTTTATTTTTATTACGCTGATAATTAAAAGAAAAACTCTTGTGTCATTACAAAATGAGAAGGTACGAGAATAGAAACAAAAGTGTTTTAGACGTAAAACCAACAACGCGATATCGACGCGACAATATAAGAATTGCCACTAGATTCAAATTTCAACACTTGATTTTTATAAATTACCCATCGCGCACACTTCTAAAGTTACCACGCTATAACAGCTACTGTGACGAAAATAGTGAACGATTTCAACTTTTAAATAAGGTAAATTATTTTCCAAATACTTTAGTTAAGAGATTTAAATGAAAATTTTTCCAGAAAATATAGCCCAATTATCTAGTGTTCAGTCATAATTTTAGCCGACAGCAGCAGCAACACCATAATATTAATAATAATGATAATAATAATAATAATAACAAATGTATGTGCATCGAAATATGCGTTATGACCCGCAGTAATATTCCAGGTGGTAGCCCTCGTTTGTTAGCCTACACGTAATACGCCCCCTGCAGATTGTTTATTAAAGCACCGCTTTCATTTTTAAAAACGAAGCACTCATTTCTCTACTTATGCCGAGCGTGTTTCTATAACGAACAACTCGTATTTATATTAAAGCGGTCTCTCGACAGCAAGAAAAAGAAAAACGAAACAGTTACCCTTGCATTTTTATATTTGTGCTTATTGCGTACACATATATTTCGATTTGACGTTTCTGTATTTTGCGATTCCGCGATAATTTTCAACGTATGCTAATATCGGTTAAATATAGCTTGTTTAATATATGCAGAGAGATCAATTCCGTCATCTTCAAAAATGGCTTCATAAAAATGTTTTTAGTAGCCTAGTTTTATTATCCTTTCAAAATCGGTTATTCATTGTTACTAGCAATATATTCTTTATTACAGACATAGGAAGGTGTTTAAAGATCCAGTAGCGGTTTACTGAAATTGGAAAAAAAAAAATATATATATATATATATACACACATACACAGACACACACACGCACTAATTACAGTTATTTAATTTAACATTCATTTCAAAGAAACCGCAAATATGGCGAGACCTTGAAAGCCTTTTTGCGGAACACGCTGAACTGTTTTCTGCAGCTATCTTTAATATTTAGTCGAGCGCAGAGCTGCGTAATTCAATATTCAGAAATAATGAATGTTTTGGGGGATGTGACATACAAATATTCTGGACTGAATTTTGAATTCGTATACAATTCATTTGGAGATAACAGCACACACATGGCGACTCTCGGACCTCAGGGTCTGCGAGGCTAATTCTGCCTGTGAGTGAGAAGCCTTTGGCAAGAAGCACCATCTTCATCTCTTCATGCTCCATCTGTGGAAATGATAGAGTGCAGCCATAATGGAACACAACAAGATTAAATTAATTAGGTTTGGCCATTACGCTGCAGACTTCCAAAGATGATTGCAATTTTTCCCTGCAAAGGCCATTATTGTAAGATCTGTTTAGCGGCAGATGCAATTAAGATGGACTTAATGCAAATCTAACAATACAAATAACACTTCCTTCCATGTATGTTTGAGGAGGAGCCTGGAAGTGCTACGAACAAACACGGTTGAAACCGTTTTTAACTTCAAACAAACCGAGGCGGTATTTGATTTCTCTCCTACAGTGAATTCTGTGATCAATAACTTTGTTTCGTGTTTTCATGTTCATTGTAATGTAAAAGTATCCCGTTACAGACCTCCCATCTCAGAGCAAGCCACCCTCAGCGGATTATTTGAAATAAAAAAACACGCACACTCACTCGCATACATTTAAAAGCGAGAGGCTTTTTCAGAAGTGCGAGAAACTCTTGCGTAGTAAGTGGTAGTAAGTGCCGCAGTTGGCGGCCATAGAGCGGGAGAGGGCTTCGGGCTTCTCATGAATTGTTTTCCCGGAGTTGGTGGGATCTCTCCGTATTGCCGGTGACTTCCTTCAGCAGGATCAGGTCACCATCAGGGGGGCTTGACAGGGGCGGTTACTGCCCAGCGCTCAATGCTCAGGCCGCCACTAAAACGCGGCTCCGCGGCTCCGACTCGCAGCGGCGTTAAACGCGCCTCTCATTCTCAGCACTTCCATAACATTTGATTTATTCTGCACAGTAAAATATAACAATGCTCTCATGTTTTTTCACGTTCTGAAACGCATACTTAACAACCAGTCCCGGGTCATACCTCATTCATTTTTTTTTCCATTCGGCTTCCAGGGGTACGAAGACATCTGTTTTTTGTAACTTTATTTGGATTTTTTTTCAACTGAACTTATACATATCGTGGCTAAATGGAGTAATTACCATAACCAATCAGACAACACATTTATAAGATTTTATGCTGCGTTTAATTTTCTGTGCAAGTGTTTTGCATTAGCGTCCTATCAGATTACCAGCAGAGTGGAACATTGTGCACCTAGAATAAAGCGAATGGACAGAAATAATTAAGAGACAAGCTCATTTTCAAAAAAAAAAAAAAAGATTTTTCTCTTCTTATTTTCCAGTCCATTCGAGGGACATTACGACACATCGGATCTTTCAATAATGCAGGCAAACGGAAAAAATCAATGTCATCTCATTCATTTGAGATAAATTATTTCTCAAACTATTGTAAGCACTGAGAGTAACTATAAAGACGATTATTTCTTATATTTTCTCTATGCAACATTATTAACATTTCTTTGGTGATGACCTTCGGTCAGTCATTTTCATTCATAACCTGCAAATAATTTATCGGTGCTTCATATTGTAAAGATTCTACAGTTAAAGGGGCATCAGAAAAACAGATGGCGAAACGTGTGAAACGCACGGGCGACTGGCAGCCAGTTTCTGAGCGAGGAATGAACCCCGAGCAGCAATAAAAGGCGGAGGTCCCGGAGGCTGCTCACAGCGACGGTCTCGACACCGACGAGCCGGGGTCAGCTCGGGAATTCCTTTGGCTGATACTTCGCGGGGAACCGCTGGGGAGTGAGTCCGGCAGTTTTCGCTTGAGGGATCGTCCTTGACAAGTGCAGCTAGTGGCCTGGAGATGTGTGGCTCCCTGCTTAAGAGATCCGAGCAAAGCCTAATAAAAAAAGAAAAAAAAAATCACAAATGCACTTCTGAGCTTAATAAAGCAAGCAGTGCAGCTGACTAAATAAGGGCTTGTGCGAGTGAAAATGAACTACTACAGCATTAGAACGGGACCTCAAACTCAATATTTTAAACTGCGTTTGTACTTCACTATTAAGGGCCAGTCATAAACATTTGAAACCTGAGCAACAATTAATTCTAGATAGAAGATACCAGGGCTTCAGGAAGATATGAGTAATGACTAAACTAAACCTTAAAATCATGCGGCTAATTAATATTCATCTAACAGTGATTAATAACAATCGATAACTATGTTGAGAAACTTAGGAGTCATGGGCTATGGCAAATTCATTTCTACATATTTATTAGTGTATGTTATAAGTGATCGTAATGTTCAGAATCCTGTTGGCATTTTGCATAAGGATGACATTATAAAGCCTTACAGCCGGTGTTTACCTCCAATCAAACCACGCATTCCCATGGGGCCCCAAAGGATTGGGGGCCCCCTGTTGGCTTCTGAGTGTATAACGTAGTCCTACATGCCAGTGTCATGTTAGTCGATGATAGCTGCTTTTTCACAATCCTGTAGTGTGTCTTTCCTCGTGTCCAGACAGTGTGTACAGGTCAGCCTCGCCGTTCCTCTTTCAGCACACATTTTCTCCTGAATTTCTTAACCTTTCCCAAGCAGATCTCACCCAGACCAGTCGTTTGAATATTTAGGACACATGTTCTGCACCCATAATGTCCTCTCTTATGCCGATTCCCAGCATCCTAAAATGGATTTAACATATATGGTATGAATTTATGGAGTAGACGCTAGTAACCATATATTTTAACAAAAGCACATTGTGCTGACAGTGAACACGTCAGCCAGAGGGAAGCGGTAAGGCGCTGAAGTGCGTAATATTTCTCAGAGATCATCTCATCAGCACAGCCTGCCTCCCCATGAGAGAGAGACACAGCAAGCTTAATAGAAGTCAAACACCCCGATAAAGATCTGGATACCCCCACCCCCATCCACACCCCCTGCCGCTTCCTGACTTCACTCTTCCAAACCTGGGGTATCGTTTAATTTACGAGGAGGCATGACCCAGCTTTGGAGTTTCCCAAACAGTTGTTATAATTCCAAGGTGACTTTATCACAGTGTGGTGCACGGTGCACACACCTGCTGCGATTTAACAAACAGCGGGCTTCTTACAGGCCCTGTAACGAGGCCTCGCACGGACGCGGACGGTACACCGAATCCGTTACGACGCACGCGGGATTGGAAGACATTTCCGCTCCGTATTTCCAAATAAACATCAAGTCGCCACAGAAGTAGTTTTCTTTGTAGAGGTGGGCCGCTGAGCCCCAGACAGACAGCCGTTGCATGGATTAAAGCACCTTTGGGCTCATGTGCCCCACGGACTCCTCTCTGGTCATGTGTTACAAAGCCGAGAGCCAAAACCAAAGCCAGAAAAAACAAAAAGAGAGCCTTAAAAAAAGGGATGAAGACGCGAAGGAGGGAAACAGTAGTGCTGCCACTGACTTACTCAATCCATATGTGGTTTAAACACAGGAAATACCCGACATTCACTGTAATCAGCCAATCAGGACTCGCGTGGCGCTGCTCCTTGGGCAGCTAATTGGATGCCATTAGGACAGTCAAACTTAGGTATCCAGGGCATATGAAGCGAGACAATAGGAATGCAAAGCGGCATGGGAACCAAACAGCATCCTGTTCCCGGCCGGGACTCATGCATGTATGTAGCATGTTGCTAAGCATGCTTGTGCCATCCACTCTGACATGTAATTAACACGCAGAGAGCACGTACTGAAAATAAAAATCAGGCACCACAGCAAATGAAGCTCATTATGTACAATTAGTACATTGCCGGGGTGAGTTTCTGATGCTCCTACTACAGATAGGCATGAGCGTAACCAACACTAATTACTCAGTTATCCACCAGCTGCCAGCTGGGGAATAAAAGCTGAAGTCACAGTTAAAAGCTTAACCATTACCGTAACATGACCATACTATGGCCACAGTGATCCCAGCGCGATGCCCTGATGGCCCCAGTCTGATCATGCTGCACGTGATACTATACAAACTTCCCTGTGATATTATTAAAATGCGTGGTGCTAAGCACAATTAGCATAAACAATTCATTACTGATGTTTCACTTTTTTCACCATTCATTGTGAAATATTAGCATGTGTGTTTTGCATCAGAGAGTATTGTAAAATATAAGATAGTGTTACTGAGTGTTGGAGTGCTTGGTAAAGTGTTTGAGAGATAGTATTAGATATTGTGGTAAAGTCGGAGAGCTCTGTATGGTGGAGGTGTATAACAAAGGATGTGACACAGTCTTGCGGTATGAAAGCTTCGTAAAGCAGGTAAGAGTTCTAATTGTCATCAGAGCTGCTTTGGTCCCGTGTGGCCGCTGCTTTGTTCCCGTGTGGCCGCTGCTTTGTTCCCGTGTGGCCGCTGCTTTGTTCCCGTGTGGCCGCTGCTTTGGTCCCGTGTGGCCGCTGCTTTGGTCCCTCTTCTTGGTCTTCCTCATCTCAATAAAAGGCCTCTTCTTTTTGGTCTGTCTGAGCTTTACGAGTTTGTCTGCCTGCTCATGCAGAGCCAGAGCTGCTTCCGATCTGTGGGACAGAGGTCTGCGCATGTGTGTGCCCGCGTAGATCATAATGTGAGCCCCCAGCTGGCTTCCTCACACACCGGCATTGGGGGGTGGGGGGG